>OX393579.1:57053245-57470245 GCA_947652605.1 Elmis aenea
TAATACTTTTAATGACAATTGTTTTGAGAATAACGTTAACATATTTAAGGTACCAGAGGGTTATGAAGGTCCGTCAAGTTGGCCCCCCCCATTAAAATTTTATAAATTATTTTTATTGCGCTAGATTGCGCTAAGCTAGCGCCACATTGCGCCACCAATGAAAAAGCTAGCGCCTTAAAGGTAAAAAATTTACAGCACTTTATAGTTGGGGGGGGCCAGATTGACGCTAGCCCCCCCCATGTAAAAATCGGAACTTTTTTTAATTGCGCTAGATTGCGCTAAGCTAGCGCCTCTTTGCGCCACCAATGAAAAAGCTAGCGCCTTAAAAATGACGAAGTTATGGCATTTTGAAAATTTGAAGCAAGCCCCCCCCATGTAAAAATAGGAACTTTTTTTAATTGCGCTAGATTGCGCTAAGCTAGCGCCTCTTTGCGCCACCAATGAAAAAGCTAGCGCATTAAAAATTACGAAGTTATGGCATTTTGAAAATTTGAAGCTAGCCCCCCCCATGTAAAAATAGGAACTTTTTTTAATTGCGCTAGATTGCGCTAAGCTAGCGCCTCTTTGCGCCACCAATGAAAAAGCTAGCGCCTTAAAAATTACGAAGTTATGACATATTGAAAATTTGAAGCTAGCCCCCCCCATGTAAAAATCGGAACTTTTTTTAATGGCGCTAGATTGCGCTAAGCTAGCGCCTCTTTGCGCCACCAATGAAAAAGCTAGCGCCTTAAAAATGACGAAGTTATGGCATTTTGAAAATTTGAAGCTAGCCCCCCCCATGTAAATATCGGAACTTTTTTTAATTGCGCTAGATTGCGCTAAGCTAGCGCCTCTTTGCGCCACCAATGAAAAAGCTAGCGCCTTAAAAATTACGAAGTTATGACATTTTGAAAATTTGAAGCTAGCCCCCCCCATGTAAATATCGGAACTTTTTTAAATTGCGCTAGATTGCGCTAAGCTAGCGCCTCTGCGCCACCAATGAAAAAGCTAGCGCCTTAAAAATGACGAAGTTATGGCATTTTGAAAATTTGAAGCTAGCCCCTTTCATGTAAATATCGGAACTTTTTTTAATTGCGCTAGATTGCGCTAAGCTAGCGCCTCTTTGCGCCACCAATGAAAGAGCTAGCGCCTTAAAAATTACGAAGTTATGGCATTTTGAAAATTTGAAGCTAGCCCCCCCCATGTAAAAATCGGAACTTTTTTTAATTGCTCTAGATTGCGCTAAGCTAGCGTCTCTTTGCGCCACCGATGAAAAAGAGCCAGATATGTTTTAAACACCTAACTGAAGTGGTACTTTAAAGATAATAATTTGCAAAATGTGTTACAAAACCATTAGCATGCTAGATCCTTGGGCATCTGAAGTGCAAGGTATTTGGTCAGCAGATTAAAACTACGAGCACTTATACGATAAAATTGCAAGGGTGTTTTCACTTTTGTTTCTAACTTATATATTTAAGCTAATGTGAATTTTACTCATAAAACAGCGTTTATGCAGGGAAATAAAACTCTGCTCAGTTGATATAAAACAAAGATACAGTTTATTGCTAAGTAAATATAAAATTTGCCATCCTGTACAAGCTATAATAATTAATATTGAGTCAATAACAAATTAATAAAGACAAAATTAGAGTATCTCTTTTACGGGAGTATACAGGGTGTCCCCATTATACACGGCAAAAAAGTAGGTGCATATTCCTGAGTGAAAATGATGACCATTTGTCAAATATTTTGTTATCCGAAAATGCTTCCTTTCAAAGTTAGAGACCTCCAAAGTTGCAAGAAAAAAAATTCAAAAAATCGATTACATCCTAGCCGTTTAAGCTAGAGCTATCAAACTTGGCCGAAATGTTTGGGTGTTTCCCATTGACTTTGTGGGATAATTAGAAAGAAAACACGTAATTGGAAGTATGATTTATAGTCAGGTCATCCGCTTACCATCTTCAAAATTTTTTTGTCTGGAATAAAATTGAAAATGTCATTCGTCCATAAGAAAGTACGACTTAAGAGGAAAAAATTCGTCCCTCTTTGTTTTTTGCTGTAAACGTAGCCGTTTTCGAGAAAATTAGCGCTAAAGATGCATCGACAAACTCTGTTTATACACCTCAAATATTTTTTTTTAACTAAACTTAGTTGGCTAATAGCATGCTTGACTTAAGGCTTCCCAAGTAGCACAATAATATTGGCCCAATATTGGCCAAATATTGTTACGCGGGCCCAATATTGGCAACATTCAGCCAATATAGGCTTTTTCTAGTTTTTTTATGAATCACCAATGTCAGACAACTCAATATTAATATGTTATTGGTCCAATATGTTTATATTGTTTGATAAATGTTTTCAATTTATTTTTATTGGCTAGACATAAACAAAATATATTTACCCTATATTGTTTGGCAACATTTAGCCAATATAGGCCTTTTTAAGTTTTTTAATGAACAGCCAATATTGGAAAACTCAATGTTAATATGTTATTGGTCCAATATGTTTATATTGTTTGATAAATATTTTCAATTTACTTTTATTGGCTAGACATAAACAAAATATATTTACCCTATATTGTCTGGCAACATAAGGCCAATATAGGCCTTTTTAAGTTTTTTAATAAACAGCCAATATTGGAAAACTCAATGTTAATATGTTATTGGTCCAATATGTTTATATATATATATATATATATATATATATGTAATTAAAAATAATATAACACATCACGAGGAAACAAAATATGCAACAAGCGAAATCCAGGCTACAGCAGTAACGGTGAAAACTAAGAAGCAATCAGTAACTTTTGCTGCAGCGTACTGCCCACCGAGATACAACCTAAAAAAAGAAAATTATCTAAGATTCCTCAGAAGCCTCGGGGAACGATTTATAATAGGTGGAGATTACAACTCAAAAAATATTAACTGGGGATCAAGGTTAACTACAAGAAAAGGAAAGGAACTACACGACGCCATTGTGGAATATGGATGTAACAGATGTACAAAAAATACCAGACCTATTAGATTTCTTCATTACAAAAAAATATCGGCAAATTATATAGATGTCGAGGAAGAATACGGCTTAAACTCGGATCATTCAGGAATAATTCTTACACTGAGTGAAACAGTTATTAAAAAAGAATCCAACCCAACATTAGTAAAAAAATATACTGATTGGGAAGGGTTTAAAGAAGAAATCAATAACAATATTGAATTATCAGTACCCTTAAGAACAACTGAACAGTTGGACGAAGAAACAGAAAACTTTATGAAAATCATACAGAAAGCAGCATGGAAAAACACTCCGTTCATCACAGGGAAAACAAGGGAAAACAACTACCCAAAGGAAATTCGTGAGCTAATTGCTGAAAAAAGAAAAGCGCGTAAACGTTGGCAACGCACAAGAGCACCTACCGATAAGACAAGTTTAAATAATCTTAGTCAACAACTGAAGAGGGAGATACAGAAGTGCAAAAATGAAAGTTTTAGTACTTATATGAAAGGGTTATCGGCTGAAAAAAAGACGGAGTACTCACTATGGAGAGCTACGAAAAAACTGAAGAGACCAGCTTTACAAGTACCACCTATAAGGAGTGAAGAAGGTAGATGGGCGAAAAGCGATGAACATAAAGCTGAACTATTCGCAGATCACCTGGAACAAACATTTAAACCTAATGAACAATATACTCGTGAGAGTGTAAATAATACAGATCAGCTGCTGCTATCACGGGAGGGTGGGGAGGAGATCCCACTGGTAACACCAAAGGAGGTTGAGAATGACATTAAAAACAATATTAACTCGAGAAAAGCCCCAGGTTTCGACCTTATAACAGGTCTAACTCTCAAACAACTCCCTAGAAAGGGGATAGTAAAACTAACAAACCTAATAAACGCTACCTTTAGGCTGAAACACGTACCAAAAATCTGGAAAATAGCAGAAGTAATAATGATCCAAAAGCAGGGAAAACCACCACATGAAGTTACCTCGTATAGACCGATCTCGTTGCTACCCGTTATCTCCAAACTCTTTGAAAAATTGCTCTTAAAGCGAATGAAGATCATAATCGAAAGGAAAAATATCATACCAACTCATCAATTTGGATTCCGAGAGGAACACTCTACAATAGACCAAGTACACAGAGTCACAGATCTGATAGAAAAAGCTCTAGAAGAAAAAAAAAATGTGCTGCAATTTTCTTAGACGTCAAACAAGCTTTTGATAAGGTTTGGCATAAAGGGCTAATGATTAAACTGCAGAGCAGTATTGCCAAATACTAAAATCGTATGTCTCAGGAAGACTATTCAGAATAAAGCAGGGAAACCATTATTCCGGGCTCAAAGACATAAAAGCAGGCGTTATCCTCAAGGAAGCGTGCTAGGGCCAGTTTTATACCTCTTATATACCCACGATATTCCACAAACTAACGGCACCACAATAGCAACGTTCGCAGACGATACCACAGTGTTAGCGGTAGAAGAAAACATCGTAGAAGCAACTAACAAGCTGCAGCAGGCCATAAACAAAATAAGCACATGGACAGAAAAATGGCGCATTAAGCTAAACGAAACGAAGTCGGTCCACGTCAATTTTACCAATCGTAAAACACATCACATCCCAATAAAAATTGGTGGCAACCGATTACCGCACTCAAACTCTGCAAAATACTTAGGAATGACACTGGATGCTAAGCTTCGATGGAGCGAACACGTGAAGAAGAAGAGAGAAGAACTAAACATAAAGTATAAAAAAATGAACTGGCTTCTGGGAAGCAAATCCCAACTATCAATGCAAAACAAAACGTTAGTATATAACCAGATACTGAAACCGGTCTGGACTTATGGAGCACAGCTCTGGGGCTGTGCGAGTAAAAGAAATATCGAAATCATCCAAAAATTTCAGAACAAAGTGGTAAGGGGAATTGTAAATGCCCCATGGTACTGCCGTGTATAATGGGGACACCCTGTATACTCCCGTAAAAGAGATACTCTAATTTTGTCTTTATTAATTTGTTATTGACTCAATATTAATTATAGCTTGTACAGGATGGCAAATTTTATATTTACTTAGCAATAAACTGTATCTTTGTTTTATATCAACTGAGCAGAGTTTTATTTCCCTGCATAAACGCTGTTTTATGAGTAAAATTCACATTAGCTTAAATATATAAGTTAGAAACAAAAGTGAAAACACCCTTGCAATTTTATCGTATAAGTGCTCGTAGTTTTAATCTGCTGACCAAATACCTTGCACTTCAGATGCCCAAGCATCTAGCATGCTAATGGTTTTGTAACACATTTTGCAAATTATTATCTTTAAAGTACCACTTCAGTTAGGTGTTTAAAACATATCTGGCTCTTTTTCATCGGTGGCGCAAAGAGGCGCTAGCTTAGCGCAATCTAGCGCAATAAAGAAATTGTTTGAATTCGACATGGGGGGGGCTAGCTTTAAATTTTCAAAATGCCATAACTTCGTCATTTTTAAGGCGCTAACTTTTTCATTGGTGGCGCAAAGAGGCGCTAGCTTAGCGCAATCTAGCGCAATTAAAAAAAGTTCCAATTTTTACATGGGGGGGGCTAGCTTCAAATTTTCAAAATGCCATAACTTCGTCATTTTTAAGGCGCTAGCTTTTTCATTGGTGGCGCAAAGAGGCGCTAGCTTAGCGCAATCTAGCGCAATAAAGAAATTGTTTGAATTCGACATGGGGGGGGCTAGCTTTAAATTTTCAAAATGCCATAACTTCGTCATTTTTAAGGCGCTAGCTTTTTCATTGGTGGCGCAAAGAGGCGCTAGCTTAGCGCAATCTAGCGCAATTAAAAAAAGTTCCGATTTTCACATGGGGGGGGCTAGCGTCAATCTGGCCCCCCCCAACTACAAAGTGCTGTAAATTTTTTACCTTTGAGGCGCTAGCTTTTTCATTGGTGGCGCAATGTGGCGCTAGCTTAGCGCAATCTAGCGCAATAAAAATAATTTATAAAATCTAAATGGGGGGGGCCAAGTTGACGGACCTCTTCTAGTGTTGTGTACCTAAAGGTTTTTTGTACTCTATTACATTAAAGGCATTAATAGTTCTAAATCATCAAACGATATGATCAGAGCTTTGTTAATAATTGAATTGCTGACCGTCTCTTATTCAATAATATGCTAAGCAATAAATTATTGTATGTCATTTAAAAAATTGTTGGTAAATATTTATCTGCTCCAGTACACTTTCGACATAAATTCCTAGCTTAATAATTTGCGAGGGATATTAGATTACTGTGGTGCAAATCTATTTAACTCTATAATCGAGTGTATATGTGGTAATATCCGATGTTGGAACTTGATTTCGGGTTTAACCATTTAAGCGGAAAATAATTGGCAATTGAAATTGGTATGACACGATAGTTGCGCACATTTTTGCAAGAGCTTGATTTTGACTATTTAGGGTTTGAAAAACTAGTACACAATGGAATTATGACATTCTTCGATTTAAACACTGTTTTATGCGAAGATTTACGCGGATACTGTTAGCAAATCCATTAACCCATTGCGGTCCAATTATATATTTTTTAAATTCTACCCATTCATTTTCCAAAATTATAACTAAATATAAATTAAACTATTTTGGTAGCGACATCTACTGATAACAGTTTCTTATACATACAGCTTACAGGTTTATAGTTATAAAATGAAAATGAGCGGGTGTTATAATGACGTCAGCCGTATGCCGTCGGGGGCGCCCCGACATAGGACCGCAAAGGGTTAATATCGTATTGCCCACTACTTTCCGGTTGTTTTAGCTATGCGTAATGCGCGTGCGTGCAATTAAATATTAGTATTTAATCCCAGAAAGCTTTACACTTAAATTAAAAGTAAAGTTTCACTTACGTTGTTAAGTTTTAATTTGGTTTTAATCTTGTCTTGTTTGTAATGGCCCGATAGTTGGTACAAAACGGCCCTCGATCGTCTTCTGCCGTAGTTGGCTGGTGGTGCTTCGGGGTCCAAATTTCCATTGGCGTCTGCAAGGAGGCAAGAGTCAGCACCTCGGAATCGTGCCCCAAGAACCGCCGCTGCACACAAATGTTCACATTTGCGCACATATGTACTTATAGAAAATCGTATAGATTGCAGAGAGAATTTAATTGAATTTTTTGCAGGCTCAAACGCAGCCATAAAGCCAATACAAGCTTTGTCTAACTTATTTTAATCTACTTAGTTGAGAAAGCAAGAAGGCCAAAGCATAATAAAAGTTTAAGCGATTAGTTACAATTAAAAAATTTAGAACGATGCATAAGTATATAGGTAAGACGAATTTTTTGTCTATCTGTGCCAATAATATTTCTCGATGAATTTACATGCAGAAACAATAATACAGGTTACCTTAATTAATACTTTTTTAAATCAAAGTTTATATGGAGCAGTAATTCAAAAGTCAAAAGTTTACTAAGAAGTTCTCCAAATTCTCATATTTGTTTAATAAAGTGCTGTCAAGTTTCATACACAACCAAATTATATAAGGGGGTGGTTAATTTAAAAAATTTTGAAATGGAAAAGGAAAATGATTGGAAATAAAAATTATACTTCTATAATGCAAATCGATAATGTGAAAAATGTTGTTAAAACTTAGGGTTATGAGGTTGGAAAGGATTAGAGCAGTGGTTCTCAAACTTTTTTGTCTGGCGGCACACTAAAATAACTAAACCAAATTCACGGCACCCTTATTATTATTGTAATTTAAAAAATTTATTTTTTTTTGCTTTTTACAGTTAGTTAGGATATGAAGCATAAGACGTATTTGAAAGAAAAAGTTATTAGAAAAGTGTTTGGTGTTAAAATGTGAACTTAAGGTAAAATATATGCTTGATTGTGTTTGCATATCTCTGATATTAGGCCGACTTTTTGAGAGACATACTCTCATCTCATTTTTAAGGGATTTTAGACTTTCTCTCTTCTTTGTTTTAATATTTACGAGTGCAGAAAATCCCAGTACAAATTAACTCATATATTTGGGAAATAATGGTTAATTTGTTCTTCTAAAGATGTTAAATGACTGTAAATAAGCTTATGCAAATCTTTATTATTAGGTATATTTCAATTCGGCAACTTTAAGAAACATTTCTACATTATTTGTGTTTACTTTTATCTTTCACATGTTTATTTTAACTTTAAAGGCCTAAATATTATCTGCAGAAGTCAAAATATTTTCATTTTTTTCTTCAATACTGGGGTGCAACTTGTTCAGGTGATCAAATATGTCTGTTAAATGAGCTAATTTGGAACACCAAAAACCATTTTGTAATCATTTACAAAATTCTGGTTTGTCTTCATGTTGAATTTCGCGGCACCCTTGTGGCGTACTAACGGCACCCTAGGGTGCCGCGGCACCCAGTTTGAAAACCACTGGATTAGAGCTTCCAATAACCCTTTAAAGTAATATTTTTCCATTACATTTACTATGCAATCAGTATATTCAAAAATTATGAATTTTGGAGATAACATTCCAACGATTCCAAGAAATTTCAAACTTCCCTGACATTTATTAATACACTTAAACAGGAAATATGTTCAAACTAATGCGTTTTCTGACATGCATCTTTCATAATTAATTTTAAGCTTGAAAAACTTCTGTAAAAATGCTGAGAGACGTAGACAAATATGTCTCTTACTGATAAACAAGATGTTTAATTATTCTCCCAGCACGTCTCAAGCATTTTCTTTTACGACAGTGCGCCAGAATTTTCTGTTTACTTTAAAAAAGAGAGTCGTAATTAACTTCTTTCAGAGTTATAAAATTTCACAGAGTATTCCTGTTTAAACAGCTTCTTGTTGTGTATTTTTTTAAACGAGTCAAAATAAAAGAAGCGAACGAAATCACAGACAAAATAAATTCAGAAACGTGTCTGTTTTATTTTTGATTGCAAATATTAATTGACAATATTTCCAAGCTCATATTCGTTGAAAAAGTGAGCTCATTTGTTGTGTGGGTATTTTTTGCGAAATATTCAAAATTAAACCATTGCGCTTTCTACTAAACTGGGCCTTTTAAAGCTTTATCAATGCAATTTCATTGATGTTTAATTAAAATTGTGTACTTGCGAATTAAAACAGGTCAAGGCAAAACTAGAACAGACACGTACGTGCAAATCGTGAATTTTGAAATTTAAAATCGACAACAATATTGACTAACCCTGACACACTAATTACCCACTGATCCCGGAAAACAAATGTCATACATATGTTGATCATTTCCAGACCTGTATCAAATCTCCAAGGTAAACCCGACAAACAAATTTATTTAATTTGATCGGGATTAAAATAAATGACGCATTTGTTACTGGGTATGATTTATTTGGGAAAGAGCTTTTGCAGGCAGGATCTGGGTGCTTTCATATCGTATCTTGAAATGGGGATTAGAATCGGAAATGTTGGAACGAATTCTTTCGAATAATAAGAGATCCATTCGTAAGCCATTTTTAAAAGGTCATGTGTGTATTTGGGCTTAATTGAGTTGGCTATGATATCAGGAATACTTCAAGAATTGGAATTTGAAAGAAAGGTAAAAGGTCGGAGAGTAGTAATTTTTAAATAAAATAATAACTTGGGCCGTAAGCAAAAAAAACTAGAAATGATTTGTGTGAAACGATAGCCTGGCCCGTATTTTCCTTATTATCACACAATAATCAATAGGGAACAATAGTTTAGGCCATTTGCTTTAGTATTAAAATTTTTCGAATTTTCTCGTCTTCATAAGAAGTTTAAAAAAATAATTTTATCGTTTGAGGGTTTATAATCATAACTTAGGCCATAAAAAGCTAGTATAAGAACCCATTAACCCATTTGCTTTAGTTTAAAAATATTTTGAGATTTTCCTGCAAAAAGTGCAAAGAAAATTATTTCTGGAATTTTCTCATGTTTCATAATAATTCAAAATCTTTATTTCAATGATTTAGGTGCTCATATTTAAAGTGTCTTTATAAGATTAAAATACGAAAGCAAATGGAGCATTTTTAATATTAGTATGCAGTTTTCGTCAGCACAAACATATGAATGCACTTTCAAGAAATTTTCCATGCATGTACTTTTCAATTCACCCATAAATATTTTCCAGGTTCGGCACAGATACAGCAATAAAACTCCGGAAATCACTTAACGGAAACTCTAGACTACTCGCTTCAAGCAAAAAGTTTTAAATATTCTTTACGAGCTACTGAGCGCCATGTAAATTAATTATTGTCAAGCAGCGTCAATTAAATAAATCGAAATCGCAGCGGGCTATGGTAATGAACAAAAATACGAGTGCAAACAGTTGAATATTTCTTACCGCTGTCGTAGAGATCGCACTCCGACATCTCGGCCATTTTTGTGTGTGTGATGTCCTTGTGAGACGCAAGGAACAGGACGACTTCCCTTTTTTCATTTTTAATAGGAACAATATCCAATAAACACCAAAAGGGCGTACCTGCAATTAGAAACAAATCATTAGAAGTAAAATTTGGTAGATGCAAAAATATAAAAGTCGATAAAATGGTCACAACAAATCCAAAAGGATGGAGAGTTGTGCTGGTTCTTATAATTGCTGAAGCCAGCGAAATTTCGCCACTATTGGGTTTTTACACACAGAAACTTTCAATTAAAACAGTTAAATAAACTAACAATGGAACATTCAAAGGTGGTGTACATGTGCTTTATCGATCCGTCTAAAGTTTTCGATAACGTGCCAAGAAAAAAGATCTGTAAGATATTGAAACAAAGTAGAGTGAAAAAAGGATTGTTAAACGCCATCAAGAGTTTATATACGAGTAGTAGAAATTATGTGCGAACCCATAGGAGCAGTTCCCAGGAATTTATAACAACAGTGGGAGTAGGACAAGGAGGCACATTAAGTCCACTGCTCTTTGTAATTCTTATGGATAAAATAATTAGAGAATGTGAGCAAAACACAAAGAAAGCCTACTGGAGTTGAAACAAACTAAAACCAATTTCCTTAACAGAATTAGCCTTTGCAGATGATGTGGTGTTATTAGCTAAAAGCGAAAAGGACTTGCAACTCAATCTAGACGTATGGGCAGATACAATAAGTAGATATAATATGAATATTAATATAAAGAAGACAAAGGCTATGGTTATGGTCATGAACCAGTTACAATTATGCCAGACCAAAAAAAAAATAGAGCAAGTAGCAAATTTTAAATATTTAGGAACAATAATTGTAGAGAATGGTAAATTGGAGGAAGATCTTAATAACAGAATAGCGGCAGCGACGAAATTTTACTACGCCACTAATAAATGTTTGATAAGTAAGAAGGAGATATCAAAAGAAACGAAGACGCGAGTTTTTAATGCAGTGTACGTACCCATTCTCACGTACAGTTCAGAAACTTGGACACTAACACAAAAACAAAAACCAAGAATACAGGTACAGGTAATGAGATTTCTAAAAAGAATAGAGGATGTACACTGATCGATTAGTAACGAAAAAATTCGAAATAACCTAGGAGTAACAGATATTAAGAAAAAGATGGTGACGAATCAATTAAGATGGCTTGGACATCTACTACGCATGCCAGAAAGTAGATACGCGAAAATACGATGGAAAATGCAGATGGAGGGAAAAAGAAATAGAAGAAGACCAAGAATAATATGGGAAAAAGAAGTGAGGCAGAGACTAGAAGAAAAATGAGTCAGCTGGAGAGATGTGCCACAATTAGCTAACGATAGGCAGGAGTGGAGAAACAATACAGAAATAGAAAAGCATACCTCAACACCGAAAGGTATAAGAAGGAGAAGATAAATTAACCAAGAGGCAGAATATTTAGCCAAAATAACTTTCATTTGCTCTATACCTTCTACCAAGATTCAACATGTAGAAACTTAAAATAAAATGCTTTTTGTTACCTACATTTTTAATTTGAATTTGTTCTTAACCTGTGTTATATTTATAGTCGAACCAATTGCTAATATTAGGTACATAGTAAAGTAATGTGTTTGGATTCTGAAGCGCATATCAAATATTTTAACGCCTGAAAACGCCAATTAGGACTTATTTACTACCTCATTATGTAAGTTTACTGTTTAACAAGAACATCGCGTCAGCCCTTAACTAGGTCAACAGTTAGGAGTTTACCGTTACGAATGCATGGAGTTAAAGTTTTTTGAACAGTCTATCACTCGATGGCTGCAAAATGAAAGACAACTGATGAAGAGACGGATGCTTGATTGAAAAGAACTGTGTAGCTAATGGCTAAATAAATTAAAAATTTTGCAAGAAAAGAAATAGCATTAGACTGCAATTGCAGAATGAAAGAAAATCTGCTGACGAAACAAAGCGATTATTGTAAAACTTTTCAAAGAATTAGCAGAAAAAGTTTGCACTATCTCTGTAATTAATAAAATTAAATCCTAAGGACAAAAAAATTAGGAAATCCTATAAAATTTTGGTAGTTCCAAATTGCGGTTTAAAAGAAAAAAGCTAACTTGTGTGCAGCAATTGTTTTTAATTCGTTTTCTTCTAATATAATACAACTTTATTAACTAAAAGCTTGAATTCTTTCATCTGTTAAATATTACTAAGACCAATTTAAAAGTAACAAAAGCCAACACGTAAACAAACAAGAAAAAGTACATACGGACAACGAAGATGAAGGAGACCAAGCGAAAAATGTAATATTAAAAGAAGAAGTAGCTCAGATAAAGAGATTACTATACAAGCAAGGCAGCAGAGAGCTATGAAATAGTGCCAGAATTTATAAAATGGGGAGGTGAAATAATAGAAAAATGGACAACAAGGCTATTTCGCAAAGCATGGACAGAAAATAAACTGAAGAGGAGGTCAACCCCCCTAAGCAGTCTCCGCGCGAGCGGAAAACACGTGACGTGACCAGAAAGTAAAATACCTGAAGACTGGGAGAAAATGTAATTATACCACTATATAAAAAAGGAAGCAAAAGTAAATAAGAAAATTATAGAGCTATTTGTCTAGCATCAACAGTATAGTATATGTGGACAGAATACTGAAAATTAGTTAAAGAAACACACCAAGAGTAACCCTAAAGAGCCGACGCCGTAAAGCAATACGCGATAGAAAAAGCAGACGATATGTTAAAGGACTTTCAGCTCCTTAATCGTTAAGGAACTCTCCATTAAATTTTCATTCAAGCAAAATACCTAAAAATCATTCTTTTGAAATACCATTCTATATTTAACCAATTTTTCTCAAGGCGTAACCCACTTTAATAAAGAAGTTAATTGCGGATAACTCGAAATTTCATTGAGATTAAGATTTCTATCAACCAACTTCTTTTAAATCTGTTTCTTTAATTGAAATTAACCTTTGGCTGATCCACAGTAGAGCGAATAAATCCTGAATTGAATAATTCGTTAAATTAAATAAAACTTTCAAGACAGACCTCTCGGAGAAGGAAATAAAATTAGACAGTGTATAATTGTGAGTCGCAAAATTTATGAGACAAAAGTTTGCAAGCTTTTGAATCTTAAATCTATAACTACAATATGTGCTTAAGCATAAGGTTGCTTAACGTTTTTTGAAAGTTAATTGTCAATATTTAGAACAAGGTGTTTTATAATTTATTGTGTACTTAAAATTTGAGAAAATAGCAAAATTGTTTTAAATTTCTACCACTGCAGCTGAGAATAAAATCTATCCTGTATTTATTCGCATATATATTGAGACACACTAAACTTAAAGGAATATATGTATTTGCCCCACTTTGCTGTGGTATTTATTTTGTGGCTTCAATATTCGTAGCAGATCATTCGAATCCCATGAGATTTCCTTATATTTGAAAACACAATCGTTTGGCCACACCAAAGCAGAAACCTTTCGTGAAAGAACAAGCAGAAGAAAACTGATAAGAATTAGTTGTAGCTGTTCAAATGAGCAAGCAACATTATTTTGCAAATTAACTCGAATAATCTTTTCTCCCGAGGCAAAAACTTCGTTAAATTTGCGCGACTTGCAAAATTACAGATATGGTTTCAAATCTCATTTAATTTAAAACGAGATTTGATATTTCAAGATTGGTAACAGTGTTTCAGAAGTAAAACATAAAGTTTAATTAAAACGGACGAAGCTGTAACGTTAAATAATTCTTATATTTTTTTACTTTTTGCTCTGAAATTATTATTTTTTGTCAACGTTGTTCGGCTTAAGAAATTGATGTCCAAATAAAAATTGTATTTACTGTAGCCTAAATTACAAATTAATCGTCGGCATTTAGAAATTTAAAGTATGTACAACAAAAAATGTAAGTTTTTACCCTTGGAAGTATTTTTCAAAATTTCGAAGACCTGTAAAAATTAATATAGGTCGTTTTTGAACTAAATAAAGGTGCAAATGTATTTCTGAGGGTGTATTTATTATTTTTAGATAATATAAACAATAATGCAAAATTTTTGAATTGTTGTTAACCAAAAATGCAAGGTTATTCCCTTGGAACTTTTTTTTTAAATCTCAAAGAGCTTAACAAATAGTTTTAGGCCGTTTTTGGACTAACTTAAGGTGGAAATACATTTCTTAGGGTGTCTTGATTCATTTTAGAAAATATTGGCACCTTTTTGAATTTTTGTCAACCAAAAATGCAAGTTTATTTCAAAATTTTGAAGAGCTGTAAAAAATTCTTATTGGTAATTACCAATAAGAATTTTTAACGTGTTTGTGCTGTTTTTGTATTGTCCTAAATACGGTTTAATAAACAGTTTTAACATTTTTCTAATTCAAAATCAAGCTAATCTTCAAGTACATGATTTAGCATTAGTTTTCGTGATTGTTTTTTTCATCAAATGTGGTTTTTCTAAACCAACAAAATTAATTCATAAATTTTAACAAATTTCAAAAATTTTTCACATTTTAAACAATTTCGTTCATCCTTGTTCAAATAAAACATCCCTGAAGATGCCGATAAAAATAATCGTGCGAAACATGTTGGATATTTTATAAAAAAAATTAACTTTCGTTAAGGAATAAACCTGTTTAAAACCAGAAAACCTTCGTTTTAATTTTAAATATGCAAGGTTATACACAGAACTTCTCATGTAAATAATTGTTTTCGACACTTTTCTGGGCTGTTCAAAGTTGAAAATTCATATTTTATTGTAATTTTGCTAAATTTGTTTCGTTAAAATGTTTAAAAAGATAATTTTTTAACCAATACAGTTGGGATTGTTTAAAAATCACTTATATTTTTTAGAAGGATCCTTCGTCAAAATGCTAGGATCAGTTTTAAAAGACTTTTATGTCTTATCAGAGGTTAGAACTGCCATTGATGAGGATAAAACAATGTAGATGTGGAAAACTAACAAAGTAACGGACAATGACAGTTTCTTATAACATACAACCTCCTGTTTTAAAGTTAGAATAGCCTATAATGCTTTAAGCTGCTCGGTGAAGTTTAGAGGGTAACACTTCTGACATTTACGGTAAAATTATACAACTAAAAATGCCTTAAAGAATATAATATAACCTTTACCCTTAGGTACTAAAAATGCATGCGCTGCAACTTTAACGTCATAAACAGTATTTTCTCTTCGTACTTTTATAAAACTTTCTACCAGCTAACATTGAAAATAATGTTTTGAATACTTACTACTTTTTTTATAAAATATAACTTCTAATTTCAATTCGTTTTTGGACTCTAACGCCTTATCTATCTGAGCTTTGTGTTCATCTTTGGTATCCGATCCGTACAGAAATTTACATGCACATCCTTTTTGCATAATTTGAGCTCTGCTAAATCCCGTGAGTTCACAAAAGCCATCCGAACAATAGACGATCGGATAGAGCGTCGGTACCTGGGCATTTCCAAGCACGAAATTGCTATCTGCAACAAAAGAAACAAAAATTATTAACAGGCTCAGTTTAAAACGAGTAATTTGCAGCTTTGTACATGGACCATTCGAAACAGCGACGAGAAATAACAAAATCTACGGTGATTCAACTTTGGTTCCAGATAAATAAGGCTGGTTCTGAGTTAAAAACTTTTTTTATTTCTCTAAGCCAACTTTCACATTTTATTTTGTTTTTAAACAAATTTTCCCATGAAAGGCTCATTCCTAGAAGCTGCTTTTTATAAATCGTCAAACTATTTTGTTTACGTGCGTTAGTTTGCACCTAACACATAACTGAACAACAGTTACCATCAATCACCAATGAACGCAGTAAACTTATCCAATATAAACTTTTAATATGGTTGTTCATTTTACATCAAAACTTTCTAAATACAACAATGTCCATTTTCACGCTCCCAGGCACTTCCGGAATGTCGAATTCCGGCGCATCCACCATTTTTAACGACGACGAAATATATTCAATGTTCACACTACGTTTTAAAATAGAGAATGTTATTTGACTATATTTAAACAATCATGCATGCATAACTTACGTTTTGAAGTCAAAGCATATTGTGCTTAATAATTATGCAACAACTTTAAAACTTGTGCAGGACAAGATTATTTTACAGCAAGCCTTTGTCGGTAAGAATTACGTTAAAAAATAAACTATTATTGATCTCTATCTAAATTATTTGGGCAAGGTAGATAACCCAATACTTTGCTTCGAAGATAAAAATAAATATCAAATTCGATTCATATTTCGCTCTTTATCTTGGGGCATGAGGCAGAGTTTAGCGCAAACAAGAATGTCACAGCAAAGCTGTTTAATACTGATAACGAGTCTGCAAAACACATCATTAATTCCAGATAAACTCGTGAAAAAATCCACCAAACACAGAGAACACGGTTTGCGTTTCACAGTTTGATTTTTGCAAGCAGATTAAAAATGCCTTCGTTATTTCTATGAAGATTTTATTACGGTGAGCTATTCATTTAGTGCTTTCACAAATCAAAATATGTATCCCTATTTGTATTCAAATGCAACCTTTTGAAGTAAACATTTATATTTATTTAACAATAATTGTATATGCTTTTAGAAATTCGTAAATATCTTGGTACATAAATTTGCTCTAATTAACAACGTGACAGATAAGAAAGGATGTAAACAGTTTTTAAATACATTGTTTTAAAACACTGTTTATTCAAAAGTAAAATTTTATGTGGAAAACTTGAGAAAAATACAAGTTTTTTTAAAAGAGAGTAAAATATCTTTTCGTCAAAACTTACTCTGGATTATTATGTGTCTTGTTAATACTTACATTCAATTGTTTTGGGTAAATTGCAATAATTAATAAACAAAACAATTTTTTTCGATTTACCGAGGTTTTTGGAAAAAATTATGCTGTCTACCCGTAAAAAATTGCTTTACAAATGAACGTATTGTTTTATGTAATCGTAAAAGCTAGAAATGTACAGGCGTTCAATGCAAACGACAGACAGCCCAATTATTATTTAAATTTAATTGAAAATGGGGCTGCAAAATAACGTCAATTCAAATCAATGTATTGTCTGCCCTTAGCAGGGTGTTTAACCCGTTAATTAACCGACGTAATTAAACTTATTTAAGAGTTATTTACGCGTAGGTATGTATTAAAATCAGAACAAATAAACAGCGATTGTTAAATTTAAGTAATAAATCTGTTGCCTCCCAGTTATCAGGATAACACGATTAAAAAGCAATTTAAGATACATAATTTGCTAGCATGCTGGCAAATACTGCCTTGAGGGTTTTAATTTAACTTTTAAATTTAAAACATCTTCTGCTACATAAATTAGAGAAGATAAGTCTTGCCAACTCATATTTTATAAAATTAAAGACAGCTTTTAATAGTATTATTATCAACTATGAAGTGAAATTTATTCATGGGTTGTCATGATATTTACAACTGGTAATAGCCATAGTGTTATATCACTTAACAGCACAATTTTTAAACCGCAGTAATTAAAATCAAAACAAAATTGTAAAATTTTAGGAAGATGTAAAAATAATTTGTTTGGGACCACAATTTTCCGTAAGGTTTTAGAGGTCAAAACTGACATGCTATAAAATTAATTGATTTTATTTAGTAATTAAACTTCTGTTTATTCTTCTTTTTGCAATAAGTAAATCTGGCGAAATTGTTAAGTACTAAAGGTACTCATCAGATCCATATCAAAAGGTTCCTCTTACTAATCCCCCAACACGTTTCTTAATCATGTGGCTTTAAGCTTCCAGACACAGGATTAAGGCTCCGATGGCAATATGATTCGATATACAATTAGTTAAGTATTTTGCAACAAATCAATTTTTAACTGGCACCTTCCTAATGCTGTGCGGAAAAATACTCCTAAGATTAAACGCAGAACCTCGGGTAATAGCTACCCAAAAGAAATTAGAGAGTTGATCTCTGAAAAGAGAAAACTAAGAAGAAAATTGAATAACTGCAAGTTGCCAATCAGATCAACAAGTGGACAAAAACATGGCGTTTAAAGTTAAATGAAACTAAGTCAGTACATGTCAATTTTACCAACAAGAGAATTGAACATGACCAATCAACTTAAATCATAAACAAATCCATACTCCAACACAGCAAAATACTTAGCTATTACAATGGACGCTAAGCTACGCTGGAAGGCTCATGTCAAGAAAAAAAGGGAAGACATAGGTATCAAATATTTAAAAAAATGTACTGTCTAATCGGGAGGAATTCCTTTCTGTCCCTACATAATAAACTCTAGCTATACAACAAATTTTAAAGCCTGTATGGACATATGGGATACAGCTATGGGGATGCACCAAACAGTGCAATACTCAGATCATCCAGAGATTCCAGAAAAAAACACTAAGGAACATCGCTGATGCACCTTGGTTTTGCAGAAATAATGACATAGGTACATCGAGACCTCAACATAGACACTGCAACCAACACCATTATGCAGTTTGCCAAGAGCTACGAGGAGCTCCATCAACATGTAAATGTCGAGGCGAACCAGCTCCTGGACACTACAGGATTAGTAAGAAGACTTAAAAGGGTTCAACCTTTTGAGTTAGTTTAAGCAAAAGTTAAAAAGGAGGGTCCGTGCGGTAGTGTGCACGTTAATAATTAGTGTACTTATATTATATTAGCAAACTAAGGACTACTTTTAGGTAAACCTTAAACTAAATTTAAACATTATTAGTTTAGACTAGAATTAAACTGCTCATTGATTTTAAAGACCAGATTGCACTGTTATAAACTCTATAAAGTTACATTTAAAAAAAATACTGGATATTTTTATGATCACAAAGACGCTGAAGTAATTGTTGGGGTAAAATTGCTGCTTCCGAATTTGAAAGCTAATGCAACGGGTGCATTTGTATCCAATTGAACTTAACTTCCTTGGCAAAACTGCAAATCGTTACAAAGTCAGCGATCTTTGCCTATTTACACAGATAAATAAAGTTATATTTAGAATGTACTGGTTAATTTTATTAAGTTGGGCAAGGATACTCTAAATTTAAAACATGGGGTATTTATATACTGCAATGTTTATAAGAAAGTACATTATAATATTTGGCTTAAACGCATTGAATGTAAAAAACTTGTTAAATTAAGGAAAAAGAACTAATGTTAACAATCTGTTTGTGCGTTTTTCTTTGTATTTAAATCAGTGTTATAATTAGGTTGAATGTAAACGTAATTTTTAATAATAGGAAAATATTAAAGTTAATACAGGTATTTCAGAACAATTTTAAACAAAAAAATAATACATGCAAAAGGAAAACTTCAGTAATAATGCTGGAGGAGGATATTAAAATAAACATTTCTCCTAATTAAAGCAGATTTCCCTCAATGCTTGTAACAATTTTCCCTCTAGAATTCATCGTATTTATGTTTTATATGTTCAATATTTATCCCTGCGGCTTTTGTAAACCTTTTATTCAAATTAACACAAACCCATGTTCATGGTTTATTAAATTGTTCGAATTTCAATACCTAACCCTATCCACAATAATTAAAGCATATTACAAAAGCACTAACTAAACTATTTAATCTTGCTTTTACATGACTATAAATTGCATTAACAACGTGCTAGAATTTAAATACCTAATGCTTCTAAAAACATATAACGTAAAGAGTTTAATTTCAAATCAACCAGTTGTAATAACACAACAAAATACAAGAATAAAATCCAATCAAGATAAAACATAAGTTTTACGTCCACAAGCAATTTTATAAAAAAATTTAAACATTTGCAAACTGCTAAATTTTATTTTCTCTGGATACAGAGTCTGTAACATTTTGTTTACAAAGCATGAGTTAAAAACTTGACATAAAGCTATATTTTTTGCTGACTTTATTAGGGGTGCATGCTAGATTTAATTGAGTACGTTTTATAATCCTTTGTGTAGTAGTTTTACAAAATAATTAGTTTGCATGCACTAAAAGGTACTTTGTTAGGGATTAACTCCACAAAACCACACAATAAAAGTAATAAAATCATTGTTTTGTGTATACCAGGATACTTTGCAATTTCCAAGAAGAAATCTTTTGACATTTTAGATATTATGCACAATAATATTGCGTAAATATAAAGAAATTATTTGGAAATAATTATTTAAAATTTGCTAAACTTTTGGTAGTAAGAAGGCTCATTTTAAGTTTTTCAGAATAAAAGTGCGTTTAATCGTATGATTACGAAGGAAAAATATATCAATTTAATAACCTAAGTAGCTATAAATGATTAATAAACTTAATCAATAAATGTTAACTCGCAGTTCAGCTTAGAATACTAATATAAATTTATATTTATAATCATTTGTGCTTCCAGCATGATATTATTTACGGTTTCTGCGAACTTGCAGGAAGGAGATTAAAAATTGTTTACTCCTGAGAAGCAAAAGGTCAAAAGTGTATGAATTAAGTATAATATATCGGTTGTGCTAATTAAATATGCACATTTTAAACGCGGGGACAGTATAAATAACGACTTTCATAAAGCTATTCAGAGAAGGATTAATTAAGAAAGATAGCAGGTTACAGAATAACTGATTTTTAAACAAAAACCAGAAACGTCAAAGAGAATTAAAAATATTTCTTTGTGAAGTTGAATGGAAACCAACAGATGTAATTGAAACTTATTGACTAGTTTTCTTGGTACAGAAAAGAATTGCGATTTCAAGCAACAATAATAATGTTGGCATATTTTTGGAATAATATTTCCTATATAAGCTAAACGTTTCAAGGAAATATAAGCTGTAGTAATAATCAAATATCCAATGCAATGATATCAGATACTTTGCTAATACCTGATTAGAATCGATTGAAGGTTGCAATTTTGGTTAGGATATATTCAAGCAATATTTGGGTTAAGACAGATAGTAAATCAATTTTATATTAGTCCTTCTTGTATTGTATGTGGTTCTTATATAGGACAATTAACTCAATTCGGTTAGGGTTATTTTATCAGTAACATGAGCGGCATCCATATTTTAAAATTCATTCTGCTAACGATCAAAGGGATATTTAAAACCAAACTTCGGTAACATTATTTGCAATACCACAGGAAACAATTTCCAAATTAATTGGGTATACTATGACAGCAGACAATCAGTTAAAGGATCATTATAAATACGTTATAAAAATTTGTACCAAGGATTTAATTCCGCAATTTAATTTTTTTTTTCCTTAAACGCAAAATTTAATAAACTTTAACCTGACATTTTACGATTTTCTGAAATACTACAAAAATGATTGCAAAAAATACAGGGAAATTTTGTTATGCTTAAGATATGTTTGTGAATATACAGGGTGTGTATAAATTGGCGGAAGCGCTACACGTGACGATGTTCTTCGTAAAATTTCAAGTCGAAAATCTTGATACAAAAATGTTGTACGATGTTTCCTATGGCCTCAGGAACCATTTAAAGAAAAAAACAACTGGCAACATTGCATACATTGATTTGCGTTTGGACATTTTTTTATCAGCAATTTTTACTTAGGTATTTACAATTTTTGTTCGAACTGAAAGCCTTCAGTTCGTAAACATAGCTGCAAACTTTTGGGTATCGTAAAACACAAACTAGAAATAATTACGAGAAAAACAGAGATGACAGCTAATGACAATGTTGCCATATGTATTTTTTTCATTCAAATCAGTGATTTACATATTTTCAACACCAATTTTTGAAAGGAAGAACACAATATCTAGGAAAAAATACTATTCGAAATTTATTTTTATTCCAAATTGCAGCTTTTTCATTTGCAAGTAATAAATAATAACGCTTATTAAAGGACTAAATGTCAAAACTTTGAGGACCTCTTGCAGACACAGCAAGCATAGTACAACATTTTCGTATTAAGATTTTCGACTTAGAATTTTACGAAGAACATCGCCACGTGTAGCGCTTCCGCCAATTTTTACACACCCTGTATAAATATCGGGATTAAAGGTCATGAAAAAATTAGATTTCTGAAAAGAATAGAGGGCTGTAGACCAATCGATAAAATCAGTAACGAAAAAATTCGAAAAACCTAGAAGTAACAGATATTAAGAAACAGATTGGGACGAATCAATTAAGATGGCTTGGACATCTACTACACATGCCAGAAAGTAGATACACGAAAATAGGATGGAAAAAGAAATAGAGAGACCAAGAATAAAATGGGAAAAAAAAGTGAGGCAGAGACTAGAAGAAAAAGGAGTCAGCTGGAGAGATGTGCCACAATTACCTAACGATAGGAGGGAGTGGAGAAAATTAATACAGAAATAGAAAAGCATACCTCGACACCGAAAGTTACAAGAGCAACCGATTAAGAAGACGAAGAAGATAATTATAGACATTTCAATAAATAACAGTTTTTTTTTAAAATTATATTGGAAACTGAGGTGGACAGTTTAGTTTTAAAAGTCGCCATGTTTCGTTTAATACTTTCAACAAATTTCTGAAGCTACCTGTAATTTTGCATCCGTTCTTGACCCAAAATGACGTATTTATAAACTTCAATATTCATTAAATAAAAAATCCTTGTATTTCAAGTGGAGCACACAAATTGAATTTATATTTGTTATGTTCCTGAATACGTTAAGCTGAGATTTCAGCTTGTAGACGCAATAAATTATGCTCATAAATTTAATGCCGATACGCTTCAAGTTTTTTTCTAAGGTGCAAGAAATTTTCTCCCCTAATAAAATTTTGAGTCTTCGGCGTTCCCTTGTTATATAGCCAGAATAATATTTCGCTATAAGGCTGCCTTCGTTGAACGGTATTCTATCCTCTCAGTTACCCGCATCGAAACGATTAACGTTGGATAGGTTTAAGCCTTCAGAGAAGTGTAACGTGTCAAAGGTGAAAAAAACTGTTACATCGTAAGCTTTAACGTGCCTCAAGGATATTACGTCTCTCACAAGTTAAGAGCAACAATAATTAACCAAAGATATCAAACTTTAAGGTATTAGGTATTATTTCAATAGACAATAACGAGGTATTTGCAGTTAAGCATTAGCTACTAAGATAAATCTGTTTGGTGTTTTGCTTATTTATACTTTGCAGTAAGAAACTGCTTTTGTATTCGAGCTTCGAAGCTCGATTAATATTTTAATTAACTTGCCATCTCATTAAAATGTAAATTGGAAGTAAAACTAGAAAAACTAATTAGCGATTAAATGTCATTCTGGTTTAATTGTGCTTTATTCAGGATTTAAGACACTAACATTGGTAAAATTAGTTACTTTAATGGTAGTTGCGATTGTAACAACTATCTCGAGAGCAATAAGATGAATCAATGTTGGTTTTTTTGTCTTTAATCCCAGGTTTTAAGTCGTTTAAAATACTTAATGCAACAGTTGGAAAATATACCAGTAAAACTAGTACAAAGTTAGTTTGCCCTAAGGATAACTAAAAGTAAACTAGTATTTATTTGTTTTTGAAAAGAAATAATTACAATTCGCTTGTGGAATGGAAACCACCCCAACGACAAAAGAAGAAGATCTAGCGTGAACGTAGCGTGAAAGATGCCATGGAAGAAGGAAATCTTAAAGAAGAGGACCTATATAACAGGAAGGAATGGAGAAAGAGATGCAGCAAAACAGCATAGGTTGTAAACAAACCCCTATAATGTACTTTATTTTTCAACCCTATTTGTTTTTTTCCAAGCCGGAGTCCACCCACATACGAGGTAAGCGCCAAAATTTCCCGGCCTGACATGGATCTAGGTATCGCAGGCGGTTCAATTTTTTTTTAACCCATTGGTTCAAGTCATATTAGCCTTGGAAAAAACAAAAATGGATTTTATGTCAGTCAGTTTTTTTATAACTGTAATTTGTTCATCACGATGTCAGGATTCACGAAAATTTAATATCGAGCTGTCATAAAATTTCTTACTCGCGAAGGTCTTTCTCCTCAAAGCATCAAAGTTCGACTGAATAGAGACAATTCTCCGACTTATTCTGTGGTAAAAGATTGGTAAAAACGGTTTCGAACGGGGTAAGAATCCTAGGAAGATGATGCAAGAACAGGAAGGACCGTGTTGAGGAACTCGTATTAGGCGATCGACGCTTGAAGGTGAGCGAACTATCAAAGATGTCGGGGCTTTCAGATACAAGCATTCGCCGAATCCTCCACGATCGGTTACGCATGGATAAAGTTAGTTGGGTTCCCAAACATCTCTCAGCAGTTCAGCGCCAGCGTCGTGTTGAATGTGCTCGATCCTTTTTGGAGCTCTGTGGAGAAAATCCTGTGGACCCGTTGAAGACAGAGGATGAAACCATGGTTCTCTACTATGATCCTTTGTCCAAAAGAGAATCGATGGAATGGCGGCGAAAAGGAGAAGCACTGCCAAGGAAGTTCAGGGTCTGTCAGTCAACAAAGGTGATGGCTACGATCTTTTAGGATTGCAAGGCGATTCTTCTCATATAATTTAAAGAAAGCAACACCACAGTCAACGGGGAATATTATGCAGCACTCCTGCACGAATTACGACAAAATATTCGGGAGAAAAGGTGTGGGAAACTGACCAGAGGCGTGCGTTTACTGCACTATGATGTCCCCGTGCACACTGCTGGAATTGCTCAAGCCGCAATTCGTGACTGCGGTTTTGAACAAATCTATCGCCCTCCGTATAGTACAGATATGGACCCCGGTGACTATGACCTGTTTGGAAATTAGGAAAAGGACCTTCTCGGGCGCCATTTCAGTGACGACCAAAACCAAGTTCTGTAGGGACGATATTTTATCACAATGATATTCCATCCAATAAAATGACCTTTTCCTCTATACAATTTCTTTGATGATAAGTTTGTCTGTATTGGTCTTTGTTATATTTGGTATCTATTAAGCAAAATAAATAGGATGAATAATATTTTTAAAAGAAATATGTGTATTTGAGATGCTTTGCAAAAGCATCTATTTGTCTTTTCAATCTTATCCTAAAAGCCACTTCTGTGACTTCGCATCTGTCGTTTGATAATAATGAGTTTCACTATACGACATTCATAATGGATTATAAAAAGTCCTCTAGCCATTATTTTTTTAATAAAAAGTTTTATATCTGTGTTTATTTATCATCACAGAAGACGAAACATAAAGTAAACTTGGAACCCCTTCAGAAACTTTGCAAACAGCCCTCGAAATTTGCAGCAAATTGAAATTTAGATGTTATACGCACAGTCCTTTGCGCCCAAAGTTTCAATTTTGATAATTAAATTTCGTTTGTTTACAAACGGTTTGTAGCAATATTTTTCAAGAAATTAGTAGTATAATTGATTATAATCATTTTGTTGTGTTAATAATAGCATAATTACTTATTCTTAATGTTAATCAAAACTTTGTGCCTTGGTTTAACGAAGATTTTTCAGTTAATTTTCTGGAAAGATAAGATTTGTTGTAGCTTAGTTATTCAATTATAAAACAAACTATTTTAGTTACGTAAAACTTTCAAAGTTTCCAATATCGTTAATGAATTAAGGCTCGGAAAATATGAGTACGTTCTCAATCATTCAGTAATTCGATTTTTGCGCCTTGTCAAGTTTAATCTTATTTACAATTTTACCTCGTTTGCCAAACTTTGCTGATTACGTCAGTATTTTGTTTTTGTGCTAAAGTGTAAAGTTGAATGCCCTCGCGCCTCGGTAATTAAGACCATTGAAACTTTGCTGTTTGCTTGCGACTCATAAAAGATGCTAAATTATATCTCATTTTGGTAAAGCTTGATCAAGTTATTGTAATACTACCGGTTTTTGTAAGATTATTGGAGCTGTTGGGTATTATTAGAACAATGACGGTGTATAAATTAATTCAGGAACTTTTCGAGATCAAATAGAATGACTTTTTAAGGATTAATTTTTATTAAAAAAATTATGCAGTTTGACACGTCTTTGGTTGTTACAGAAAGAATTTTAGTCCTGCAATTCTGTTGTGCAGGCTAGTTGCACTCCAAAAATTAAATTATCTGTGCACGAGACCTAACTAGTCTTTGATTTTAGTTAGTACTTGGAGAAACAACGCCCAGTAGTGTCTCGATGTTCAAAGATTCAAACATGATTATTTTGCTGCTAGTATGGTACATCTCCACCAATCAAAATCGTACCTTTTTCTGAGCAAAAAAACTCCCACAAAAAAAATTAAACACACAAGTAACGCTACGAATATTCTACTAAATGCCGGTTGACTAACCCAATATTAACTTTCAAAAAGCTGCTTAGTCATCAAGCTTGCGTTACGTAAAACTATCGTAGCAACCAGACTAATACCTAGCAACGATTTCACAGCTGCCTTTTAAAAAACATTAAAAATTTAATTAAAAGCAACCATTAAAATTACAACTTCAATTACCTACAGTTTTAAAAGTTTACTTTTCTTCGTCCTATTTATAACATTTTCACATAGAAGTTTAACAATATGCGTTTAATTACTACACAATTCCACAAAAAAGTTTAAAGTAATATCCGAGCTAGTAGACGACTCGACTAATACTTCCGGAATTTATTAACGTTTGCTTGCATAATACTTTTTTTAAAGCAAATTTTAACCTTGCGGGCACATTATTTAATTGCTCTACACATTAACCCAATTTAAAAAAGTTTAATTCGCCTCGCAAAACGATTACTTGGCGAGATGTTGTGTAAATATTAAGTAGGCGCCAGGGCTTTATAATTATGGTGGACGCATAAGCCAGGACGTTTTTAAACATTACAGAACTAATAAAAATTTGTATTAAAATGCTGTCTGTGCAAAGCCAGTTTTTTTAATGTGGATAATTAAAAGTTTTATAGGACGTTCGTTTCGCCAAAGTATGTGTATTTTGGGAAGATATTTTAAAAATAATATTTTAATGGTATGTTTTGAAAGCCAAATGTTACTTATCTAAAATAAACGTTGAAAATGTAATGATAAAATGAGAAATGCTGCTGAAAAACAGCAACGTTAAAACTGGCCAGGCATTTTTACAAGAAATCCTTTAAGCAAAAAGGTACGTTATTGCTTTTTAATCAAGCCCTTCTATACTAAAAAAAAAATGCTTTAGCAAGCCCTTTTATACAGGGTGATTGAAATTTGAGTTTAAGCATGGGGATCTCGCTTACAATAATAGCTAGAGTATAGGTTTAAATTTGGCTAAGTTGCTAGATTTTGTGCTTATTATAAATAAAAAAAAAAAAAAATTAATGTCTTAAACGGTATCCTAGAAAATGGGAAAACTCGGAAAATACGATTTTTGAAAATGTGTAAAAACATTGCCAAAGCAACTAATGGTCACCTATACTCTAGCTATTATATTAAGCGAGATCCCCCATGTTTAAACTCGAATTTTAATCACCCTGTATATAAAAAAATGAGTGCAAAATAATCTTACATATCGTGAAATGTGTGTGTAACAGCTTTGGTGTTACTTAATGTTTACATGCTTTTGATGTTGGTCCTAAGCATTAAGTGATATTAATGCTCTAACGCGAATACCATGTTGAAACTGCACACGATTAAAATTACCTATGTGCATGAATGCTGTGTGGTAGCTTTAATATTTAACGAGAACATATAGCAGTAATCCTCTAAGTGATTTCATAGCAACATGAAAATTAAATATTAATGCCACGAGTAGTAAACGTTAAATTACTTTATATTTACATTGCGAAAAGTATACAAAACTTGTTGAGGAATGGCAGTACAGATATAGGAAATAAGCTATATAAAGTTGATAAGGACATGGACTGAAGACAGAAGACAGAAGGAGGGAATGAAACTAAAATATAGAGGGACAATAGATTAGTAAAGAGTACATGAGGCAACTTACTAACAGGAAGGGAAAAACTGAAGGACAACTTATAAACATTGTAGCTTAAATACAAGCAAAACTGCTTTTAAAATTGGAAAAGGCAAGAAGTAAAAAGAAAATTATTAATTCTAGCAACCTTAATTTACTAATAATTTGCTTACAAAACTTAAAATCCAACTACAAAACTTCTAAGGGTAGAGTCTCTGCCCAATTACAATTTTGCTTCCTTCGCCTAACCAAATTTTAACAAAAACAAAACCAATTCCTTATCAATAATATTATGTTTCTCGTAAAAGTTCCACATCTACAATATCTGGCAAATTCATTTCCTCAAGGGTTTTCAAGATGTTTGTACAAAGTTTTCCCTTAATAAGTTTCTTATTTCCATACGAAACACTTCTGCAAAGTTTTGCAATGAATATTCAGATGTTTTTGAGACGTTATTACGAAATTACAGGACTCCTGTAAATATAACGCAAAGCGCATTTTTGGAAGTTGGTACTGGAAAATACGGACGCGAATTTAGATATGGATCAAGAATTTTATTGCAACGCGCTCAAGGAAACTTAATTCAAACGCGTTTGGTACAAAAACTGAGTTAATAATAGCAAAGTTTTTTAAACTTAAATAGAATTAATTTCCAATTTTGTTAATAAAAATTTACTACAATTGAGAGCTTCTTTTTCTGGTTGATAAACAACCATTTTAACACTATGTGGGTTTCGTCTTCCCAAGCAAAAATTTTGTATGAAACATGTTTACCAACTTTCGCGTTTGGAAAAATGATGTTTGTATACTATAACCTAATCATGGATTTACAAATATTTTTTGAGGGAACGATTTGCTCCGGAAAAACCGGCAATGTTTACTTTGATTTATTTTGTTATTATCGTTTGTTGGTGAGCATGAATATTTGATCGAAAATCTGGTCTAGAAAATAAAATTGCAACAAAAAACGTTTTACCATTTAAAGTGAAAAAACACATAGGTACTTATTTTATTTATTTAGTCATGAGTCCTTCTACTGAGGTGTAGGACTGTTGAGCTGTGCTGTGCTGACTTTTTCCATGTTTTTCTGTCTTGTGTTAGCTTTTTTAGGTCTTTCCAGTTGATGTGAAGCAATATAAATGAAATTAAGAAATTGTTAAATGGGTAATTAATTTTCAAGGTAATGTAATTCTGATAAAATTAGCTACTTCTTGCATAATCAATTAAGAATCTTACTTGTAGAAAAACTAGACCAGTTAAGAAACTGTAGATACAATAAAACTGGCCGACAAAATGTTCTACGTAACAGATTTTTCATGGAGAATAGAATAATCGCCTTCTTAGGAAACCTATTTATTACTACAATAAATGATCAAGAGAGTATATTTTGTTTTTCCAATTTTTTTTTTAAATTTCTTAACGCTGTTCGTAATAACAACAAAATTACAGTAATAGTTAGTAACCTAAATGTAATTTATTATAAATAAGCATCAAAACTCCATGATTATCCAAAATTTGTACAGTTTAACAATGTTCAGACATTTATTTCACCTGAAATAGTTAAAGGACGACAAGATGTCGTTTTGTGATAAGATCGTCAAAGAAAAGTTTCACCGTTACAAGGTACATTTTCCCGGCGGCAAGTACTAAAACTTAGCACCCCATCTTCGATGCTTTTAGTCGAAAATTTTCACCCTTTGCTCTCATAAGGCAGGCACACATAAGTGAGTGTTAATTCGTTATTTGTCGAACCTGGCGAAAACTTTTGAAACGTGAAATTAAAATTTATACTGACATAATCAACGGTAAAACTTTTAGCGTAAATTGATACACAAACAAGGAATTAACGATTATTTTTACACTTGTTAAAAATTAAAAAGTTTGGTTACAAAACTAATTAGAGCAATCAGTAACCAGCTTAGACAATGCATTTGTTTTTCTTATTATTAGTTACAAATAAAATTGTAAATGAAAATCAGTTTTTTACTGCAAACGTGTAGAAAACCTGTTACATTAACTCAAACAATGAAAGATGAATATATCCCACATGCACTCCAATATTGCATTAAAGTTCACAACATAACAATAAATAACAGAATGACAATAAAATATTTTATGAATACAGGTTGCCGTATCATGCGAAATAAATTTTCTATTCTATACGTTGTTAAAAACATTCAGAATATGCAAAAATGAACGCAATATTCATGCAGCATTTTTTAATTTTGCTTGTTTGAAGTGAGCGATAAAAATGAATTGCTTTTCATGCTCTGGTACCAATAATAAAGCAAAACTTGCTACTAAAAGCTAAAAGTACTATGATGGAACGAGATGTATTCTTAAACATACATACACTCTCAGAACCTAATAATTTTTTTAAAAAAAGCAGTCATATTCATAGGGTTTTTAAAATAAATATGACACAATTTAGCACGATTAGATAAATATAAGCAAATTTGAGTAAAAAAAGGAACAAATTGAGGATGAATGAATGAAAAGAACTTAATTAAATGTGCTCCAAAATTATTAAGAACCTACTAAAGGATCTAGATACTGCAAAAAAGCATGTTAAAAAGACGGAGTTAAACCAACGAATCGTCGACACTTTTGAAATGTATCAGCTTCTCCTTTGAAATTATATTAGATGGGTCTTGGAAATAAGATTTTTTTTAAAGTTAAATTAAGTTCTGAGATTGCTAAATATACCTCAGAACACTCAGAAGGTTTAGATTCGAGTGCTGGCTTTAATTTCGAAGCATTTTGCATACACAACTTTGGTATGTATTTGGCAAAACCTCAGAGTAATTTGGTTAGTTCATTACGACTGTTCGCAATTCTGGAAGGATCAACATTCTTCCTTTGATTGAAGTTGGTTGAGAAACATACACCGTTTTGCCAAATGCGTATACATTTCCAAAGTAATTTTAAATTTTTTAAACAAATTGGGGAAAAAATACATCTATCAACAAAATGCGGAGCGCGAGGTGCGTATACCGGGGTCTCTCAACAAGTAATTGTACAGAATTTCGTGTAAGGCAGCGGTCAGTGTCAGACCCGGAAAGAACCTCGTAAACAAGTGACAAAAAGAGAGAAAAAGAATGAGGTGATTGGTGGGAGAACCAAATTAGAAGAACACCGAAAAAGCTGCATCCCCAAATAAGCTTTGTAATAAGAATCACGTAAAGATAGATCAAATTATGGAGTTCTTACAGGAAATGGAGTCGGTGATGAAGTTAAAAATGAAAGAATTGCTAACAGAGCTAAAACTAGCAAGAAAATAACGGAGGGAATATAAAGAAGAGATTTTGCAAATTAAAGAGAATAGGGGAAACTTGAGTAGGGTAACGCATACATATCAAAAGAGCAGGACAAAACTAGGAAAGAGTTATGCGCAAATGAAATAGAGCAACCAGAAAAGAAAGCAAAGAAAAATAACACAATAGTAACAGGTTCGACTATTACTATAACAGACTCCAAGGTCTAAGAGCAAGCAATGAATAAGTTTTAGGATGAAGATTTGAATGCTGAGACGCAGATCAAAATATTGCATAAACTATGTGTAAGGGCTGGTCTGGTGAAACTGGATAATCAAAGTAACAAGAAAATGATCAAGGCTAATTAGAAAAAACTGAGAAATGTTAAGGAAAGTCAAACATTTATCGACAATGATTTAACAGGGAAGGAAAGAGAAATTCACAAGCAGATCAGAATTAGACAAAGACTGAAACAGAGAGATAATAATATTAAAGGAGGATTTAATTGATTAATAAATAATTCATGGAAAGGAATAAAAATGAAACTAAATTGGAAGAAAGTAAGAAAAATCAAAAAACTAAAAAGTGCAGTTAGGATGGCTAATAAAGGATAACGACCAGGCTATGGAAAGGGACATGAGAATAAAAAATAATAAACCTTTACACCTAGGTTAGAAGGAAACGATTATAACTGACCAACTAAAAAATTTTATTTAGTAATATCTAAATAATGTAAATACAACAATAAACCGTAAATTATTTTTTGCCTTAAAAGCAGCAATTTTCTTCTCAATAAGGAATTTTTACTTAAAAAGTTTTTAAACCCTAATTTTTGTATATGCATGTAAGCTTGAGAGTCCCGCTTATTTAAATACTCATTTCCAAAGTTTTCGTACAAAAATTCTCGCATTAAAGTTAATAATTCCACATTCTTTTACAAAGAACACTTTTTGTCCATATCTTGAAAGTTAAAAAGGGCTTTTAAGAAAATTCAGATAAACTTGTAATAGCATTAACATACAGAACATAGAATCATGTAAACTTTGGCAACTTTCCTAGCGCTCCGGTCTCTAATCTAACCAAACTTTTTTCCGCTTTGTTCCGACAAAGTTGCATGGAGAATAAGTCTTGTTCTTATTGAGTACATCATTGTTTATGCAAGGGGGAAAAGTATGCGAATTTGTTTCTTTTGTGTGACTGACGCGTTGTTTAAGTGGATGTAACGTTGTAATTCTTTAACACACTTTTGACGGTTTTTCATTGTGACCCCAGAGAGAGGAGGGTAAAGTTGTTTCCCTGAGATGGTGGCGTACTGACTTTCGGAAAAGTTATAAATTGACCGTTTTTATTGTCTTGCGATCGATACATGCACGGTGGAATAATTTTGTTACTTAAAAAAAACGGTACGTGTATTATTCTGGAATTACTAACGTCATTCGACAAAAAAAGTAAAATCTTATGTTCATTATTTTTGTTATAAAACAAATACATTTACTGAAATGTAATAACAATAAAAGAATCAAATAGAATTAAGTTTATAGCAAAATAAAAATGAAAATACCATCATAATTTTTTGTGAATAAAGATTTAAAAGTAATTGAAAACTACATAATCGTCTATAATTTTCCTAGCTTAATTTTTTTCTAATCGCAAAAGTTTATATTCACACATACTTTAGTACTTAATTAACAAAGGTTAAATCTGCATTTCTTAACGAAAAGCCCAGAACACTGTACCTATAATAATCGAATTTCGGAGATTTTTTTGTATGTATTTTATACCTACAGGCCAATGCCCTGCTCCGCTAAATTCATTACATTTACTCAAAAACCGTCAAAGAAAGTTCAGCTGAATAATTCACGGACGCAAAGCCGATTTTCTCGGTCTGAGGGAACATGAAGTGGTTAAAAAAAAAAGAGTTCTGCTTTATTCGAGTTAATGAAAAATTTAATTCACTATGAGTATAGAAAGAGAGTTTGTGAATAATTAGTTGGCGATACCAAGCGCAGATTTTTCTGCCCACACAAAAATTAACAAAGGCAATTTTTAGTTTAAGAATACAGCCTTCAATAAAGTATGGCATGTAAAAAAAAAAATGGCGAGATTATCGTTAAAATAGAGATTTGTCTAACCATAAAATACAAAATGCTGTAGGTTTTTTATGTTTTAGTATTAATTTTTGGCAAAACTAACGCAAAATTGTAAAACCCAATAATTTGAAAAGCAAATCATGCCAGAAAACAAAAGATACCAAGAATTTGAAATCTTCTATTTGAGAAGCCAAAGATTCTGCTTTACTTTTTGCGTTTCCGTAAACGTTTCAACTGGAATTATTTTACGAAAGCTTTTGTTAATTGATTTGAAGATAATATTTGATAAATAATCTATTATATTACTGTGGTATAGTTTATTTATTAAGTTTAGTATTTCACTATTGAACAATAAATTTTTTAAGTGATATGATAAAGAATTGCTTTTTGTTTCTATGCTATCAATAAGGATTGTATTTATATTTTTTATTTTTTGAGCGCGGGGCCCTTTAAGCGCGGGGCACTAGGAGAGGGAATCGGTGGAATGTGCTTAAGGCCGGCCCTGTAAGTGGATATATGTTTGTTGCTTTAATTAAATAGAATAGAACGTTCCAGTTTTAATAATTTTCCAAATTAATAAGAGAGAGTCGACTCCAAAAGAGTTTCCTGAAGTGGTAATTTTTTAAATGGCATAAATTTTTTAACTTCATAGATGTCTATACTAAGAGATATTTAGTTATGATCAAATAATTCCTTAACCCTTTGAGTCCCAAAATAAGTTTTATTGATAAAAAGAAAAAAATATTTACTTTATTATCTTAAAATACCATAACATGAACAATAAAAAAATCTGTTTGTAAATATTATTTTTTTAAATAGAAAAAAAGTCGGTGGTTTCATTAGATAACCACTGGGACAAAAAAAATACTTTCCCTTTTTATGGTGTTTAATAATTTAATAATAAATAAATTTACTTTCAACCCAAAATAATATTTTTCAATAAAAAAAAAGTTATCATTCACTTCATGAACTTAAAATAAATTAAAATTAACATATTTTTTTTTACAATAATAGAAAAAAAAGGCGGTGGTTTCATCAGATAACCAATGGCGCACAAGAAACACACTTTAAATATTTTTATAAATATTTTTTATAACTTCGAATTTAAAAGCAAATCCATAAACAAATTATCACGTGATCATAATTCACTGATAAATTTACTTACCAGCCATTACAATCCACTAATTGCGTAACATTTAATATTTTCTTGCGATTTACCACTGTTTGACAAGTCGACTTACACGATGCAAAACATTTAAATGAAATTTTGGTATACGGACCTATTTTAGTAAGAACTTTTGCTTTTTGCCAAGAGATGGTGCTATAAGACATAGAATAGCAATAGTGGTGTTAAAGCTTGGTCACTGGGTATCATATAATAAATTATTTGAAAGGTGGTTTCTCGGTGAAACCACAAGGAACCAAAGGGTTAAAACGATTTTGCCAGCATTAATTACGAAATTAACGTACATGTCACTTGGTTGATCCCTAAAGATTAAAACTTTGGACAGCCTAAGTAGCATTATGTAGACTGTCATCAAATAGAAACTTGAAATGTAAGCCAAAACAGAATTTGGTAAATTCATAATTCATCTACAGAGCTTATAGACGCCACCGAGAAAATCCTATTAGGTAAATCTGACACTGATGGAGTTATTCGAATCAAGTTTATAACGTATTTCACGCCACCCCAAAGTTGAGATGAAAAATTGCACATAGTAAATTTTACGCAACAAAAAAAAGTTTTTTGAAGAAAGTCCAATAAATACGTATACTTCCTGCCTAGATTATTATATGAACTTCAATCGTATTATTACATATTGATTCAGTGATTTCTAGAAGGAAAATTTGTCAGGGCAAATTGTTAATTATTTAAACATACTTCAAAAATATTGAACTGAAGTGGTCATTCCCTTTGAAATCCCGGCTTTATCTAACAGCTTTGTACAAATTTATTGTTTTCTATAATATCTGTTTCCGTTTGTTTAATTTCTAGAAGTGCCAACTTAACAAAACGCAAAACCCTCTAATGCCGTTAGCATATTTAACACATTTTCTTTGAACTACACAGGTCTCGTCACCTCAATTGTTTAGTCGTTATTCGTAAACGTTTTGGACTGGTCTAGACTTTCAATTATTTTGAACAAACAAATAGATACAATGAACACATTGTGCCAGAATTAAATCGGATAACAATAAACAAGAATTAAAATAGATCTTGAAGTGTTTACGGCCTAAATAATATAGTTTCGCTTCTAAGTAGATCAGTGTGCAAGAAGGCTGTGATAAACGACCGAAAAACTGTTGAGTTGCACAAAAAAGTTTTTAAAAGCGTATAACAAGATAATTCAAACTGACAAGGAACATTTTATAGAAGTTTATTGATCTCATCACGCAAGATATCTCACACCCGGCGCATCCACCATTTCTTTCGTCATTATTTGTTGAGTGAAATTAAACGATATTTTCTGGTTGCAAGCTCCGTGGACTAAAAAAAATGGTTTTTGGTTGACACTGATTATTTTCGCGGAGGTGGTACCCTTTCGGGTACATATACTGCGATCTACTGGTGATAGCCTTAAGGAAATCCTGTGTTTTTAAAAAACTCCAGGATTTTCTTTAAGGGTGTTCTACTTAACTCTTCTTGGTTGGATTTTTCCATCCCCAGAAGTATACACCGATAGTACGTGAATCCTTCACACTGGCATATTATGTGAAGAGGAGTTTCTTCTTCTTCACCACATCATCTGCATATTTCGGTCTTTGAGAGCCCTATTGTGTAGAAGTTTGTTTAACCTACAGTGTCCTGTGACGAGTCCTGTGGCTGCTCTGATGTCTACTCTGCTCATTCTAAGCATTTCCTCTCGTTTCTTTAAAGACCATTGACAGGATAGCTTTAAAATGGGCTTGTCCTGCAACTTTTTTCCAATGAGCATTATGCTCCTGTATTAATGTCATTAAGACACCGCTTGGCTGTTACATACGCGTAGGGTGTAACAACTGTGGGTTCTGGTCCAAAGAAAGGTGTCTCACTGCCAATTTTGGCCTTCTCGTTTCTTGGTATATTGGTGTGCCCTGGGCTATACCAAAAAGTTGGTTAATTTAATTTTCGAAGAAGTTAGATTTTTTTGGCAAATATTACCAATTGAAAAAATTATTTAAGTACTAAAAATGTACTATTTTTTAAGTATGTTTATAACTTAAAGTGCACTGGTAATATTTCGTAATTATAACGTTGTTTGTGAACGGTTAGAAGCAATGATAAACATGTACATTGAAGTACACTACAAACTCAAATAATGGCAAACCAAGTTTGTATAGCATGGCAGAACATGACTGATAGTCGGTGTGTTTAGGTAGTTGTGTAAACCGCAGTTTCAGTAGCGGGTAATTTTAGGTTGTGGTAAATGTACTAGCAAACTGCGTTCGAAAATCGAGGTTAGCTATGGACGATTTTTAAACAGATTTGAACCGTAAAAAAATTCAACATTAAAAGATTGGTTAGTTGTTTTTATCAAAGAAACTTTAAGCTACTGCAGCTTAAATAACTAATTGATTTCAAAAGGTTTTTGTAGCTTTTCCAAAATGTACAACGATAAATTAAACTGTCGCCAAACAATGTGATTCGCAATTATTTTGCTACCAACTTCACGCTATATTTGCAAATTCGTCGAGATAATCAAGACATAATTTCAGTTTTAATTGTTCGCTACGGTTATACGTTAAATTTGATTAATTACGCCAGCTTAGTCTAGCAGTGCGTAAGTTCTGCGTACGATCTCACGCAAATTTAAATTAACTACTAGGCGACGGCCCAATTCGTAACAAGTTTCAAAATATCCTCAAAACCTAAACTTTTAATTGCATTTCATGTTTTGGATAAATCAGTGATAGATTTGTTTTAACACGATCGTTTGATGGAGGTGAGTTATTTAAGTATTGTGCTGGGTTAATGCTGTGCTAGTTATAATTAGTGCAGAAGTAAGGCAGTTTAAAGCTGATGGAGTGGATCAAACAAACCCAATCTCTCTATGTAACATTGGCCATCTAATCAATCTTCATTATTTTACTAAGATCAAATTTCATACGACTCTCTTCTCGTTTCACGTAGAGATAGGAGTCTACATATTAGTCTACATATTTTTTTAAAGATATATTCCATACACAAATAAGAAACCCAATTTTTTATTTAAAGTTCATATCACTGCACAAAGAAGTAAAACAAAAAATGAGACCGTTTCACCTAGACAACTGGAAAATGGGAAAAATACACTTAACTGAGCTAATGTTCGCAGACGACATGGTCTAAGTCGCGGAAACAGACAAAAATCTGCAACATAATCTAGAAACTCTAAGCCTGGAATTGGAAAAAATTAATATGAAAATAAATACCGGAAAAACTAAAACTATGATCCTTACAACAAAGGGCATAACATCACTTTAAATGGGTTTAGGTTGAAACAGGTAGAAAGCTTTGAATATTTAGGAGAGATCATAGAGAAAAATGGAGAAATGGACAAAAAAATAAGCGAAAGGACAGGAAATGTGGGAAGAATATTTAACAGAAAACATTTTTTGGAAATAGTGAAGTTTCAAAACAAAATTGGAAGTGGTCAAAAAGGTAGTAACTCCGGCACTGTTACACGGAAGTGAACGTGGACACCCACAAACAAAAATAGTAGCCGAGTGAATGGAAACACATAAAAAGACTAGCACAAGATAAAAAAACATGAAAAAAAGTCAGCACAACACAACTCGACAGTCCTACACCTAACAGTAGAAGGACTCTTGACACTAAATAAATAAATATCACTGCACAAATTTCTCTATTTGTGATATTTTAAAGTTATAGTAGTTAATTAGTAGGTAGTGCTCTTTAAGCTGTTGTAATGGAGCTATGCAAACTTTGGATTGACTTTAAAATTAATGGGTATATCACGCAAGCTGAACTAAGCTAAAACTATTTCAGTTTAACCACAAATCTCCCATGTTTGAGTGGCAACACCGACATCTGATATTAGTGTAAATAAGAAAGTTCAAACAAACTTTATATGTACGTAAAATTACATAATATACAGCAAACCATAGAGAGTATTAAGGCAAAACGCTAACCAGATAGAGGAATAAGCCATTGAATCAACAAGGAAGCTATAACAACCCAGAACCAGTGTCAACTTTGGATCTGATAACAATTTGCAACGTTGGTAATTCTGTATGTTAACGTTAAAATATCATTTTGGCTGGATTTTCTGAAAGAAACCGGAACAAAAAAACTTCTCCCGAAAATGTTTGTGTAAGAAACTTGTTGATTTTCTTGTCATTCAAACTAACGCAACAATTCCTGCCTAAAATTTCCCTGTTTTAATTAATTAAACGAATTAGATCCACTGAGTCGGTAAATTGTCGTAAAGGTCATATCCGTCAAATTTCTTGCGCAACGAAAATCCTTTAACTTGCTTCAGAATGAATTAAATAATAACAGAACAGAAAGATATGAAACTCGAAGTTGCTGAGGAAAGATAACTCCCGATCGAGCTGAATGGTAAGCGCAATCGGTGTTCTGTATGGTAGGGAACCTGGAAGCGACACACTTGGTTGGGTTTCAGTTTAGATTTGAATCTGTGAGCAATCATGTATACGTTTCGTTAATTTTCGTTTTAATATGATATACCTACGTGTTTGCCCAATCGGTAACTGTCAAGACTTCAGTTGATAAGCTAAATATAATTTACGTTGACGATTGGTCGAGAAATTAATTAAAATTAGCCAAGCTGAATTAGCAGAAGCGTTAATTAACATTTAAGAAAATCACGAATTTATAACAACAGTGGGAGTAAGACAAGGAGGCACAAATCATTGTTTTTAAAATGGCCAACAAAAATCATATTTTACCTATGTGATGCTCATAAAAATGGCCACATCATTAATAGCCATTAAGATTACAGTATACTAGAGCTTATATATTTTTTGTGTTTGGCATATTCATAACATAGACAAACGAAAACATGAAAGAATTCTGCGAAGGACAACTCGATTCATGGTCAGCACTATTGTTGTCACAGCTGGAGTTATTTTCAAAGCTCTGCATCAATAAACAATCCTAAAATAACAAACCCATTCAACGCTGCGAACTGTGTTTAATAATATTGTGATTAAAAAAGCACGCATCACGGGAAATATCACAGCAAAATGTTGAATTTCATTTGAACGTAATTATGAATAATCCTACATCAAAGTTTTATTATTAAATGACATGTTTTTTGCGTTTAGTAATTTACAGCTATTATTTGTTGGGAAGGACGGGGGCACTTTATTAGATTAAAAATTTTGCAAGAAAAGGATTTGAACGTTTGTTTACGGTCTTAAAAATATTTGTTAGACTTATAAATCTTTCCTTTACATTTTTAATATTTCGCAACGTATTTTTAAACCAGGATTATTTTTTCTGGATTGACAAGAATAAAATAATTAAAAAAGAACAGCTTTTTCAGATAATTATGTTCAATGTATTTTCCTCTTTCTGGTAACTAACTTATATTACAAAAAATATTTCATCATAACTTCTTGTTCTTTGTGTAACTTTTCTGTGGTTATATCAAAGCATGAAATTGAAAATTGCGATAAAAAACCGTTTAATTTTATTTTTATTTTATTTTCAAAGCACATAGGTATTTAGATTAAATTTTAAGCTACACAACACATTATTTTTGCAAATATTTGATATAAAAATCAATTGATAAGTTATGGGTAAACAAATTTGGTAGTTGTTAGTTGAACTTTTTTGTAGATTAATAGTTTTCGGTTATATATTCATATCAACAAGATTAAATAAATAGAAATAAATAACTTTTTGGGATGTTATATTTTAAAATATTATGTTAGCTCGGTAAGTTTACAGAACATAATTAGAATAACTATCGAACACGCATCCCAATCTACGCCAGCAACATCGCTTAGTCAAAGCCTTAAAAGGAAAAGACCCATTAAAGAACTTTATTACGCTGTTTCAGGAAGGACTATAAAATGCCACCATAAAAATAAATAAAAGATTGTTCTTTCAACGTAATACATCTTACTTAATACCTTCGTCAAACGTCAAATTTAAAACTTATAACGGAAAATTTAGCGATAACAGATCATTAACTCCATCAAAGTGTTCATACGTGTAAAGCAAATGGCATTGCGAATACTAAGTTAAAATCAAGAGCATTTGAAATAGGAAATATTCAAACGTATCGTTTGTCGTTAAACCTCCTATAAAACACGGGCAAGTTTGATGTGAAATTTGACTTGAAGCCTGAGGAAATGGTTTCATTAAACAACTTTATCTCTTTCAGTTTATTTTTTAGTGAATTATAAAAAGATTGATTAAATAATTTTCTAGAGTTTAGCATTACTATTACAAACTGCAATGATTTAGTTTGGATTATCCATTTACTTATCTATTGGTTCTCAGAAGCAAATCTGACGCATACCTACTAGCCGGAGAGCCAACTAAACTTAGCAAAACTATGAAACTAAAAACAGAGTTACGATTCTTAACGTAAGTGAGATTAAAGTTTGAAAAATTATTATTTTAAGACGCAATTTTCAAAATATTGTCCATGTTTATGTCAGTTTTGATGCATCTAAACTTATTTAAAAACAATTTCGCTTTGTAAGTCTTATTTTCAATGTTTCAAACTGCAGTGTTTCACTCACTATAAGCCAACGAAATCTATTAAACTAACTTAAATGAAGTTTATTTCAATGTTCTTGTTTTTAAAAGAAAATTACTTCCGTATCTCTTTAGATGAAATATAATTCCAAAGCTAGAATAATTTATTTCGCATTTCTTTGCAACGAGATATAACTACAACTAGTAGTATGAGTTACTCGGTAAGATATTGATATTTAAACTAAACTTTTATACATTCGTGTAGAGTTTTTCACTTTATAATTGGCTTCAACGTTAGGAAAAGCTCCGCTTTTTTCGATAATGACTAAGTCTGTACAATATTTTGTTGTGTCTCAACAAAAGATATTGCATTTGTCCATTGTGAGTATTAACTTTCAGATATATTGCGTTATTTTTTTGGTAAGTTTATGATTGTTTGTTGTCTTAACCCGACTAATATACACTAACGATCTCATTATAGCCAGGCCACTCGATTCCTTTAAATTTATAGAGCAAATAAAGCTCATTTTACCACCACATTTGCTTAATATGTAATTCCATCGCTTACTGCTTTAAATCCTCGGTTTTTATACGCTTCCTGTCTACGTTAATACCATAAACAAACAAGCAAAAAACAAAAGACATGAATCAAAAGCTCACGGACGCCGAAGCTTGTTATCAAACGTTGAATACCATCTTTCGCAAACCGTTTCCTGAAACGATCGTCTTAAGCAGTAATGTTTTTTTTTTTGTAATGCCATACCGATCGTTAAGTGAAAGGAGCTTTTGTGCTTACACGCACGAAAAAAGTTCGTTAAAAGACACTTTCGCTCGCGAAAACCTGGGGAGGATGTTTTCACGCCTTGTATCAAGTACGTTCAACAATTTTTATGATCGTTTTATGTCGTTGTCGGCGGGTTTCATGTAACAAAAACGAAGAAAACTCGGTAAATATTAATGAAATGCTAAAACGATACTTGCTTTGAAATATACTTGGCAAGTTAATCGATCTACAGTTTGTTTTTGAGAATGTGCTACACAGTTTTTGGTAATCAGTTAAGATGAGTATTAAAAATAGGTACTTATTTCAATATTCAGTTCTTTTATCTTGCCTATTCCGTTTCTTCGCACTCTTACCATTTTTGACGAAAAATTAAAAAAGTTATTTAAGGGCTAATAATCCTTAATTTGGCCATAAATAACGTTGTTTGGCCCCTTATTGATTTATTGCGATCCTATGGGAGGAGGGTTCGAGATTTTAAGAAATAAAAACAAATAGTATCAGAGTGTTCCAGACTAAACTCTTGTAAAGCAAAAATTTTGACTCAATAAATCAAATTTGCATAATTTATCGATTTTAAATCCTTAAAATGTCCTGGAAAAAAAGGAATGTATTGCCCGCCGCGAAAATTTATTGCTTTTTGGTGCTATATACAGGGTGTGTAAAAATTGTCGGAAGCGCTACACGTGACGATGTTCTTCGTAAAATTCTAAGTCGAAAATCTTAATACGAAAATGTTGTACCATGCTTCCTATGGCCTCAGGAACCATTTACAAAAAAAAAATTGGCAACATTGCATACATTGATTTGCGTTTGGACATTTTTTTATCAACAATTTTTACTTAGGTATTTACAATTTTTGTTCGAACTGAAAGCCTTCAGTTCGTAAACAAAGCTGCAACCTTTTGGGTATCGTAAAACACAAACTAGAAATAATTACGAGAAAAACAGAGATGACAGCTAATGACAATGTTGCCATATGTATTATTTTCATGCAAATCAGTGATTTGCATATTTTCAACACCAATTTTTGAAAAGAAGAACACAATATCTAGGAAAAAATACTATTCGAAATTTATTTTTATTCCAAATTGCAGCTTTTTCATTTGCAAGTATTAAATAATAACGCTTATTAAAGGACTAAATGTCAAAACTTTGAGGACCTCTTGCAGACACAGCAAGCATGGTACAACATTTTCGTATTAAGATTTTCGACTTAGAATTTTACGAAGAACATCGCCACGTGTAGCGCTTCCGCCAATTTTTACACACCCTGTATAATCGAAAACTCCCCTTAGATTAATAATGACCTAATTGCATTAAATTTCCATTAGCACTAAGTAGTTTCCTGTTGTAAATCCCAAAATTCATTAATAGATATTATTTCGATGTTACTCAATTTTTATTTAAATTAAATGTCCTATATTATTACGTTATTACCGCTAAGGCGCTAAGTAAGTAATACAAGAATGCGACACATCAGCTATTTCATAATTTTAATTGTAACATCATATGTGCTGACAATATATTCGGTAATAACTATTCAAAATTATTGCATTATTGGGAACAACTTATTTATCAAAATTCTACTTAACTAATATGTCAGAGAGACAAATATTTAGGACCTTATTACGTTAACCATTTTGATTGGTCTATTCTGACATAATATGCTTTTCTATTAGTTAAATATTATTGCAATGGTCCGCAGTATTATTTTACAATTGGAACTTCTTAATTTTTATCAAACACTTCTATAACAACTTTGAAGTCGTAAAGTACTTCTATAACATCTTCGAACTCATTTGGTTGTTTTAACAAAATTCTTATAATTCTCATCGTTAAGTTAACCCTTTGATTCCTTGTGGTTTCACCGAGAAACCACCTTTCAAATAATTTATTATATGATACCCAGTGACCAAGCTTTAAAACCACTAAAGCTATTCTATGTCTTATAGCACCATCTCTTGGCAAAAAGCAAAAGTTCGTACTAAAATAGGTCCGTATACCAAAATTTCATTTAAATGTTTTGCATGGTGTAAGTCGACTTGTCAAACAGTGGTAAATCGCAAGAAAATATTAAATTTTACGCAATTAGTGGATTGTAATGGCTGGTTAGTAAATTTATCAGTGAATTATGATCAGGTGATAATTTGTTTATGGATTTGCTTTTAAATTCGAAGTTATAAAAATATTTATAAAAATATTTAAAGTGTGTTTCTTGTGCGCCACTGGTTATCTGATGAAACCACCGCTTTTGTTTCTATTATTGTAAAAAAAAAAAATTATGTTAATTTTAATTTATTTTAAGTTCATGAAGTGAATGATAATTTTTTTTATTTAAAAAAAATATTTTGGGTTCAAAGAAAATTTATTTATTATTAAATTATCAAACACCATAAAAAGGGAAAGTGTTTTTTTGTCCCAGTGATTATCTGATGAAACCACCGACTTTTTTTCTATTTAAAAAAAATATATTACAAACAGATTTTTTTATTGTTCATCTTATGGTATTTTAAGTTAATAAAGTAAATATTTTTTTTCTTTTTATCAATAAAACTTATTTTGGGAATCAAAGGGTTAAGTATTAAGTAAGTGTACGAAACATTTAACAATTTGTTGAATAAACATCAATTACACTAAGTAAGTTGCCTTATTGGAAAGCATCCACGTCCCACGAACGAGAGTACCACAACAATCCGTGTTGGTGGACATTAAAATTTAACTTGATGTATTAAATTTGCAAATTATAAATCTTTGAACGAGTTAAATCTCTCCTGGAAACATATTTAAAAAATTTAAACTAAGATTTCTGTTCCCAGCCACGAATGGAACACAGGGTGTTTATAAAGAAGTGGACAATTTTTGTGCCTTACATAATTCTACACAAAAATTTTGTTTAAATAAATGTTGGCCAAAGAAAGTTAAGCATCTGAAGATTAATAAGTATGGTATAATTAAGGAAAAATTTGTGTTTAAATGATCATGTATTACTTGTGCGTTTTGGCGAGAAAAAATCCCAAAAAAATTGTTGTGTATGAAACCTAAGTTTTGATTTCCTGGGAGTATTCTGTAAGCTTGTCGCTGCTTCGAAGGTAAGATCCTTTAAATTGGCACACCACGTGGATTTCCGTGTCTCACAACCCCAAAGTTCAACGGTAAGGCCTTAAAGCCAAGATTCCGGCGGTCGTGACAAGAATAACAAATGGTCGGTCGCTTTATCTCGCACATAAAAAAGGTTTACTTATGCGTAAGCGGGCAGTGAATTTATAACATTGTAAAAGACGCCCGACGACCTATATATTTCGTTTTGCATCGCGTATTGGTCCCGCTGCATTTTTATTATTATAAGTATGTGGACTTATTTTGAGAGCATGTAATTGGACGCAGTGGAGCCGGATTGTGATACAAGAATCGGAAAATTTGTTGTAGCGAATTGAGTAGCTACTGGGAAAAGCAAACTAGCAAAGAAAACCCTAGGTCAGTGTTTCCCAAAGTGTGGTACGCGTACCCCTAAGGGCACGGGAAGAGTTTGGTGGGGGTACGCGCTGCACCGGGCTTTGGCTGCGCCTGTTGCAACATGCAACAGTGTCACACAATAAAATTCAGTAGGTACACGCTGAACTATTACAGCACGCGCGTGTGTATTTTTTGGCTTTCGTGCGATTTTTTTAATAAAAAAGGTTTGTTATGTGCTTAAGGTGCGTGTTCACGTGAGAGTAAACTACTCTCGATAGCAGCATCGCCAAGGATACAGCCAATTGCGAGTTACTCTCAGGGGCTGTATCCTTGGCGACGCTGCTATCGAGAGTAGTTTACTTTCACGTAAGCTACTTCATACTAAATATAATTTTTCACTATAACATTCAAGATTTTGGATCGCTGGTTGAAATCTGGGACTTTTAAACCGAAAGAAAGCAGTGATTGTAGTAACAATCAAAAAACAATAAATAACGAAATTAGCGAGGGTGAACCACCTTCAATTCTGAAAAAACCTGTTAAGAAAAAAGCAAGAAAAACTCGCAAGTACGACAAAGCATATCTTAAATTTGGATTCTCATGGACTGGAGATGAAAAAGAGCCTATTCCATTTTGCGTCCTTTGTTCTGAAAATCTAACAAATGAGAGTATGAAACCATGCAACTTAAAGCGCCATTTTCAGACACACCACAATCAGTACAAAGATAAACCAATTGATTTTTTTGAAAACAAACTTAAGGATTTAAATCAGTCTCGAAAAGTAATGCGGGGTTTGACAGGAGGTGACAATCAAAAAATCCTAGAAGCTTCGTATCGCGTGTCGCTTTTAATTGCGAAAAGCAATGCAACGGAGACGATTGGCGAAAATTTAATCAAGCCTGCAGCCTAAGATAATGGCAGAAGTAATGATAGGAGTTAAGGCAAAAGAAACTTTTGACCGCGTTCCTCTCTCGAACAATACAGTTCATCGAAGAATCATTGATATGTCTAATAATATAAAACAGATGTTATTGTCTGATATTTCTCAAAGTCGTTATTATGCTTTACAAGTCGATGAGTCCACTGATATTGGGAATTTTGCAAATCTTTTGGCGTTTGTTAGATACGAAAAAAATCAAGAAATTCATGATGACTTTTTATTTTGCCAGCCTTTATCAGGTCATACAACAGGAGAAGATATATTTTATGTTATGAATAAATTTATGCAAGAGAACAAACTTGATTGGAATAGATGTGTTGGAATAAGCACAGATGGAGCAAAAAGTATGGTCGGCATTAATAAAGGACTCGTTTCAAGAATTCAGAATGTTACCCCAAATGTGATATCCACACATTGTTGCATACACAGAGAGGCTTTGGCAACACGAAAGATGCCAGCTGATCTACAGAAAGTTCTGGATGAAAGCGTAAAAATCATTAACTACATTAAAGGCCGTCTTTTGAATGCCCGACTTTTTTCGCAAATGTGTGAAGAAATGGGAAGTAGTCATACTCAACTTCTTTTTCATACTGATGTTCGTTGGCTATCTCGAGGGGAAATTCTAAACCGATTATTTGAACTCAGACATGAACTTCAAGTTTTTCTTACTGATAGATTTGAGCTGAGAAACTGTTTACATGACTGGAAATGGCTCTGTAAATTAGCATACTTAGCAGATATATTCTCTGTTTTAAATTCTTTCAACTTATCGTTACAAGGCAAAGAAATTTCATTGTTTCACGTTCAAGCTAAAGTGAAGGCTACCATGGCAAAATTAAATTTGTTGCAAAAGAGAGTTGGTAATGAAGAAGTAGACTCGTTTCCCTCTCTTCATGAGTTTATAACAAGTCCGGCTGGTAAAATTGATGCTGATACTCTGAAATGTATAACACAGCATTTAGAGAATTAACAAGTGGGCCTGAAAAACTATTTTCCTGATTTAAACAAAAATATTGAATGGATAAGATATCCGTTCAACATTAATGCAACATCCATGCCAGAAGGTTTATCGCATGCGGAAGAAGAGCAATTGTTGGAATTAGCTTCAGACGGATTTTTGAAAAATAAACATAATGAAAGTACTTTAACATCATTCTGGTTGCAGATGCAACATGTGTATCCAGTTTTAACAAAAAAAGTCCTGAAATACATCTTGCCTTTTCCAACTTCATATTTATGTGAAGTTGCTTTTTCAGCATTTGTAGACATTGTCAAAAAAAAGAAACAGGCTTTTGGATGTGGAACCGCATCTTAGATTAAAATTAACAACCAGGGAACCAAATTATAATGAACTGTCATCTCAACATAAACAATTTCATCCTTCTCATTGATTATAATAAATGTTTTTTATAATACATCTTTCATTTATTTTAGTTGTATTTTATTATAAATAAATTTAATTTTTCGTTATTTTTTTTTTATTAACGAGGGGTACTCAATGTTACGAAAATTATAAAAGGGGTACAACGATATCGAAAGTTTGGGAAACACTGCCCTAGGTAGTTTGTCGAGGAACCAAGGAGAAAAATATGAAACATAAATTGCGTCGTTTGAGCCTACATCCTACATTGAACACTCTTTGCAAAGGGTTTCAATGATGTTTAGTAATGAATAGGTACTGTTTTGTAGGGTATGATTCTTTGTAATGAACGAAGGGATTTCGGAAACCATTCGAATAAGAAGAATAATGAAAAAGCAAAATGCGTGTTTATTTATTTTGAAATCTTGTCATAATTTATTACTTCCCGGGATCCCGGATAATTCCACGAAGAAGCCCAATTTGTTTCCGGAATCCCGGGTTAAGCAAAAACGTAAATATGAGACACCCTAATACAACATGATATTATATGAATTCATTTACAGTTGTGACCTAAATAACATGTAAATCTGCATATTTTTCAAGCAACTGTGGTAACTTTTTTAACTTAGTATATTCATTAGGTATATTAACCCATTTATGCCCTGAACTATTTTGGTTAAAAGTTCTTATGAAACTTTTAAAAACTGTTGTTTAGTGTCTAAAGAAAGCATAAAAAATTGTAAAGAAAATTTTTTTGGAGTAGTTTCTGAGATTTTGAGTGGGTCATTAACCCTTTGGGCAAATCAATGACTTACCTATTGTATACAAATAATAACGTATGGAATAGAAAAAAAAATTACAACTGCAGAATTTATGTGCAAAAATTAACAACACAAACAGAAGTTAATTTGCAAGCTCATACTTGTTACCGTAGACCGAAATATACGAGGAGTCGTTAACGACCCTTGGGGCATAAATGGTTTAAAAAGCCATTATTAAACGAAAATTTCGCTGTCGACTTTTGCCTAACCGATTTTTAAGGATATCAGCGAACAGTCGTTAATCTACATATATTTGTGGCACTTTTTATGTCATTAGGGGTTTGAAACTTTTTCAAGCAGTAATTATTCCATCTCTACGTACAAATAATAATCAAAAGATACTAAATCAGACGAACAGGACGGGCGCAAAAGCAACCATTATCGCTACACGATATTTACGAAAAATACGAATTTAATTTTGACAGAAAATAAATTCAAAAACCTTATCTCAAACCATATTTTTTACGACAAACCTTAGTCATTAAAATACTGTTTGTACGACCACTAACGTAAATGACTCTTACCATACAGCCTGCATGCATAACTAGTAAATGGATCCTTACGCACGGTAAGCAAAAAGCACACTTGTCTAGCAATGTCAAAGTAGCCTTACGTCAAAATTGACAAGACAACGTAATTACATGTGTATTTTAGCCAAAAAGGCGTTAAAATCGTAGGTATTATGTGTTCGTAGAAAAAGTAAGCTACATAACACGAGTTGTAAAGCAATTACGCACTTGCGAAAATACGCACTCGCCGCTACGCGGCTCCGTGCGCAACTTTTCCAATCGTGCGTAATATGCTTCGTACAACTCTTATATATAGGTAATATAAGCACTATTAAAGCACATTTTTTTAAATATAATAATAAACCAATCAATATTTCTATATTGGCTTGATGTTTGCATCAACTCATTAAAATTCAAATTAAAACGATTAATGTAGCAAGCTTCCAGTTCATGAATATCATAAAAGTTTAATAACTACGGAAAAATTCACGTGACAAATTTATCAGGGCTAACAGTATTATGAACTTCTAAGCCAACCAAATGCATAAATAACAACGTAACTTTTGTTTTCGTAAGTTGGCATGACTGTCAAAAGCTGTAGCTAATAAAAAATTTGGCTTTTACAGGACGTCTGACACTAAGTTTCTTTAATTACCTCCCTTTTGTTTCATATTACTTAACGCCAACTTAAAACTTTAATCCTTCCTAAGCATTGGACTGCGTTTTGGGTGCTTAAAGTTGCGTGTTTCTGAAGTCAATTTAGCCGCAAACAGAAATTTGGTGAACTTGTTAAGGATATATCCCAATTTGTAACACGATATGGCTTTTGTCTTGAACTTGGGGTTACAAAAAAGGTGTTCGTTCAAGCCTCAACGACTAAAGAAGTAAAATATTTTTAACAAAACTATCATGAGCACGCACAACACGTTACATGTAAAGGATGAGTCGACGTATTTGATTTATGAAAGACGTAACCCCCCCATCAGACAGTATAGTAAAATGAATAAGTTCGGACGAAAAGTAACTGTTAGATGCTTTGAAGCGGCGCTCGGAGGCAGGCTGCCTCCATGCTATTATATTCTTTTTTAATATACAAAAAGAAAAAGTAATATAAATGGGGTTTATTATCAAATTTCGTTTAGCAGGAGAACCTTCCTTTTCCATTTTTTTTTACTGCCTAAACTCAACAGTAACTGATCGGGATTCTTTGTTTCGACCAGGGCATGAAACCGGTTTTTTAAACCGGTTTAAAAAACCGGTTAACCGTTATTTTTTGACCGTAAAAGTGATTTTTAACCGAAACCGAAACCGTTATTTTCAACGGCAAAAAAAAGGGTAACCTTTAACCAAAATAATTATAAACCGGTTTTTTAACCCGACAAGATGGAACTCAACATTTGATATGTTACATCGTTTATTAGAATTGCGTTGCTTTTGTATTGATTTTGCGCCATCAAATAAAGATTTACATTTGTCGAAAAAAGAATGGAGTTTAATTCAGTCAGTAGTTGATTCATTACAACCAGCCAAACTAGCCACTATTAATTTACAAAAAGAGCAATTAGTCATGGGGGACTTTTATGGTACTTGGTGGAAATGCTTAACTGCAACAAAAAAAAAATTGAGACACCACTTGCACGATCTCTGTGTGAATTCATGACAAAAAGACAAAGAGTTTTATTTGAAAATGATGCATTTATAACAGCCTTATACCTTGATCCTAGGTATCAGTGTGTATTAATAAAAGAAAATAAAGAACTGGCAAAAAATCATCTTACTAAGCTGTGGAATATTATTAGAAATATGGAAAAAAATAAAACTGTAGACGATAAGAAATCATCTAGTGATGAAACTGATCAAAGTGACATACAGTCAGAGGATGACTTAGAAAAAATGCTGCAAAGACAATCTGAACAAACTGTAGGACAATCTCATAAGAGGCAATCGTCACATACTCCACAAGAAAGTTTAAATATTTTAAATATTATAAATTCGTTTGATAACGTATCAAGGGTACATCATGATGTAAATGTCTTACAATATTGGGAAGAACAAAAAGAAGGAAAATACTCTGGTTTAGCCCAGGTGGCTCTTGCTGTTTCGTCTACTCAAGTGAGTGTGGAACGCAGCTTTTCTGGTCTCCGTTATATTTTATCGAATTTAAGGACTTCTTTAAAAGAAGATATTTTAGAAAATATCATGCTTATCAGAGGAAACACTGACTGACTAAATGAGTTTTATAAGTGTACAATTTACTTTGATTTTTTATATTTAAATTTCAAATAAAAAACATATTTGTGGTTTTGAGTTTTAATCGATCTGTGATTAATATTTTTAATTTTAACAAACTAAAAAAATCGTTTTAGGCTATTAATTTTTGCAAAACATATTATAAAATTATAATTAGATAATATCTTTTCATACATTCTTAGTCTAGATGTCAAAAACCGGTTAAAATTTTTTTTAAAAAACCGCTTTAAAAGTTAAATTGTTTTTTTTCCGTAAAAAACCGTTTTTTTACAGAAAACCGGTTTTTACGTTTAAAAACCGGTTTTTTCCGTAAAAAACCGGTTTTTCAACAAAAACCGTTATAAAAATAAAGTTCCCGATTTCGGTTAACCGTTAACCAATTTTTTTTTTGGTTTCGAGCCCTGGTTTCGACTAAATCAAAAACTGTTTTTCCAGTTCAACGAGTGGTAAAAACGTAACATTTTTCAATCTGGCACTTTCCCACACCTCCTTATCGTGTTTACGATTTTGTTTCTCCAAACCCTTGCAAATAAATGCGTATAAACTGCGTCTTAAAACAAATTTCCACAGTTCGAAACCAATTATACGTTCCTTTAAGAATATTCAAGCAGAAATGTATTTGAATGGAGTGTAAGTACTTTTAAAAATTTAATGGACTACGATTCGATTCCTAAATTTAATTCTTTATTCATTAAGTTTGCAGAAAATAACCGGGAATTGTACAGCACAGCACTAAGTAGATTATACTTTTGGGGCGACCGGTCACACTAACTTTAACTAAACAAAAGCTTTTATACTAATGTAGTTAGAAACACTGCCCAGCAGAGTATGACTGTAACTTCCGATAACGCGTGGAATTTCGCATCAAAAACGAATCCGTAAGCCTTGAATTTCGTTAAAAACACTGCTACATCGATGAGAGAGCAATGCTATGAAAATTGTTTTGATTAAAAGTTAACAATTGAAAAATCAATTAGTTCGCTGTTCTGAGAACAATAATTTTCTATGCGTTCTTCAAGCTTGTATTCATGTTGGCGTTTAAAAACTCTAATGAAAATCGTTTACAATAGAGGTACGTACATTGTTGTACGAATTGCGTCGTGAAAAGAAACGACGCACTCAAAGGCTGAGGTATTTCTTCTACAACTGCATTATTTCTACATTACAGTTTATTGCGTAAGCAATTTACGTCAGCCAGTCTTTAAGAACATGATTAAATATTCGTTTTTATCTGGATAAGATAATGTAATTCAGAAGATGTTTTAGAAGTATAAACGAAGTTTTACAGTGAGGTGTTTTTAACTAAAATGAATTTTAAACCGCAAATTATATTATTGTAGACTAAAAGGAAAATGTATTGGTGCTTCTTGGACTCTTAAAAACAACATTGCTCTTGTGCTTTTAGAATTTGTTTGAAATTTATGATTTGTTACAGTTTCAAAAGCATTTAATAAGACCCTGTTCTGCTCAAACCCGGAATTTTAGTCCCGTAGAAACGAAAATGATTCAAAAACAATAAATTTAACATGTGCCTAATTTCAAAGTAAGAAAGTTTATTAACAACTTGAAGTTACAAAGGACAATATACGTTAAACCAAGAAAGTTTCACAAGGTGCCAACCCCCATTGTCACCGTAATTAGAAACTTTTGTCATGTAAAAGCACAATGAAAAAACGCAAACAAACGTTACCTGGCGTTATTAAATCAAAGTTGCCCAATGCTAACCGCAAATTAAAAAAATTGTTTCGACTTCCGCAAAATACGTTGTGCAGTAATTCATAACTTTTGGCTCGAGTTTTATTCAAAACCACCCGTGTCAGTTTGAAATCAGAAAATCAATAATATAATGCTGAAGAATTTATGCATATGTCGGTGGTGCGAACGTAAAAGTTAGAAATAAAAAATAATATTTCAACGTTAAAATGTTGCGTTAAATTTGAACACAAGTACAAGACATTTTTGACAGGCTTGTGTGCACTGTAGAAGTTGTAATGAATGTGTGACAGATGAAAATGAATCCTTGGGTAAGCTCTGAGCATTTTCCGGGCAAGGTAATTACGCGATGTCGTTCTGCTAAAGTGGTTTTTATTAAAAATTGATTTGTTTGTTAAGTACTTGGAAACTTTCAGGCTCTGCTTAATAAGCTGAAAGCGAAATTGTTTGGGAGATGTCAATGCGAATAAAGTATCGTTCTTAACTGGCCGTTTATTTATTTATTTATTTACATTGAACAGAACAAAGCTAAACAGGCCGAGCCGAAATTATGTTTTTATTACTAACATACATAGATAGTATAGTAAATGATCAAGTTAGAATAGGATTACACTACACTAGGTTTAGAGTAATCTTAAAATGAATGAAATGATAGACTAAATATATCAATATTTAAGAATGTTTGATTATTGGAGTAAAGAATTCTGTTGATTGGCGAGTTAAAAAAGGCATTTGTGCTACAAGGTGTTAAATAAATGAGAGAATGGTGTCGTAGCCCTAATCTCGGTACGTTAAAATTTATTAATGAAAAATAATAGGACAATCTATTTTGTAATTAATAATTTTGTAAAGAAATATTGTATCACTAAGTGTTCTACGAGATTTTAAGGAGTGCATGTTTAGATCTTTACAATGTTGTTCATATGGTTTCTCTGGAAGTTTCTGTTATTTGTGCAAAAATGATATAAATTTCCATTTAATTTCCTCGATTTTACTAGCGTAGGTGTCATGTTGTGGGTTCCATGTGATAGAGGCAAAATTTAAAATGCTATTAACATATGAATAATACAGTGTTCTAATAGCATTAACATTATCGAAATGTTTTGAGGGCGTATGATAAAACCAAGTATTTTAAGAGATTTACTTTTAATATTTTCGATATGTTCAGCAAAAAGAAGTTTTGAGTCCAATGGAATTCCAAAATATTTTACAACTGTGGTGTTTGTAAGAGTTGAATTATTTAAAAAATAGTTATGTAGGATTATATTTTTTTGTTTAGTGCAAAAATTAATTTTATAGCACTTACTGACATTCAAGGCAAGTTTGTTTATTTGACAGTATATTTCTAATCTGTGGAGATCCTCTTGTAGCAGTAAACAAACTGTAATATTTGTTATTATTCTAAATATTTTTAAATCATCAGCGTATTGTAGGTATTCACAATTTAGAAAGCAATGCTGTGGGTCATTGATGTAAATATTAAATAGCAATGGTGCTAAGAGACTGCCCTGAGGGACTCCGTATGTTACTTTGACAAATGCAGAAATGAAACCATTTAATGACAGCCTGTGGTCTATTGGATATGCATGATTTTATCCATCTTAAAAGATCTCCACAGATGCTTATTGTTCATAGTATTAATTCAGTTTTCAATAAAATATAGTTAGAGCTTTTTTAATGTTTCACATCATCGGTGCAGATTTTTATTATATTTTGGGTTATAAAAACTTTATGGTTCTAGTTTCTGCATTAAGGCTTGTGTGCATCTGTGAGGCATTCTATGCATATTTTATTAAACACTATTAAATTTACTGCAGGGATTAAAAATGCCCGTAAAAATTAGTCATTTACTTTTTTATGTAGCTAGTATCAAGCTTTTTGATTCGCAAGTTTTGATCAAAATTATTCAATAAACTAAACCCTGACTAAAAGTCCAAAATAAGCATATTTTTAAGAATTGCCCTGTATTTAAATGAGACTTTTAAATTTTTTAGCTTTAAGTTAAAAATAAAAACAATTTAATGCAAACCGATTTTTTTTTTAGTTACTAACACATTTAAAATTTAGAACGCTATCACAAATTAACTAAATTCCTAAAATATAAGCCCCTATCAGAACCAAGTTTGATATCTGGTGGCCAGGACTTTATCAGCATTTACGTTTGAATTTAAATTAATCAATTTAGGCGATTTCCAGGAAACAAATTATTTTTTTAACAAGAAATTTAAAACACGTATGCCACATTGTCGATAATTTTGGGTATAAAAGCAACATATTTTGTAGCTGAAAGTAATTCTGTTTCCTACAGACCAATTCGACTTACAAACCTTTGAGGTAAGTTATATATTTTGTTCTTATTTGTATCAATAATATGTGCATGTTACATTAATATTTGTATTAAAAACTATTACAAAATTCAAATTTTATGTAAACTAATTGAAAAAGGTATTTTGGAAACAGTATTAATAAAAATTAATAATGAATATGTCGATTCTTGTTTTTAAATGTTACTATTTACATTGTAGTCGTTATTTTTAATGATAACAAAAAATTTTAGACCAAATCCCCAAATGTGCCATCAAAAACTTTATTAAATAATGACTTGGTACAACTTTTACTCGACTCTAAAATAAAGAAAGAATTAGACAAATATATGATGTCTTTCCTTATTGTGTAATTTTTAATAGTACTTATTGACTTTACAATCAACTAAACCTATGTTTTAATTCAATCTAGGACCAAATATATTTCGCAACATAACCAACTACCCAAAAGTCAAACATGAAGCTAATGATTGCTGTTGTTTTTGCAATTCTTGTGGCCACTTTTGCACTGGTAGAAGCAAGTGTTGAAGAGACTTTTGAGATAGCGCCTTTGCAAACCAAAGCAGGAGGTAAGAGTCTAAAGTTGGATGAAAAAAAGGTCGAATTGTTTATAGAATTGTTAAACGACATTTATACAATGCATAACAACCATTATTTCCCTAACAAACCGATTAAAAATAATTTTTGTGGTTCTTCAAAGTTTTAAAAAATTTGCCTTGGATTTTTTTCTCAACAATTCAAAAATTTCGCTAAAAAAAATTAAAAAAGTTAGCTTTACGCTTTATTGTTTATATAAATGTTAAACCACACCAATGCTACACAAGACAACTATAAGTTTGTTTAGAAACCGATTAAAAATATTTTTAAAATCTCCTCAAAGTTGTTACAAATATTCCAAGTGTATAATAGTCCTGGAATGTTTGTCTTTAAAAAATCAGAAACTTTACTATAGGCCAAATTGTTTGTAGAAATGTTAAACAACATATGTGCAATGCATAAAGACTAATATTTTGTTCAAAAACCGATTAAATAATATTTTATAGCTAATCACAATTTTTAAAAATTTGCCAAAATGTTCAAATTAGTAAATACAGTGACATTAACCAGATTATAACGAATCCTAAACCATATTGAGATTTAGACTATAACAATTGTTTTTTTTTTACAGTTCAAGCCGCTAGATGTGTCTCAAGAGATTGTCGAGACAAATGCAGAGCTGATGGCTATCGTTGGGGTTTTTGTCTATTTCGACGACGATGTATTTGTGTAAAAGTTAACATTTCAGGAAACGGTAAAGCTTAAAAATATTTCTTAATATTATATAACTGTAATGCATGCATGCCCTGTATCCCTTATGAAAATAAATATTGATTGAGCATAAAGAAATAGTATTTATTAAATTAGTAACCTTTATGTAAGAATACCATTCGCGCCTAAAAGAAGATAAGTGTGAGACTAAGAAGAACATTCAGAAAAACTTATACTAAACGGTTAACCCAATAGGTCATTAGCAACAAGGATCGGAAAAGCTATGTCCTTGAACGATTTTCTTTAGAATTGCATTAAAAATTAAATTATATAAGAACCACAGTGTGTTGCATAAAAAAATGCTTTTTATTTTGGCGTTTTACAAGTGTACAACTACGAGTCCACAGTACAATAAAGTCAAATGCGGTGGGCATTTTAGTTCATTTGCCCGAAAAACTTTGAATATGCTAAATAAATGGTCGAATTATCATTCGTTTTTTAATCTTCTCGAAACAAGAACAAAATAATGGACAATACGTGCTCAGGGAAGTCAAAACTTGTAAAAGTTGATGCTTTCACAACTCTGGTATACACTATACAGGGTGCTGCAACAGGCGTCGGGCTTTCATAGCGCCTCGCCCGTAGGAGATAAAAAAAAACTTAAATAGGTACATGAAATTATTGGTTGGAAAAGATCTAAAATTATTTTCAGCTATACAGGGTGTCCCATTTTTGCGCTATAACAAAAACAAAGATTTTTTTAAATGGAACAGCCTGTATCTTTATAGGTCTTGGGATGTAATTTTTTAACCTCTACATGAATGTCTGTTCACTTTTTGATTTTGTTTCAGTGTTGCCAAGACAACAATTCGTTGTTGCATATTTATTGCTGTTGTTGGTAGTTCGTTATACACAATATCTCTCACGTATCCCCACAAAAAACGTTTTGTAACATTTATTACCCGGGTTACTAGCTTACGTACCTCAGTATACAAAAAAACAGGATGTGGTTCCAACAGGACGGGCCACCTGCACATTTTTCGCGAGACGCAAGAGCATATCTTCATGGCATTTTTTCCAACAGTGGATTGGTAGAAGTGAACCCACCAGGTGGTCTGCCAGATCAAAGAATCTGACAAAACTTGACTTTTTTGTGGGAGATACGTGAAAGAAACTGTGTGTAACGAACTACCAACAACAGCAATAAATATGCAACAACGAATTGTTGACGCTTTTGCAAATATTTCACCTGAAATATTGGGAAGAGTGCAAAGGTCTTCTCAGCAGCGAATAGTCTTGTGCCTGGATGAAAATAGAACACATTTCGAACATTTATTGTAGTTGTTTCTCTATTATGTATTTTCAATTTGTAACTTTTTATAGTTTTTGAATAAAGACAATTTTATTACATAATTAATATCCGTTTAAATTCCAAATTTATTTAAATGTTAAGTTGACGCTTACATTTTAGCATTTGTTTTGCATCAGCGCGTCCTACTTCGGTGCATAAAAATGCAATTAAATGGCTACTTTTGTGAAAAGTATTGAATATCTCAACAACTACGGGGTTTAGACATAGGACAACTCCTATAAAAATTGAAAAGGGAAATAAAAGTTATCGAATAGAGAAAAAAAAATAAGAGATTGGAAAAAATGAGTTATATAACGTTGAAGTTTGGAAAGTTTGGCATTTTTTGTGAACACCCTGTATCACTAAATTTAAATTTTTTATTATCAAAATGTTGTTCTGTAACCGGACTAACATAATTGCAAAAAATTATTTCTTAACTTTAAAAAAACGAGGTCGCTACGATTTTTTTTTTAAGTTAAGCCTGCTTATGTGAGATTTTTCGGAAAAAATTTATGTTGGCAACACTGACACAAAATCAAAAAGTGAACAAACATTCATGTAGAGGTTAGAAAACGACATCCGAAGGCCTAAAAAGATGAGGTTCCATTTAACAAAATCTTTGTTTTTACTATAGCGTAAAAATGGTACCTACACCCTGTATAGCTGAAAATAATAATTTTAAGACGTAGATCTTTTCAAACCAATAATTTTATGTATTTAAGTTTTTTTCTATCTCCTACGGGCGAGGCGCTATGAAAGCCCGACGCGATGTTGCAGGACGCTGTATACAGAAGGGAGAGCTTGCTGAAACGTCGAGCATACTTAAAAATTACGCGGGTAAACTCCGAAGACCAAATAAAAATGTTAAACAAAACGCATGGTCTTAATATTTCCTGTGATTATTTCCCTCTATTTTACTTTGAGGTATTTGCATTTTAATGCAAGTTTTGAATATAAATTTTATGTGAAACCTATCCCTTTTAAATGCTAAAATGATACCCTACCGGAAAAAAGTTACAAGTGTTCTCCATTTTGACGAGAAAGTGATGTGCCAACATTTTTAACGTGTATATTCCGAATGTGGGACAATTTTCTTGGATTACCAATCTTAATCCTTCAGGGGTTGAAAGTTTATTTGCACAAGCTTGACTTCTTCTGAAAGATGCCCGCAATCTCTTAACCAGAGTGGAGTGCACCTCGGATGCTTGAGATATCGTTTAGATATCATTTAAGCTTTATAAATGAAAGTTTTTTACTTCTGATCCTTATTTGAATAGAGCCTGCTGGAATTATTTAAGTGTAAGATTCGGGTAATGTAAATGAACGTAATCAAAAATGTCTAGTTCGAGATATTTCTTGTAAATATGCTGGTGTAATTTCGAGAATAAGAAAGCTGTTGACAAAGAGAAGAGAGTCTAGTTGAGCATTTCCACAAGAGTTTTCTAAATAAAAATAAAACTTTTTAAAAACCAAAGTGTGTTTAAATATATTTGGGTTTTCCTTACTTTTAAAGTTTTTAAAAATTGTGCTGCTAAATTTATATTCGTCCAGATTGTAAAACGAAATGTATGCGCATTATAAAACAGAATTTGCCTCGTCAACAAACGCATCTCCGCTATAGAGTACACGCGTAAATTCTAATATTTATATATCTTGCTCATTTCATGAACCATCGCACACATATTTACCCAGACATTCAGCCCCATTTCATCCAGATTGGCGTATCACAATTTGATTTAGTTCGTTTTTATCGTAGTGGAAAAATATGAAACGAATTATAATATCCAAACATTTTGCGTGCCTTTGAAACGGTACGTGCAATAAATATTCAACATATTTGAGATCGACGCTGGAACTGAATCGGGATGTTTAATACTTAAACAGAAATTTTATTGACTGATACATCGGATGTCGGTTTGAAGATTGTTATTTGCAATGCAAATTTTTTGTCACCCATCGCTCGGTCGCAAAATTATGAGAATGGAAAGTGGTAGCAATTAAGAAGAGCCAGGATTGGCTTCTTGAAAGAGGCATTCGATTTGAACAAAGCTTCAACGAAAGAAAATACTCGAGCATAAATTTTCCGCGCGCTTGCACAAGTTGGGTTTTATATCAGAAATATTATTGCTCAGTTTTCAAGGAACAAAAGCTGTAGTATTTGTCCAATTTCAACTTGCCACAAGAATTTTAAAATCGTAACTTAAATGATTTGATGGAAACATTGATACATATTATTGTTTAGGCTATAAGTAACCATATGCAAGAAGTTTTGTTTTCGTTTAGATAAGTTATACATACTTTTGCCATAGGTAGTATGAAGAATGTATTGTTTATATTGCAATGGATAACCGAAATAATTAAAAAAATTTCGTTAAAATAAGATAATTATAGACCAGGAATTTTAAATACACTCCTACATTTTAAATCTAAAACTCCGCTAAAACTTACTTAATAAATAACACATTTAAAATTTAGAACGCTATCACAAATTAATTAAATTCCTAAAGTAGGCTATAAGCCCCTATCAAAATCAAGTTTGATATCTGTTGACCAGGACTTTATCAGCATTTACGTTCGAATTTAAATTAATCAATTTAAGCGATTTCTATGAATCGAATTAATTTTTTTACCAGAAATTTTAAACACGTGTGCCACATTGTCGATAATTTTGGGTATAAAAGCAACATATTTTATAGCCGAAAGTAATTCTGTTTCCTACAGGTTAACTCGACTTACGAACCTTTGAGGTAAGTTACATATTTGGTTCTAATTTGTATTAATATGTGCATGTTACATGAATATTTGTATTAAAAACCATTACAAAATTCAAGTTTTATGCAAACTAATTGAAAAAGGCATCTTTGAAACAGTATTAACAAAAAATAATAAGTAATAATATGTCGAATCTTGTTTTTAAATGTTACTATTTACAATGTAGTCGTTATTTTTAATGGTAACATATAATTTTAGACCAAATCCCCAAACTTTGCCATAAAAAAACTTTATTAAATAATGACTAGAACAATTTTTACTCACCTCTAAAATAAAGAAAGAATAAGACAAATATATGACCTTTCCTTATTGTGTAGTTTTTAATAGTACTTATTGACTTTACAATCAACTGAACCTATGTTTTAATTTAATCTAGGTCCAGATATGATTCGCAACATAACCAACTACCCAAAAGTCAAACATGAAGCTAATGATTGCTGTTCTTTTTGCAATTCTTTTGGCCAATTTTGCACTGGCAGAAGCAAATCTTGAAGAGACTTTTGAGATGGTGCCTTTGCAAACCAAGGCAGGAGGTAAGAGTCTAAAGTTATATAAAAAAAGGTCTAATTGTTTATAGAAATGTTAAACGACATTTATGCAATGCATAACAATTATTATTTCCTTAACAATCGATTTAAAAAAATTTTTGTTGTTCTTCAAAGTTTTAAAAAATTTGCCTTAGAATTTTTTCTCAACAATTCAAAAATTTCACTAAGAAAAAATTTAAAAAGTTGGCTTTAGGCTTTATAGTATATATAAATGTTAAACAACACCTATGCAATACAAAACAACTATAAATTCGTTTAGAAACCGATTAAAAGTATTTTTAATATCTCTTCAAAATTGTTACAAAAATGCCAAGTGTATAACAGTCCTGGAATTTTTGTTTTAAAAAAAATCGGAAACTCTTCTATGGGTCTAATTGTTTGTAGAAATGTTAAAAAACATATGTGTATTGTATAGAGACTAATATTTTGTTCAGAAACCGATTAAAAAATATTTTATAACTACTCAAAATTTTTTAAAATTTGTTTTAGAATTTTCGTTCAAAAATTTAAATTTATGCCATAGACCCAAGTGTCCCTGATGTCCAAATATTAAATAATATTCCCAAAAGATTTGATTTTCATCTCTTGCATTAATATTTCAAGCGTTAAAAATCAATCAGTTGCTACTATTTTGTTTCGAAATTTCGAACAACATTCAGCAAACAAATATGATTTTAATTCTATCTAGTCCCGTCGATATCTTTAAATAGTAAAAACTTTGAAATTATTCATATATTATAAATAATCCTAAACCATATTAAGTTTTAGACTATAAAAATTGTTTTTTTCACAGTTCAAGCCGCTAGATGTGGAGATTGTCGAGCCAAATGCAGACGTGCTGGCTTCCTTTGGGGTTTTTGTTTATTTGGAAGATGTATTTGTGTAAGAATTAGGATTATACGAGACGATATTAAAAATGTTTTTTAATATGTATTATATAACTGTAATGCATGCATACTTTGTATCCCTTATGAAAATAAATATGGATTGTGCATAAAGAAATAGTATTTATTAAATCAACAACCTTTACGTACGAGCACCGTTCGCGCCTAAAGGAAGAGAAGTGTGAAATTAAAAAGAACATTTAGAAAAATTTGTTCTAAACAGTTAACCCAATAGGTTATGAGCTACAAGGATCGGAAAAACTATGTCCTTGGACGACTTTCTTTAGAATTGCATTAATAATGAAATTATATAAGAACTACAGTATAGGGCATAAAAATTGCTTTTTATTTTGGCATAAAAGCGTTTTACAAGGCTCAACTGCGAGTCTACAACACAATGAAGTCACATGCAGTGGGCGTTTCAGTTCATGGCTCTAAAAACTTTAAATATGCTAAATAAATGGTCAAATTATCATTCGTTTTTTAATCTTCTCGAAACAAGGAGCTGCTTGCAAAAAGAATTAGGTAGCTAAAATCCTAACAACAAATTTACATAAATCCGGTTAGGCATCTCTGTGGATTCACCTCAGAATACATTTTGTCGTTTCACCGTCTCTTTGAAATTCATGAGGTATATTTCACCATGCTTAATTTTACAGATTTATGTACCGTGGTTACTTGTGCGACTGTGCGCGAAAAGCAAGGGCATAACTCAACAAAAAATTGCGATTTATGCCTCTATTATCACACATATAGTATTTTTCGGGTAGATTTAGATGTATGTGATAGAGTTGGCCCCGGTTTTTTGCCATCCTGTTGCTGTGGCACGTTTATAGAAAACGACGATATATTTTATCCCACCGAATGGCAATATATTTTCGTCTTTGTTTCACTTTATTGTTTTTTGTGAAATAATAATGTTATTGTTGGAAGTTTTATGGTGAGAGTTATAGTACCTGTGCTGAAAATCCTAATTAGCCAACTGCGTAGCACAAAATTATATTTAAATCATGCAATGAACATTACAAATCTAAATACAAGTTTCAAATTTTGCTTTAATAAAACATGAACATCTTAAAAACCGTTAGAGACAGAAGGGTGGTTTAATTAGCAACTAGTGATTACGGGTTTAGTAAAAAGTTAAATAAGTTTGGGGCCAATTTCTGTAATGTCCTGACAAATCTGAAAAACCTTATATTTCTAGTTTTATTAATAATTTTTATATTTCAAACAGTTTCTGATGGTATCATATTGAATTTTAATGGTAGCTGATGAAAAATGTGATAAATAATAATAAAATGATTGTTAAAAAGTTAAAAGTAAAGTAATGTTTTTGCTTACATGCAGACCTTTTCAAAATTTTCACAAGGATTTTTACAAAAAGTTTTGCAAAAATTTGACAAAGGTTCTTTTAGAAACTTTCCTTCTAGCGTTCTTTGCACATGTAATTAATCACTTCTTCCAATTTCTGTTAAGGTATTACCAGAGCGAAATTCATTTAACGAATTGTGTTCTAGACATTTCATCCCAGCCTTATCTAGGCAGTTAATGAAGCATTTTCCCTGACGTTTTAAATTTTCTCCATGTTAGGCTTCTATATACTGGTTGTCCCAGTTTGGTAATTGCACCCTTATAAATACTAAACCATTGAACTTAGGATAATGAAAATTGGTAGACTTATATTATAAACAATTGAATATCTTTTGGCACTACTGCAACATGTATATATTCATTTGTTTTTCTGCTGCACTACCATCTTAACTTTTTTCTAATAGCACCATGCGGTGCATCATTTTAAAGATAATTTAATTTTTAAGCGAGGTAATTTCAAAAAAAGTGTTGGAAAATATTATCCCATGTATTAAAATTGCAAAACTTAATTAAATTTTTACAAAAAGCGTAACATAATTGATTAAAGCAATTATATACGTTCGATAATAGCAAGCTTGGACAATTTACGAGAAATATCGTGAGATTATGAGATTTGTGCTGACAGTTTATCAAATTTATAGCCCGACATCCGACAATATGGGCATTCTTTTTGGAACGGTATCGCATTACATTGATTTAAAACCGAAATTGTCGGGTTCGCGTAGCCAGGGTCGTCCTTTGGGGGTTCGGTCAAAATTCGCGCCTTGCAGAGTTGCAGCACAATTAAAATCGTTTACGGATTTTACAACTTTTCGAAGAGTTTACTTTAAAAAAGTAAGATTTAGTGGCTAATTATTAATATATAGCCATTAAAGTATATATACAGGGTGTCCCAGATTACATTTCCAGCATGGGGATCAAATTCGAATGTTTTACGGGGTATCTCGGTTACCGCAATAGATAGCGAAAATCTGATTTCGGTCTCATGGGCTATTTTTTTGAGAAAATAACGCCTATGCAATCAGATTTTTTTTTATCGGATTCTATTTTGACACTACAAACGAAAAATGAAATTCCATCATTTTTGAAAACTTGCTATAACTTTTTTATTTATTAAATTAGAACTAAATGTTATATAGTTTTTTTTTAATACAGATTTTTATACTTAATTTAAAAACAAAAGCAATTTTTTTTGCCACATTGACTTTCGAGATATGGAGTAAACTAATTTTTTTTTAATGAAAACCCTAGTTGGCCATGCCTTTATGTGAACGAGTATTTTTTTAGCTTTTCAAAAATATATTTGTTGCAAAAAATAACCGAGATATGGCCAATTTTGTAAAAATTCGTTCATCAAAGTTTGCCATGATTTCGTAAACAAGTGATGTTTGTAATTATTAAACAACTAAACGTTATTCGGAAGTAAATTTTTCAACCGGATACCCCATAAAACATTCGAATTTGGTCCACTCTGTACTATATTCCACGCAGGCTAATTAAGCCGTTGGAATTGTTATGAAACATACTTCCAACGTAATTTTCCTGTAATAGAATCAACTGCTCGGACATAATTTATGACATGAACGTGTGCTGCTATCTTTCGGTCTATCAGGTGGCAGTTTAACCCGCTTATATGAAACTGCCGCTTTATTTCTAGCCACTGGGTCAATGGTTATTACCAGAACTTAAGAGGGATATCGGAGCAACGTGATGGTTTTTGCCGTACAGAATGACAAGCGTTCCATCAGCCTTGGCTTATATTATTTACTTTTGACCAGGATGTATGAAATTGTCTCAGTGTACCATGAAAAATTAAGTAGCGATAAATAATTTAAGTTAATTGACAATGTCTTTTTTCTACAGTTCCTATCTCTTCGTTCGTTTGTAAATACCTCTATCAAATCGATTACAAATTAAACATTTACTTGGCTTTTATAAACGTTTTAGCACGTTGTTTATGGTTTACGTACAAATCATCTAAAAATGATCTAGATGCAAGGAAAAAATGCAGCATATTTTTTTACATGGGTAAAATATGCTGGAGTGGATGATATTTTTGTTTTATTGGAAATAATATTAAGCTTTTAAAAACAATATATTTAAATACATTGGCCTATTTTCGATGCCCATACAGGGTATCTCGGTTATTATCAGAAATAGAATGTCGTACCCTGGTGCCTTTCCTACTTTCATCTTCCTAATGGCTTCTTTTATTTCCTCTATTGATTTATTATCTTCCGGTGATTGCTTCATTATTTTAGTTCTGTCAGTTCCTATTACATTCTCTTCCAAATCTGTCTCTTTTGCACATCTACAGAATCAATTACCTCTATTTATAATTGGACCATGGCCCATCGCTCTTAATAATTAATTACATTGTCTGTGCTATTTTTTCACGTTATTGTAGGTATATCCTAGGAACACGAACCCGCAACGTCTTCATTATGTAGTATTTCGTGGTTGTTTTCACCCTAAATCAACCTTTGTTCAGCCAGACATGTTTAAATATTGACAACGTTTAATTATTAGTAGAAATGCCAGATTTGTAGAATTCACAATGGAAATCAGCAAACAATACGGCCTTACACACACGGGCGTTGTCAAAACCAACTCAACAGCGAATTCCAAGCATAAAGGCTGGTGATTGCAGATTATCTTTCCCGGGGAGTATTATTTCCTGCTAAGTCTCGGAATATAATGCATAATTACATTTTAGGGAAATTAAATGAAGCAGGAATAGTGTCCTTGCTTTGAACATAACTGTTCTTAAAAATTACAAGTAGGAACTAAAATTCAAAACTGATTGATATCGCTATTGTGTTTTATTTTTCCTGCTATTAGGAAATATTATTAAACAATTTACTTCAATTAATTTTCGTGTTGCTGTAATTGATTTTCAGTTCCTTGTTGTGTAAATTGGTAGGAACAATAAGAGGTTTAATGCAGTTTAAAGGGATTTAAAAAGGGCAATTTAAACTGGCGTACGTAAATTGTGGATAGATTGTATCTGAGCACGGTTTATTGTTCAAGTAAATTTAGGGAATTGCAGGCTGTAATTTACCCCGTGGATTATGCTACATCGGATTTCACAGCATTTGATTCAGCGAACATGAACAAACTAAATGTATACTAAATTTAGTGGTATCAAATAATACGTACGGAGTCAGAGGCAAAAAAAAAACAAATGGTTTTCAGATTATTTAACATCTCGATATCAAACAACAAAATTTAAAAAAGAAACCTCAAATAGAGTAATGAATAATTTAGATGTTTCGCAAGGTAGTGTCCTTGGGCCTTTGTTGTTCATACTGTACATGAATGACATTGAAGCAAATGTCGGAAACAGCTTCATAAATTTATTTGCAGATGATACTATGATATTTATTTGTTGCAATAACGTTGACAGGATGGTAAGCAAATTAAACACTGACCTACGTAGAGTCGCAGCGTGGTTAAAGGTGAACAAACTAAAAATAAATGTCGACAAAACAAACTACTTGGTGATAAACATTAAGAATAGCAACTTATAGAATTGGATGGTGTAGTATTAAATAGAGTTGATTAAATTAAATATTTAGTTATAATAATAGACAATAAGCTTGATTTTAAAAGTAATACTAATTATACAGTTAAGAGGGTTTCTAAAAAATCTTCACAACTTTTATTAATAGCAAAGTGTAAAGGAAACCATATTTTTACTGACACTTAATCATTTTTGAGATGCTTTTCGCAGTGTGTGGGCAAAACGAAAATTTTTAAGGGACCTGTATCACAAGAGAAACAAAAATGGTCCATATACATCTTATATCTATAAGATAAGAGACTAAAGAAGTATTAAACACTTCTCTAAACGTAATTAATACACCTACGCATCGTTTTAAGCAAGGAAAATATTTACTTAACACTTCTAACGTTATGTTTCTGTTGAGTGAATCAGTCAAAGCGAACATACTTCATGCAAGACAGATGCGTAATTTCAAGCGCGTGGCGAAAATATAATTCCCTTCGCGCATTCGACAATACAGAACGTTTTTAAACTGCACAGAATCAACGTTGGCAACTTCTGCTATAAACTAGAAACATAAGAATGTCAGGTTGGAGACCATTATTCAAATCAGCGAGCAGGCGTCGCATGTAAAGCTTTTGTTTCAGGCATTTGTTTTTATGTTGCAAAGACAAATGCACATTTTTGCAAAATAAAAGCATTCTTGTGCTAAGAGCATTTCGCTAATGAAAATTTAACATTAGAGACTGCAGAAAAAATTGTTTAATTTCCACGAGCTAGCAGAGTATTTTTTTTTTTACTTAAATAACAAGTTTCGGCTTTTCACGTAAGCATGCAACGATTTTAAATTGAAAACATAAAAGGAATTTCGTAATTTAACCACAAAATATATGGTTTTGCATGTGTTTGTGAGAAGCAATCAATAATATGCGCGAAAAGGCTCTGTGAAGCAATATAAAATATAATTACTTAAACATTTCCAACCACGAGAAGGAAATAACTTTGGATGTATAACCCGTTTTAAATTTTTAACCAAAAAAAAGTAATTTCATACATGTTGCACATATTTCTAAATCAAATTTTTGTTTTTAACATTAAACAATGTACATTTTTACCCAGGCTTATTCTTCCAGGCCTAGTTTATTGCTTCAAAACTTTTGCATAGAACTTGGTTCTTTTATCCATCCACCAAGAACACTTTTGTCTACAAACTGTTGATAATTTTTTTCTATGGCACCATTCAGAAAGAATATTACAGATTCGACATTGAAAGTGAATGCAGAAACCACAGGCCATGCAAACATATTTCAGGGTTCCTAATAAATGACAATAAATCATAATATTGTTCGTAAACACGAATGACATAAAATAATATACATAGAAATCATGTTTGCTTGGGTTTATTTGAACAGTCGAATTTGTCTTTTGAACGGAGGTTTTCTTATCCTGTTTGGTTCTACGAATGTCAACAAGTAAACATATACTTATTAATATGGATTATTGCATTTTTAATTGTAAACTGTGGCAATAGGCCAAGAAGCTAAATATAATAAGCAAGACATGTTATGTTTTAAAATTAGATCAGTCAACAAAGACATGAAATTCAAGGTGTAAAGGTAATAAAAAGCCTTTTCGTTCAAGTTTAGTTTTTTTTTGTGCAAAATGTTGTTTAATGTAAAATTCCTCCATGTTTTTTATCATGTGTTCGGCATCGTGTTCGTCTTCTGCCAAAATTATTTGATCGTCGACGAACAGGTGTTAGTATGTGTTCATTGTCACCTGCAATTCTGAAAGCGTTGCATTTTTTTATTACTACTACTTAAAAGCCGTATTTAAATAAAGTTTAAATTATAATGGAGAGAGTACCTAGGCACCCCTGACGTACACCCATATTAACAATGAATTTATTCGAGTAAGAAATTTGTATCTTCACAGGTTCACGTGTCCCCCATAGTTTATTTAAGGGAACAGAGACCAAAGCTTTATCAGATCTACCAAAAGTGGATGCTACTCGCAAAAAATTTTTAAATTTCTATACGCCGTCGGATGCACCCGTCTTTTAGCTACATTTTGAACACTGGAACAAAATTTTCTGACTGCAAATAACGGAGTTATGATTTTTTTTTGTAGACCGAGATGTTTTTATTTTCCGAGCGAACTGCAAATTTTGCCGGGTTCTCGTTTTTCGCGCTTCTCTTAGAGACCGTTGAAGATAATTTCAGAAACTTTTAGAAGCCCTACTCGCAATGGATGCGTGCATCGGAAAATACCCGATTTTGATTTTTTTCTCATACGGTTTCATAGCCAACGCGATAGCAAGTATGGCCATTTTAAAGGACCATTTTCGGATTGCCGTGGAAGATATCAAAAAAATTGAAAATTGCGCGTTTTGCACGTCATCGGATGCGTCAGTCTTTTAGCTACATTTTAAGCATTAGATCAAGTTTTTCGGACAAAAAATAAGGGAGTTATGAATCTTTTTGTGAACCGAGATGTATTTATTTTCCTATAGAACTCCGTATTTAGCCGGGTTCTCGTGTTTCGCGCTTTTCTCCTTTGAGGATAATTTTAAAAACTTTGCGCAGTCCTACTCGCAAAGGATGCGTGCATCGAAAAATACTCGATTTTGATTTTTTTCTGACACGGTTTCATAGCCAACGCGATCGCAAGTATGACCGTTTTAAAGGACCATTTTCGGATAGCCGTGGATGATATCAAATTTTTTAAATTGCGCGTTCTGCACGTCTTCGGATGCGCCTGTCTTTTAGCTACATTTTAAGCATCAAATTCAGTTTTTCGGACAAAAAATAAGGGGGTTATGAATTTTTTTCTAGACCGAGATATTTTTATTTTTCGAGTGAACTGCGAATTTTGCCGGGTTCTCGTTTTTCGCGCTTTTCTCAGAGACCGTTAAAGATAATTTTACAAACTTTGCGTGCCCTAATCGAAAAGGATGCGTGCATCGAGAAATACTCGATTTTGATTTTTTTCTCATACGGTTTCATAGCCAACGCGATCGCAAGTATGGCCATTTTAAAGGACCATTTTCGGATAGCCGTGGATGATATCAAAAAAATTGAAAATTGCGCGTTCTGCACGTCATCGGATGCGTCAGTCTTTTAGCTACATTTTAAGCACTAGATCAAGTTTTTCGAACAAAAAATAAGGAAGTTATGAATTTTTTTGTAGACCGAGATGTTTTTATTTTCCGAGCGACTCGGTATATTGGCGGGTTCTCGTTTTTCGCGCTTTTCTCTGAAACCGTTTAGGATAATTTCAAAAACTTTGTACAGCCCTACTCGCAAAGGATGTGTGCATCGGAAAATACTCGATTTTGATTTTTTTGATACGGTTTCATAGCCAACGCGATTGCAAGTATAACCATTTTAAAGGACTATTTTCGGATAGTCATGGAAGATACATAAAAGTTTTAAAATTGCGCTTTTTATACGTCGTCAGATGCGCCCGACTTTAGCTAGATTTTGAACAACGGATCAAAATTTTCTTACTGCATTAACGGAGTTATGAATTTTTTTGTGAGGTTACTTAAATAACAGTTTAGCAAAGAACTGTAGCTAAAATACACACACCACTATTTGCTTCTCACGAGATGATCATAGAAAGTAAAACTAACTGTAAATACAGGTAATTTACGGCTTTAAAAAGTAATAAAACTACTGATCCAAATATAAACTTAAAAAATTCAAGCATTTATATCTGTAATGACTTATAGCACTAATGGAGTGCAGGTTTGGAACCAGTAATACAACAAATGCATCGCAATAAGCCTCTAGTCTAGTGCATTGTTTCTATCTTTTCAACCCCAAGCAACACCAAATTCATCACCAGTGCATTAACTGATCCAGTACGGTTTGTTAAAAGCATCAAAGCACGCATGGCTGACTGCACATTCATTAATTTAAAGTACTAGTTCTATTAGCAGAATCGCACAAACAAGCAGAGCGTTTGGTTTTAACCCTCCAACTTATTTATTGCTAAAATTAATGTTACTTTTACGTAAAATACAAGTTTAATTTGTACAAGTCCTTGGTAGACTGAATAGCAAAAATCTGTTGAAAATGTTGGAAATGAACGTCTGTAAGAGTTCTTTGGTCGCGTAATGCTAACTCTGATCCTGAGTAAATATTAATTAGTGCACTTGTATTTGTCTAAAAAAATTCCCAAGTGCAAAATGAATTTCACTAAAGATGTATATTAAAATAGTAGCTCCAGGCTTAAGTTGAAAGCAAAAACAGGGTGAATGATCCCTAAATGTTAATTTTTGGACGGCTTGTGCTATAATCCTTGCATTTAAGTTATGTTCTTGGAGTTATTAAAAGTTTTAATAAATTCATGCTGTTTTACAGGCGAAAGTAAAAAATTTAATCTATTTTCTAAAAAATAGCTTGAATTTTTAAGTTTTTCTACATAGTTATAGTTATAATTAGTCCAGTTCTACTCTAGAAAGCATCAAGCGGCTCAGTCTCACTGGGGGTATAGCCACCATATAATAATTGTCCATGAACTCAAACATACCCTGTATATATTTATACGTACCCTAAATAATTTAACAAAGATTAAATTAATTACAAACTGCCGAATTATTACTAACAAAACCACACATCTTGCACTGAAAAGATGTTTTCTTAATAACATTTATTCAAAGATAATGGAAATGATACAGAGACGTTAAACAGACTTATTTGTTAAATGCAGACGTAGCTCTCTCGCTACAAAAAAAAAAACAAACTGAATTGTTTTTCGAGCGAAAGCTTCACTTTGTCGTAAAGTAACAGTGGAGTAACACTTTAATTTCGTTAGACATAAAACTGTACATCATGGGACTTCAATATTTTCCCTCGCCGACGTTATTTTATCGTCTATTTAAATAACTTCGCTAGGGAACTGTATTAAATTATATAAATTGCATTATTTTTAGTTGATCTGAACGAAGTAATAAAGACAGTAGCTCCTAAACTGATGACGATTTAATAAATTTATTTAGATGCCGTTTTGTTTTATAGTGCTTCCGTGACTAAGCTTTATTTGTTCCTTAACTTGCAATACTGACGAAACATATGTTACGTTAACAACTTTAGCGTTTCGAGTCGCTCAGAAAATTGACAAATAAAAGGTTGGGGCAGTTCTTTGAAGGAAATGAAAGCCCTTATCGAATTTCTTGCCATAACAGTATGATCGTAAAGTACTTTGACGTAGGACGAGCAAGTGACGCCAGATTTTAACGATGAAGGCATAACTTATGCTGCGATTGATTGAGGGGGCTCCGTTGCCAAAATTTTTTGATTTTTTTTTTAACCGTGTCTACTTAAATATAAGAACTTCAATGTTTAGAAACCGGTTGAAAATAATTTTACAGCTCACTAAAGTTTTTGCCAAGTGTATAGGTACCCTCGAAACTATTGCGGTAAAATTATTTTATTTTTGTATAAATGATAAACGGTGCTACTAGACGCAAAAGAACTACAAAGTTGCTTAAAAACTGCCTTAAAATATTATTTTTTATAGATCATCAAAATTTTTAAAAATTTGCTAGTTGTATACATACCCTTTGAACTATTGTTGTGAAAATTATGATCAATGTGTATTTGGTTTTATTGTTTGCTTAAATGTTAGTAGAGACTAGAGAATGTAAAACAAATACAAAAATGTTTGTAAGCCGATTCAAAATACTATTTCACAGCTCATCAAAGCAACCAATATTTTTTTTAAATTTCATTTTATTACTGTTGAAAATCATTAATTTAAAAAACCGCATTCACATCCATTTGTTTACTTTCCCAGCGAAGCTTTTTAATGACCTTTAACGAACTGTTCGCCCCGTTTCAAGTATCTATCTGTTCCACAATCAGAGCGCCTGTTTATTTTATTTGCGAAAATTTTGCAACCAACTTCGCGTTTGTAATCGCTGACACGTATATTGCCTCACATTTGCGTCAACTCCATATTTTCTAATTATATTTAATTTAATATCGCGCAAGTAAGGGAATTGCACAATTTAGCGACATAAACTCTGTAAATTTTTCATTAAAATTATTAAATAAATTTCCGTTAACAGAACTTGCTACCCAGTTATTGCGTCCATTTGTTTTAAGTATGTAGGTCACATGGTTCGTGGAACAATTATAATGGAACAAAAGATGCATGAAACATAAGAACAACGTATGAACTTCATTTTGTTTCTAAATAATTTTATATTCATAAATTAACATTTACCTCAATTATGTAGACGTGTGCAAATATGGTTTTCGTTCAAATAAATAATGGAATTGTGTTACATGACGTGAAACCAACAACAAGTCAAAAACAAACCTCTTTTTTTTACCCATTATTGCTTGTTTTAATCACCCTTAAATCAAAACATTCCCACACAAATTGAATGGAATTTGGAGCAACAGTCGAAAAAAGCAAAATAATTACACCTACCCCATACAAATTGAACATACGCCTGTTCCCAATCAGTAAAAACTTATATAGATTTCTGCATCAGGACACTCTTTAGTGTAATTTTATTTAAAAGGGTTTGAGGTAAACATAAAACTAAAAGCAATTGTCGATAAAATCGAAACTAGGCCAAATTTTATGTGGGGAATGTGATAAGTTTATTTAAAACTATCATCCCTAGAGCTGTAGGTCATAACAATTATATTACCGGCCGGATTTTACGTGCAAATTAATTGTGATTTGATCAAATCGTGTTAAATAATCGAGTTGGATATCCAAAACGCATTAAAACTAAACAAAACTCTATAAAATATAGATTTAAATATACACAATATCAATATATTTCAGATAAATTTACTTCCCAGATAAAACTGTAATTGAAAATTTTTTAGGGCTGGCAGAATTAAACTTAAACTTGTTTTTGGGTAAAGCATTTTATTCTAAACAAAAAGTGTTTCTTGACTTTTCTTCGTATAATATTCATAATAAAGAAGTAATTACCTATTTTTGCAGTTTTTAATAACAGAACATACTAATAATGAAGGAAGAAGTTCCGCTAAATTAACGATTAATGAGCATTTACTGTTTAAGTTGCAATTTTCTGCTTTTCGCGATATTTTTAGATTGAACAAATTTTTCGCGAAAATAGTAAAATACATCAAACTCCGCGCCAAACGGTGGCAGATACGATGAAAACTCAAGAGACAGTTTTTGTTAACAATAAAATTCTCTACCCAAAAACATGTTCGAGTTTGATTTTTAACAGGACCGTACTAGTTTTTTAAAAAAATTATTGAAATTGTACCCCAACAACTCCGCCACTGGTTGCTTGTGGGACTTGATTTTTCACCGATTGTGGTTATTCGTAAGGTGGTGCTGTATACCAAATTTGGTTTAAATATATCTACTGGTTGAGAAACGGTTAAACATTATCGATATTTTTTCGAAAATTTCAACACCCTGTATCTTTAAAATAAAGCGTTTTTGGACCCATGTTGATATGGAATATTCGCTTTAAAATAAGTTTTTCTATCGACTGTTTAAGTCCTGCTTCCAAAAAGTGGACCACCCTGTATATCGGGGCCCGGGTGCAACAAGTTTTTTTGGGCCGCTATAAAAAAGCTTTTGTTAAATAAAATTTGTGCGTGTCACAAAATTTGCAAAATTATTTAAATACATGACATTTTTTGGCCCCCAAGTCGTAGGCCCGGGTGCAGTCCACCCATTGCACCCCACACGTGACCGGCCCTGCTCAAGCGACTTTCCAAATTATTAATTTATAAAACCTCCAGACTGATGCTGATTTTGTCCGATGTTTTGCTTAGACTTATGCCACATATAAAATAAATGGCTCATAAAACTTGCAAGTTTAACTAAATACATTTTTAATGTTCCTACTATTTTTGTGCCATATCTGCCTTTATTTAATCGTAAATGAAAAGCTTTTAGTAGTGTATATGCAGATTAATGTACGCTACAATTGACTACATAAAATAAGCTTTCAGTTATATGTGGAGCGTACGTCATGGCTATCGTTAAATAAAATGTCGAGATATCCAACAGAACAAGCAAATAAATCTGACCTATGGGTCGAATCTAATATATTATTTCATATACATCGGAAATTTAATGTGTAGACCATTGTTTGTTTATGTTTAAAACGTGCGCAGTCTGAATATTAATATGATTTTATTAATATAGCGAGGCGTTTAAACTTTATATGCAATAAAATACACAATTTACAATTTCGTTGCTTTAATGTCGTAAACACAGAACCCAAATTTGAGGCTGGTATGTAAAATTGTCTACTATAAGACTTACAAAATTCGATTTTATATCTAAAAGTTTATTATGATAAGGGAAATGAAACGAAAATATATTAAAATGTGAATAATATACTTTGGTGACATTTAAAAAAACCCAATCTATAAAATTAGTTCAATCAAATGAGATACTAAAACAAACAAACAAAAACTATTAACATTGATTTCTGAAAATAATTTTACTGTTTAATATACCTAACAGCAATTTAAACAAACTTTTTTCTGTTATTTATAAACTTGCATTCTTTAAATATTATCTAAATTTAACTTCGTAGTTTTTAAATATGAGTATTGTAGTGAAATAATCCTTGAAATACAAAGCAAGGCCAATGGCGGACGTAAATATTTAATCTGTGAATAAAATGTGTTAACAGCCTTTCACCACATTTCTGTCACATTTCGTTTTACATCTGGACCTCAACATTCGAATAAATTTATAAAAACAATCGCTTTAAGATAACTTAAAATCGTCTTAGTTCTTTTGTCTAATCAACGCCTACTCGTCTTATGGTTTGTATATTTTATTGGCAAACGAATGTTGTTAGGCTTGGAGATCCATTAATTAATTAGTGCGCGAGAGATATTTGGCGAAATACCATAAATAACTTGTCTTAATTAATATTCAGGGAGGAGCCTAAGAAGGAAGGGAATAAAAATGGAAGAATCCCAATACGGTTTCAGAAGAGGAAGGAGTACACAAGACCCAGTCTTTATATTAAGAAAAACAATCGAAAAGAGGTTAACAAAAAACAAGAAAATACATTTATGTTTTATAGACTTGGAAAAAGCATTCGATAAAATCAGAAGGAAAGATGTATGGAGGGTCCTAACAAGGAAGGGAATACAAATAGAAACAATCGACATAATAAAAGCGATGTGCGAAAAAACGGTAAATATTGTAAGAACACAAAATGAAGAATCGGAAGAGTTTGAAACAAAAGAGAGCTTAAAACAAGGAAGCGTGCTCAGTCCATTATTATTCCCAGTAGTTATAGATGGGTTAAAGAAGTAAAACAAAAAATGAGACCGTTTCACCTATGCAACTGGGAAAAGAAAAATATAACCGTATTGAGCTAATGTTTGCAGACTACATGGTCTGAGTCTCGGAAACAGAAAAGAATCTGCAACATAATGTAGAAACGCTAAACCAGGAATTGGAAAAAATGTATATGAAAATAAATACCGAAAAAAACTAAAACTATGATCGTTACAACAGAGAACAAAGGGCATAACATCACTTTAAATGGGCTTAGGTTGGAACAGGTAGAAAACTTTAAATATTTAGGAGTGATCAAAGATAAAAGTGGAGGAATGAACAAGGAAAAAGCGAAAGGGCAGGAAATGTGGGAAGAATAACAGTTTAAGAACATTTTTTTGGAAATAGAGAAATCCCAAAACGAACACAAGTGGAAGTGGTCAAAAACGTAGTAACTCCGGCACTTTTATACCGAAGTGAAACGTAGACACTCACAAAAAAAAATAGTAGCCTAGTAAGTGCAGCAGAATTCAGATATCTAAGAAAAATTCAAGGAAAACCAAAAAATAGAATCAGAAACGAAACATATAGAGAACAATTAAAGATAAAATCAGTTAAAACAAAAATACAAGAAAGACAGCTGGGATGGTTGAGTCACATTTATAGGATGAAAGAAGAAGGGTTAACCAGAAAAGCCTATGTAGCAAGACCACAGGGAAAAAACAAAAAACGTAGACCGAGAAAAACCTTGCAAGACGAAGTTAAAAATGCAGCAACGGGTAGAAACATCAAATGGAAAGACGTAAAAACGCTAGCACAAGTCAGCAAAACATAAAAAAATCAGTACAACACAACTCAACAGTCCTACACCTAAGAGTAGATTAAATAAATAATGTTCAAAAACTTTTTTAACTTAAGCAATAACCTCAAAACTTTTTTTAAGGTGTAGCCTTGATCATTCGTTTTGAGCTTAAATCTGCAAATTTTTCAACGGTTCTTGTATTATCTAAAAATGCTTATGACACCCTTTGTAATTCATTTTCTATTTTAGTTCAAAAACGGTCTAACAGTTTTTTACGGCTTTGTAAAATCTGTCATTTTTCAACGTTTCCCCAGATACTTAGAAAAAATTTAATTAATAGGATTAATCCGATACATTCATAATCTTTGTTAAGTTAATATTGCGTTTTATTTTATAATTATTGTAAAAAAGGGCGAACCCAGAACGATTTCAACTAATGCAGTATAAGTTTCAAACAAGGGTGTTTACTTTGGTTAAGAACAAGTGTCACAAAAACTAATCTACCTCATCTTAGCGGCAAAATTCCATTACAAGGCTTTCTCATCTACTTATGTACTTATTTTCGGTTACCTTTTGCAGGAAGTGGCTGTAGATAAAAAGCAGAGCGACATAATTGCACCTCGCTACAGAATTTCGCCCTACATTTCGAGCGCTTAACTTTTACCTTCCTCGTTCTTGTTTTACAAAAATTACGATCAAAATGGCTTTTGTAAATAAACGAAGGAAATATTACATTTCATAACTGGCACAAAAAAACGGTGGGGAGCTACGACTCGTAGGTGCATAATATTTAATTAACTCTCAAACAAAGCCAGATACGAGCATTAGGGACTAGAACCGACTGGGGCATTTATCCGTAAGCTTATTATTCAGTGAGTTTCCCGTCCAATAAAAATTATAAAAGTTTTAAGCTCCTGAAAGCTCGCGCCGTTGCCGCAAAAGCATAATATTAATGGAGTTTTATTATTAATACACGGTTTATCAGTAAATTATTAATTACCAAGATTTTTTGTCGGCTCAAAACGTCTCGGAAAAAGTGGGATTATGATATTTTTAAATGAGCAGGGTGTTATTTTGTTTATCGTTATTAATTTTAGCGGGTAATTAACTTTACATCTGCTTGCTAATTAGACCGCAAAAGAAATTAATTCAAAGAACGATTATAGAAAGTTTTGGGTTTAAATAAAGGTTTTGATTTTAGCTATGTTACCCTCACATTTTTAAATGCAGTTGCCTACATTTTTTCTAAAAATATCTTAAACAATGCATTTCGACCTTCATTTAGTACAAAAACGGCTTAAGACATTTTTTACAGCAAAGTAACAAAAACCGGTTGTATAGCTTCACAAACAATTTTTGCAGCTCTTCGAAGTTTTGAAGAAGTTCCAAGTGTATAACTTGCTGGCAAAAATTCGATTGTCTTGCAATGGTCTGAGCATTACGTTACTGGCTGTTTGCAACTCTCTAGTGGATGTTTCCTGATCTTTGCCTACTGCAAGTAGTACAGTGTCGTCTGCAAATGTGACTACAGTAACATCTTCTAGTACTGGTATATTACTAGTGTATAACAGATAAAGGACAGGACCAAGGACGCTACCCTGTGGTACGCCTGCTTTTATCTCCTTCAAGTTCGAATATTCATCTTCTTGTTTTATTCTGTAGAGTCTGTCAGAGATGTATGATGTTAAGATATGAACGTATTGCTTAGGAAGCGTTTTGTTAATTTGATGTATAAGTCGTTTGTGCCATACTTTATCTGCAGCAACGTGACGAGATATTAAAGCAATTGTCCAGAAAAGGCATAGTCATGCCTCATGCTTACTTATTTGTTTAAGGCAACGTTTAGATTAAAACACGTTCTTAGTAGTTGGAAAGTAGCGGAAGTAAGCATGCTGCCCAAACCGGGCAAACCACCGAATAATGTCAGATCTTATAGGCCCATCTCTCTACTACCGATTATTTTAAAATTATTAAAAAAACTCCTCATAAAAAGACCGTTAATGGAAAATAGTAAGCTAATTCCAGACTACCAATTCGGTTTTAGACAGAAACAGTCGAATATCGATCAAGTACACTGCATCACTGATGTAATTGAACGAGCCCTCGAAGAAAAGCAAGTCTGTTCTGCAGATGATTGTAACAAAATAAAAAAAACTTAGGGGCAGAAAATTTACAGTCAATATTAAAGCTGTAGTTGATTATTTTGCGGAGCTTCCTAAAGAGTTTTTTCTTTGATAAGTGATACATGCTCCTTTTCATGGCTAAATGGATTACATATAAATACGCCCTTACTGTAATTATATCAATAATGATAATTAATTTTGTAACTCAATCAAAAATATTATTGATGGACAACGTTGCCCTGAATGAGATGCAGTTGAGCACTTGTGTAGGTATTTTACTTTAAATACTATTGCACATGTAGATAAATAAAATATAACTTATGCAGTGTAACCCTTTAAAGCGTATATTTTATGTAGGTTATATGAAACTAAATAATATTATCATCTAGGCACAGTTCGTGAAATATTCTTTTGCATAAACATAAAGGAATGTAACTCGAGATTACAGGACTGCACAAATGCCACTCGCTGAGCACAACAAGATATTTCCTCGAAAAACCGGTATATTTTCCTACTAAACGCTTTTCGCGTTATGAGTTCTCCAAAGAAATATTTCTGAGGATCAAGCATGCATATTGAAAAGACAGTTTCCAAGACGCGAGCGTAATAGTTACACGAAATAGCATTGTGTTGATGATATATGATACCTACAGACAGAACAAAAACACTTTCAGCGACTCGAAAACTAACTTCAAGCATTACGGGTTCGCTTTACTTTCTTCCATTTGAATAATTCTAATTTAATTCGCTATTATTTAAATTTGCGAAGGAAAGGTGCAGGGCGACGGTGAGATAAATGAGTCTTGGAGATTTTTGTGAGTAACTTTAAGCTAATAATAAATGGATTTTGAATAATTTCTCAATAGAAAATTCTTAAATGCAGCTATTTTTTAGGGCGCATTTGGGCGCATATTGGGCGCTAAAAGATGAGATCAATTTTAAAATTTTTGGAAATAGTTGGCGTACCAGCGTGAAGTTTGCACCCCACTTAATTAATTAGCTATATCTCGGTAACCCGTTGAGCAAAATTAAAAATTTTTAGGGCACATTTGGGCGCATATTGGGCGCTAAAAGATAAAACTAACTTTAAAATTTTGTCCAGCTTTTAAATTTACTGCTGACTCCTTGCAGCTTTCTTGCTGTTTCTTCGTTACTTTTGCCCACACCTAGGAAGGCAGCATCGTCAGAAAAAGTAGCTATTGTAATTTTCTTCTAGTTCTAGTTCATTACAAATTAAAACGTATTTTTCACAAAGAATACACAGAAATTTTAATGTGTTATTTATCTGAAAAATATTTTAAGATCAATCAGGATGAATTTTTGAAATGGCGTTCGACGACTTTCTCGTCATGTTTTAGGGTTAATAATATCATAATTTCAGTCTAAAACTATGGGTTTGTAGGTAAAAATTACATTCATCTCTACATTATTTATCACCGTCTAACTTGAAAGACAATGCTAAAACTAAATGGACCACCTGTTGCTCGTTCGCTCTGTTGTGGTTAGGACCAGTCGTAGGTATTTTCTCTTCGTAGTACGGATCACATTTCCAATTAAGGCCCTTCAAAATTATTGATCCAATAAAATATTGCATCCAATATAAATAATAAACACGAACAAAAACCAATCTGCGTAACTTCGATAACGCAATTTCGTACAAAAGAGTTTTGAACTCGATTCGTATAATAAGACATGAATTTATTTGGAATTTGAAGCGGGTTGTGTAGGGTTTTCTTATCATCTGTTTGGGGATTTGATTTAAATAAGTAAAAAACGCCAACTCATCGGACCGAGGCTGTTGTATGTTCTTAAATCTCGCATGAACAGTTTTTTTTTCACAATCAGCTGCCTCGCTTTTTCGCGATATTTATGTCAATCTATCAATGCTTTTCCGTTTACGGTCCTGAGAGCGATTGTCCGCGATCTTTTGAGCGCGTTTAATCCGAGCGCGTCAGGACCTTTCCGTTTCTTTGTCAGTTTTCGCCATATTTTTTTTTAATATCGAGATCTTGGTATACCAATGGTTAAGGTTGAAATTAAAAAAATTGCTGATAAACACGAACCCAGACTCCACCATTATGAGAATGCAGAAGCTCTTCAACTGCTGGACAACCAACACTTGTCCAAAGATTGAAGAGGATCAAGCCATTTGAACTCGTGTACCTAGTGTGTTTTGTGTAACAAGCAGAGCATAGTGCGCAAGTGAGAGTGCATACAATATAGTCAGAACAATCTAGAAGACCAATGGATGGACTCTAGTTGTTAAGTATTTAGTTTTAAGATTTATTAGAAAAAAATTGATGGTTGCCTATTAAACCAGTATTAATGACTCAAACACTATAAGTGTTTAAATAAAATATTACAATCAAAATTTAAGCTAAATATTTCTGTACAACAATACCCTTTACAAAACACTGGTAATTAAACCTTTCCACTACATTTCAGGCTAGTACAAACGACCAATTACCAAGTTTTGTCTCAGCGTACAATAAATTCAACGTGCTAATCTCATCTTATTTACTGTTGTCATGAATTATTCTGCATGTTCTTTGAAATTGTCACGTAAATTTCCAACACCTACTGTTCTTAGCACCGTGAGAAATCTCCAGGATTGTTTGGGATTACTTGAAAGTTGTTCAGAAACTAAGGGAATTACCCTCAATAAACTTTCATCTCGCGGGTGTTGCCATAGGTATAGGCATGTGCAAGAACGAATTTAGTTTGGGAGAATACACCAAACATAGTTTTATGACCGTGTGGCACAATGCAAAATTATTCTGTGTACAATACTACACATATAAACACGAAAATAAAGCATATAATCCTGTTAAGACCCTTACATTGATATTGTTGGATTATTTTTCAAGCCTTATTGGCACCGCGTTATGCTGTTCGTAAAAATTATCTCATTTTTTTAATTTCCCAACATAATTTCAACCATAAATAACTCAAAAAACAGTTGGAGATAACAACTGTCATAACTTAGATGAAAGTAATAACGTTTTCTGCTGAAGTTTTGGCAGACAAATGTCGTGTTAATTTTGGGTCGTGAACTGAATTTGCTAGAGCACAGAAAACTCGATCTTAAGGTTGAACTTATTGCTCTCGTCACATTTGAAATATTTCCTTTGGCTGCGTTTCGCATATTAAAACGTCTTTTATGGTGAATTAAAACAAGCACAAAGGCCTGAAAATCTTTATATCTCGGGGATTACTGGTTCGAAACTGGGATTATCTTTGAGCGGCGTTCGAATTTTGAAAATGGGTGGATGTTTGGGCGAAATTGAATTTCGTATATTGAATTTTGAGGCAACCGTTTCGTTTAAAAATGCTTTTGGTCTGACGTGCTTTCATAACTGACATGTCTACAACATAAAAAACATTACAGTGAGCTCGCGTTATAAGCAACCCACGATATAAGCAACTCGCGTTATAAGCAACACTCGATATAAGCAACTATCGTATCAAAGTACACGATATAAGCAACTGTCAGTGTGACAGTTACAAATATAAATATCTAAAATACTATTGCAGATGTAACAATAAAATTTTGTATCTGAGCGTTATGGTATTTTTCGGATTCGATGGAAATATTAAGGTTGCAATGCGACTTCCGGTTCAACCGGAAACGGACTCAAACTTTGAAATTTTAAATAGAACATCGGTATATTTTAACATTTTTGAATTTGTCTTAAAATTTACTTTAATAAATGTAAAAGGTTATATGGGTCTAAAGTCAACAGTTTTCGAAAAATTTACATTTTTACGAAAATTTTGAGTGATATAGCACTTTCAGTTTTTTTTTTTAACATTCAGGTTATTTAAAAGGGCAGTAAAATATCGTGTGAAATCTAGATTAACAATAGATTTTTTAACAATCATTTTATTTTTAGATTATTAATATACAGCGTCATTCAAAAAGTCTGCAACGAATGAAAAAGTTTTTAATATTTTTTTCTCAGAAAATTGTATTCGTGATAAAAGTTGGTGCATGGTCTAAAACTAATTTTAAGATGAAAAAAGTTCAATAAAAAATCATATGACACTAGATATTAGTGATTTTTGAAATATTTTAAGAGATACAAAAAAAATTATGGACAGAGTTTTTAAAAATCCTAAAATAAGGCTAGATTTAAATTTTGACGGTCAAATTTAAATTTTAATTTTTTAAGAAATTTTAACATTCAAAAAGTCTGCAACAAATGAAAAATTTTATTTTTATCGAAAAAAGTTATTAAGAATCTAAAAACCGAACTAGGTTTAAATTCTGAGGGTTAAATTCTAATTTTTATTTTTTACGAAATTTTAACATTCAAAAAATCAAAAACCATTAAAATCTAGTGTCATATGACGTTTTATTAATTTTTTTCATCTTAAAATTAGATTTAGACCATATACCAACTTTTTATTTTTTTTGAGAAATTAATAATAAAAAAAAATTCCATTTGTTGCAGACTTTTTGAATGACGCTGTATAATAATATAATAAACTGGTAGGTGAAATTACTAAAATGGTTTGGCCTTATATAATTTACCAAAGACCATCAAGTTCAATTTATTAAATCACATAATATTTTTTTATTTGAGAGATGTACAAGTACATAGATCACGACTAAAGGTACGTGGCACGCGCGTATTTCGTTTGACATAGGTACGTACAGATCACCATAGCAACGCGACCACGATCGCGTTGTTATGGTGTAAACTTTTATTTTTAGTTTTACTACTAAAAACAAGATTTATTTATGTTAAAAATCGAATCGTTTCTATTTCTATCATATAAGCAACTTTCACGTTATAAGCAACTTTTAGATCGGAATTGGCCGCCGTTAGTTGCTTATAACGCGAGCTCACTGTATTACGCTATTTTAGACCCAAATAATATACGTATAATTGGAAAAAACCCTAGATTAGGGCTAGTTAATTAGCTGGAAGTACGTTGTTGATCCATTTAAAATCAAAACAAATAGGCTTACAGTAAAAACAGGCAAAGAATAGTCTAATTTTATACCAAAGCAACTTTTTTAACCAAATAAGGTTTTGAATCAATGGATACATTTCAAGTGCTGGAAAATGTTATAAGAGTCTGAACAGTTTTTGAAATTGTGGTCACATCAATGCACTGGTTTATTTTAATTCTGTAATGTTATGGCTTATTAAAAAGAAATAATCTTCGCCGATAATTATTTGTCTAGAACCACCTAACTGAAAATCTTAAAAAACATCACAAATACATTAAGCCACTTTTGTACACGATGCGGAATTAAGGTATAATAAAGGTTTTAGAAAATGAATAGATAACAAAAGCAAGAGCGAATGGAACATTACATCAGGATACAAGTAGCCCCAAGGTAAAAATATTGGACGACTAAAAAAGTAACTACCTCAACACTGGTTTAACAAAAAATGCTTTACTTTGAGTAGAAAAAAGGAATGTTTTAACAGAGAACAAAGAAAGAATTTTTAGCAAAAAATATTTGTATTATGTAAGCACTTAAAAATTCTAATGTGTTTTCTCTCTTTGTGAAAAATTCGTAAACATTAACATGTACAGGGTGGTCCAAATTCGATGGGATTACATGGGTATCTCGCTTAATACTCAAGATAGAGAAACGGATAAATTATCAAAAATGTGCAGTTTTTTTAAAGAAAAAATCAGAACCGTTTTCAAAAATATTCTCTCATTTCCGGTTTTTGAGTTATTGAAAGAAAACTTTTTTTTTGTCTAATTTACAATGATTCATAATTTCCAAAATATTAGGGATTTTGGACTGTAGATTGTTTACAGATAAAAAGATTATATAAAATTTTGTCTGTTGTTAACGTTAACTTAATTTTTTTTTTCAAAAATGTACTTGCCTCACTTTCAAAATAATTCGTTTTTTGGGTTAAATTTTGTTTTTGATTTCCTATTAACAAAATATATATTGGTAAATATTTAATGTTCAAAACTATATTTTTCTTTAAGAAAAGTACGTTTTTGGAAACCGATAGTTAAGGCTTAGGGTTGCCTAAATCGTACTCCTTAAAAGACCTCCAGCAAATTAATTTGTTCTTAAGTGGGTCTAGGAACATTCTTCGCCCACAATTTTTGCCCACAATTCTTCGCCCACAATTCTTCGCCCACAATTCTTCGCCCACAATTCTTCGCCCACAATTCTTCGCCCACAATTCTTCGCCCACAATTCTTCGCCCACAATTCTTTGCCCACAATTCTTCGCCCACAATTCTTCGCCTACACAATTCTTCGCCGCCACAATTTTTCGCCGCATAGAAGCATATCACAAATTTTATTTGTAAATTGGATTGCTTTTATTTATAACGTCATTTTTACAGATTATTTTACATTAGTTGTTTCTTGTATATTAATACTTCTTCTTTTAATATTATGTTTAAAAATTGCTACATAAATAGCATATGTTGTGATTTTTAATCTTGTTTATGATATTATAGGATGAATAAAAATTAAATTAACCTAAACTGACTTAACCTAACCTAACCTAACCTAATGTAAAACAATCTGTAAAAATTACATGATAAATAAAAACAATCATATTTACAAACAACATTAGTGATATGCTTCTATGCGGCGAAAAATTGTGGAGGCAAAGAATTGTGTAGGCGAAGAATTGTGGGCGAAGAATTGTAAAGGCGAAGAATTGTGGGCGAAGAATTGTGGGCGAAGAATTGTGGGCGAAGAATTGTGGGCGAAGATGTTCCGGACACGATCTTAAGTAGTACGGTTTAGTCAATTTTCCTCCAATTGCGTTGTAAAATAAACGTTAGACTTATTTTTACAGTATTAACATAAATAAAAAAGGGCAGAAAACAAAACACGGATCGTATTTAATTCATCCTTAAGCCCTTTTCATGTAAAAAGCTCAAATTACAATTGTAAATACCCCCAGATCCGAGATATATTTTCACAAGCCTCATAACTCACACATAATATTACATTTTCCCGAGCTTTGCGTAACGACTGCGAAGTCACTTACGAAACGACCTTCAACCAGTGGGGCGTTAAAAGCGTCTACGGATCACAATCGCCTCTGTTGCAGAAAAATTATAAACCAATCGATGAAACGTAATCGACACACGGAAGATCCTTTTGTTATGAACGCGTACTCCGGCGAGCGTTAACTTTATAGAATTATTTTAAAGGCCTATCAAAGACTCGGCTTATACACGTTACATCAAAAACCTTTTCATATTTTTTACAAAGCAAATTCGTTTCTCCGAGACGCGCCAAGCGGAACGTCTTCCACTGTCAGCGCCAGGACAAAATTAAAATGAAACAGAAGTAATGGGATATGTTTCGATAATTACTTTCGTACGTCATTACAATTGACGTGGGGAAAATGCGCTTAGGTGAGAGTTTGCTACATTAAAATATGCCATCATAATAGCTGCACCGTTAAATCAGTCAAACTGTCCCTATTCATTTAAGTAATGTTAAAAGAGATCGATCCTAAGTTTTTTGCCAAATTTTTTTAAACCACTAGATTTTTGTGAAGATTTCGAACTATCCTATGTTTTACAATAATTGATAGCCCAAAATATACTATTTAAATACCATTTCGATGCTGTATTTAACCGGAAACACACAGTAACATGCTTCCGCGCGCAACACAATTGTAACAGTAAAAAATCACTTACGTGTTCCATCAAAACGTGTTGCTATAGTATCCAAAAAAGTGTTCTGGGGCGCCAGTAGCCCCTTCCGTGAGGGCATCAGGATGGCACTTACAACGGATCTGTAAAAATACATGTCTTCAAATAACAGAACACATTCACAAAAACTTTATGCAACTAAATTTCTAGTTAAGTATTAAATAAATTACTGCTAGAAGACCAAGCAATTTATTTCTATAAACATGCCAACCGGAGGTAAATATTATTGTTTCAAAAAACAGTTAATTTATTGAATGGTGCGGTCTAGCGTCACGAAGTTGTTTAGCCATCACTTAAAATTAACTTTTCTTCTTGGCTATTAACAGTACAGTAAATCAACCTAAAGTTTAAGTTCGTAGACACAGTGTGTTCAAAATGTGAGACTTAATATAAGAAACTTTTGACACGTAAAAGCTACAAAGTTGGGCAATTTTTCATTACCTGCTTGTCTTTTTGAAAAATTGCTACAGATATAATCCAACAAGAAATAGGTAGTTCAATTACTACTTTAAGAGTCAGTTCTATAAAAGTTATTTTGTGTTAAAGTAGTACAATTTATCAAAATAATACTGAATTTAGTTTTCATACACACCATGAAAAACCTCAAGAAACAACCTGATACAACTTACCATAATTAAGAAAATTTACTAGCAGTTTTCAGACACTTACAAAACTAAGATACCTACTCTTACAGAACTGGGTCAATTTTTACAAACCACTTAGCAACACAATTACACTCAACAAACATTAAACAGTCAATGGACCATTGATGCAATTGCAGAAATAGTCACTTGGTTTTTTAACTTTAACCTTGAGTCTCTCTGTCAAGTTAAGTGGTTCCATATGTAGCCACTTTTCGTTGAGAAAATTATATTTTTAGTTTATACGCAGTAAAAACATCTGGAATACAAACATGTCGAGACTCGTTCTTATCGGTCGAGTTTTTATTACTTCACTTAAACTGATTTTAGATTTATCTGCAGAAAAATTATCTGGTGTGACCTTCAAATGACTTTCGTGAGATATATATTAAAAATATACAACTACTAGGCCGCGGGCCGCATAAAAATGTCAGAGGGGCCGTAGGTTGCACAGAACGTGCCGTAAGCCTTGCATCATATTTGCGAATACAAAATAATATCATTATTAAAATGACGCCAAATAAATATCAACAAAATGAGTAAAGCAACCAGATGAATACCCCAGCAATCAAAACACAGCAAAATTGATTTTATCTGTAAACGTTTTTAATTCTGTATCCAAAAGGAAAAAAGTAGCAGCTTTTACTTTAGATTATATTTAAAACAAGGGCAATGCAGACAAATGTGACGAATGATCAATCTACTTAAACAATTTGGAAAAAATTTCAATCACGAAAAACTGTATTAAACAATTTTAATTACAGTAATTAAAATTCTTTTCGTTCTATTAAAAAGACGCGTCTTGTTAAAGCGCATTAGGTGAAGGTAAATGGCGTTTGGGGTAACGGACGTGCGTAATTAAAACTCATTTAGAAGCAAGCAGGGAACAAGAAATGGGTCACCTAACAACAATTTTTTTTATCGCGTCTTTCCTTGACTAACACAAAAAAAAATATAACAGCCCAAAAAATATTGCGCAATTTCCTAAATATACAATCGCAATATTTCAATGTATTTATTACAACAAAAACGCTTTACTTAAATGGAAAGGAATATAAATTTAAATCATACATTTACAAGTGATTTTTTTTTAAAGAAAACTTTGCATAATCAAACTGCTCGAAAAAATCAATCTCATTTGCAATTTTGGTAAATTATGGTTGAAAATTAACAGATAATTTTGAGCTATAAAATTGTGCATAATTTTTTTTTTTTTTTGTTTTGAACGCACCTACCACTGCTTGATCAGAGATTTTAGCATAGGCCTGTCCTAGGTACACACCGAATGTCATGGCAACGGCTTATGCATGGGTCTTAAATTTGGTTAGTTATTGTCCTGCGTCAGCAGGACTTCTTGTTTGCCATAGTTCAATTTTACGTACCAGGATTTCACAATACCTCTCAGAAGTAATTAACATGTGTATGTTTCCTCATTTGCTTTTAAGTTTTAGTTTACAAATAATTGGTTTACAATCACAATGTTTTAAGCAGGGCATGAAACCGATTTTTTAAACCGGTTTAAAAAACCGGTTAACCTTTATTTTTTGTCCAAAATTGTGATTTTTACCCGAAACCGAAACCGTTATTTTTAAAGGTAAAAAAAACGGTAACCTTTAACCAAAATAATAAAAAAACGGTTTTTTAAACATCTCTTTTTAATAAAAATTATTTTGAAAAAAATACAAAATCTGTATTAAATGTGATTAGTTTACCAAAAGTAATTACTGAATGCTTGATTGTACATATATTATAAAGTGCATTCCAAATCTGAATAATGTTAAAAACCGATTAATTTAACGGTTTTTTCAAAACCGGTTTTTTACGGAAAAAAACCGGTTTTTCAACAAAAACCGTTATAAAAATAAAGTTCTTGAATTCGGTTAACCGCGCGTTAACCAAAATTTTTTTCGGTTTCTAGCCCTGGTTTTAAGTAGAGTTGGATTGTTAAATCTATACAGTAAGCAAGGGGTAGCTAATGAGATTTAAGTTAACAAGACTGTAAGTCTGAAGACTTACTGAGTAGTTTTTTTTTTCTTCTGAAAGTGGCGTAAGACTTTTGCAAAAAAAAGTGTTAATGCTGTTCGCGATTACAAAAATGTATGGTATTTGTATCCTTAAACATTTTACTTGCAATTTCTTCCATAACTATTTTCGCCAATAGAAATTTTATTGTTAAACAATAGTGCAAATACATTAATTTTTAAAATGGAATAGTGATGGATTTGCGTTCCTATATACCCCCCAATTTACCACAGTTATTTTAAAAATTCAAAACAAAGTGAAATGTCCAAAGACTTCATCACTCCTATTAACGACAATGAGTCAGTAGATACATAAATAAACTTATTTAAGAAATACGTTACATAAATTACTTATATTATGTTTTTAAAATGTACTGATAAATTTACTTAATATTTTAATTTAAGATAATGAAAAAATACTTGAATTCACTTATAATGAAATAAATTATTTAAATTACTTTCATAGTATACTCATGCATTTTCTTAAATTACTGTCTTATCAAACATCACTTCAGTAAAACACATTAAACAAAATTAACATTGGTCTGTAGTTTTTATAAACTATTAATTTTGAAAATGGCTTAAGTCACATTACAGTAATGAAAAATGGCGATTCATTACGGTCTGTGCAAAATCATGTATGCTGAGAAAAATATAAGCAACCGAGATAAGAAATATAAGTAAAATTTCTCTATAGTAAGCATAAATATTTGTATGCACATTAAAATGCCAAACATTTAATAGGTACATCAAAATAACATAAAAGTGCTTATGCCACTTTCAAATTAATGGCTCAATGAATCTATACAGTAAGAAAAAGGTAGCTTATAAGACTTAAGTACAAAATACTGTAACTCTAAACTTCAGTCTGGAGACTAATTACAAATTTTTTAATTTTTTTGGAATGCTAGCCCATCACAACTTTTCCGGATTTTTTAATAATTATGGTTAAATCTACTTTATCATTGGCTGCAATTTTATGTAAGCTTATTCACCTAAAAGAATCCTCATAAAAATCGACTTATTACATATTTCCACTACGTGTCCTGCAAGCTTTTAAACATTTTCCAAGCTTTTGCATTATAAAATCAGTAAAGACACAGTTTTTATAGAGAAAGTGTTTCTTTCCAGCCATAAATTAGCTATTTTAAACACAAATTGTTCATCCCGCAGAGTTAGACACATGAAGGTCGAACGAACAAGAAAATCCTTTTTAGTTTTACCACTAAAAGCTAGTGCCCTCTAAATAAGTACACCTCAAAATCTATTTTTATCGGCTATATCTTGTACCTGCAGTAGGCTGTTCAGAAATGTCGTTGCATTGGTTTTTCGAAAAATATTTTTAATTGTAAAGCAAAGGGTAATTTTGTGTTAGAAATTACTCTTAAATTAAAAATACTTTCGCATTTAAACTAATGTCATTGGTATAAAATTTAATACACACGTTATTATTTTATACTATCAAACATAAGAAGTATTTGCTCTCAATTCTGCCAAATCATAACGAAAAATAACCAAAAGCTGTAAAGAAATGGACTTAAAATAACTAGCTAATGTTGTTAGACTTGTTTTGCCCTCCTTTTATATGTTATTTTGTGTTGAAGTACGCTAAGCATAGCTGTAACTAATAATAGAAACACAATTCCATAAAATCCATACAAAGCCATTTTATTCACTCTACTATCAAAGCCCTGTTTTTTTTTACAAAAACAATACACCATTACATTTAAAAATTCTATATGTGTGGAGATTTAGAATACGGCTTCCTACTTTCAGCGCTACAATTTTTCATTTGCAGGAAACCTGCCTTTGTGCGTTCCACTCATTGTATTTGAATAATTTCAGTACGTTACTACCGTAAAATTACGATTTTTTTCTAACAAGAGGCAGCATTTTTCGTGCAATTATTATTTTTACTTACTTAATTGTAATATCGTAAATAAAAATGTAAAATTTGCGAATAATTATTTTTTAACCAAATAAGGCTTTATTTAATTAAACATTTAAACATTAGAAATATTCAAATGTTGCTTTAACCCAAAAAAAATGCTTTTTTATTAGCTAGTAATTAGATATATCAAAATTTTTGTTTTTAGTATTAAAGCCAAGTACGCTCTTTAAACCGAACGATTTTTCACGGGGGAGATTCTCCCGTTTCATACAGATGAACCTGTCAATAATGAAAATCGAGGGACTAACAGACTATTTTCACCTGTTAGTTAAAATTCCCCTGTTGAATAGAAGTGTTATCGCGTTACTGCCATGTTAATATTACATTGACTGCGGTCTGTGTGTTAACTATCATAGAACCTGTGTAAATTACCAAAATTCTCGACGTTTAACGCAAAATCAGATCGATAGGTATATTGCGAACTTTAGTTGGGCAGGCCTAATGAACCAATATAGTGGTGTGCAAAATGTCGTAAAAAAATTAATGGAGGGCAAAAAATATTGATTTTTATAATCTATGACATATGGTCTCAAAATAAAACAAGATTAACGACTTTAATCCAAATAAATGAAATATAAAAATGAGAAAGATAATAGGTACGAAATAATGAAATTGTTTGAAAGATTAGAAACGATATTTTAATGAAAAAAAAAACAATATGGATTGTTGATTAAAATGTTTATCTTGCTTTTTGAATTGATTAGAATACCATACAATTAAAATATAATGAAAGATCTTACAATTAAAATTGCTTATGGTGTTTTAGAGCTTATAATTAATCAAATTTAAGCTATTTTGGAATAAAAACTAATGATCAAAATTGTAAACAACTAATAACGTTTACTTTTTTGTTCGTTTATATAGACCCATAACTATAAATATTTAAAATAATTTTTTTGCAAGTTACTCATCAAAAATAACCTTCAGGTTTCTTAATTTATATTACTTACAAATCTTAAACTAAACAGAAGAGTCAAAAAATTGTGATATTAATCAATATCTTACTGAAAATGCAAATAATTGTAATTTTTGTGTTATATTTTTGAAATATGACAAAATGGGGGAGAGAGAACTATATTTTGATTTCGTTAACACAATTTTTTTAAATATTTAAAGCATAAGGACTAGTATTAATAGGAATTGTTCACATACACCTAACGATTTAAGAGACTGAGCTATAATTTTTTTAATGAAATTTTTATTCATAAGGCAGCTTGAATATTACAAATTTTACAAATTAAATCGCAGTTGCTTCCTTACACCTAAAACTGAGATGATTCGTAATTTGCGAATAGATTTAACGTAAAGCTAATTACATGCTACAAAACTTTAAACAACTTCTGAACAAAGAAAGCGAACAAACCCGATTTTGTTACAATTTCTTTGTGGAGTGCTCAAAACTTAGTTTCCAGAGCACCCTTCAAAATTCTCATACAGTTTTTTTGGGACTAAGTGCACAACAAACACGAAAGTAAAAGCAAGTGAAAGTTGAACCAAATCAAACACCTTTGATCAAGAAACCAGAAACAGGAAGAAAGACCTGCACTAATGAAATCTTTCAAAGTTCATTAACAACGGCGCATGTAAAAGGTAAAGTTTCATTATAATTTTAATTAAGTGAATTATAAGTTAATAATCCTAAACAGCTGAAATAAAATGAAGTATCAGGGGTCTAAAAAATCTATAGCAGAAGCAAATGTAGTGGAATTCCAAGTAGTAGCCGGATCTAAACTGTTTGAAAATCTCTGGTACAATAAAATTCGTGTATTAAATTACCATAAACTTTTAGACCGCGTTTACTCAAAAGCTTTCAAGCCACGGAATGGTTATAAATGATTTCTTTTTATAGCTAAACCGTATATTTAACCCACATCTTGCAAAAGGCTTCCATTTACTGATATAAAAGTTATTGTTTATGGTATATAATTTCTTTGCTTACTGTAAGATGTAGGTATAAAGATACATTGTATTGTTGCATATTCTTAACAACAAATAAATTTACAAAATTCCTTCAACTAAAAGACCAAAGGAAATGTAAAAAAGATATCTATTCAGTGTTATATAGAGAAACAATTTATTACAAAAATGTGTATCTAAGTGAAACTTGTTTGCTTTTTTGTTTGCCCTGCAAACAAATTTAGCTAATGCATGGTTTTTTTATCCTGCATATATTTCAACATCACAAAATATAATCCAAAATATTTACTCTCCGATTTCATTATCACAAGAGTTCAAATTAATTTTCCAAATGTACCAACAAATTCGCTAGCAATTTTAATTTACCCAAAAGCGTTCTGAAATTAAAACCGCAAATAATACCGCTGAGTTACGAATTAATATTCTGCCAAGCAATTCAATTTACAGTACAACAAATATTTATGAACCTTCTGCTTATAAATAGCATTACATAAATCCCGAAACATGACTCTATGCAAACACACACCTGCGAATAACAAAATAAGATGAGAGAGCTTTACGTTTGAAGTTTATTAGTCTGGATTAAAATTAATACGGATTTAAATTATATCAGGGGATTATTGTACAATCTAATTCATTAAAAACGATGTACTTTGTCGTTTTTTTAAAATAAAACGCACGTGTTGCTTTCAAATCAAATATAATGCAATGTGCAAAACAGCCAGGATGACGATTACTTAACAAACTTTTGCACGACTGCGCAATCACATATAACGCATTCTTATTTCTTAAGAAGTCAAAATATCATCGTTTTTAATTTTTTTTGTTAGCTACACTATCTTTATTTGTAAATCAACAGATGGCATCCAGTGATATTGTCTGTCAACCGCAACGTTTGATATCAAATGATAACAAACGCGAATTAGCGTAAACACTTTATTGATAATATTGCATGCTATCGGGTAACCTTTCTATTGATTTGCAAACAAAAGCTTAATCTACTTATAACGTTTGGAATTATCATATACAAGCTTTAATTAAACTCCGTTAGTGTTAATTAGAAGCGGATAGTTAGTCGGCCGTGCTCAATACAATATAACAAATTTGATTTAATGCTGGTAGTAAAATCCAATAAATATTATAACGGCTTAACGGTTTTATTGGTTTAGGCGTAATGCTAGCATATAAATGCGGACGAAATTTGCTTTCTCGTATCAATATCGATGTATTAGTAAGTTTTCTGGGTATTGTAATTTAAGTTAAAAAAAATAATTAATAATTGCGTTGTATAAAATTAATCATGCAAGATATACGTAAATTAAAGAACAACTGTAAATGTCACTACAGGTTTATGCATGGTAAAAAAACTCTTCAAGAAAAAATTCTTTTGGGAAAACAGCTATCAACAGTTAAATTTTCTGCCTCTAAGTTCTTTTTTCTAGATTTCTGAACAAAAATTAGTCGCAGGGTGCTAAGTCGGAGGTGTAATTTTCGTGCAGAAGCAAATGAAGGCTTCTTTCAAAGGTTGAATCATTTTCAAATGGAATTCTCTCTCGATTTTAGAACCTTTTTTCCATATATTCAATGAGCAGAACTTTTTCTTCGTCCCAAAATGTGGTTGACATTAGTTTTCCGACCAAAGACTGTGTTTTCGCTTTTTATTTGGGGAAGGCTGACCCACTGCATCGGTTCTTGTTTGGTAGGAGGCAGCGGCGTGCGGTCCATGGATGCGTTGGATGCGTTGGATGCGGCGCATCCCCTAAAATTCACGTCAAGAATTTTTTTTTCCGTATCATATTTGAATTTCGTGTAGCTTTATTTCGCTTTGATTTTATTTTTTGTTACGTGATAATTTTATTTATTATATACGATGTTTTGCCTGCTCGAAAATTTGCGTTATATAATCTACATCCAGCGAGCGGCTGACACACGACAATGCACAGCGCTAGCGATTGTGAGCCTGACTGAGGGATGCGTTTCTGATTGTGGATTCGAAATTTGCGTTCTTGGCGCATGCGCACTGCGATGCAGTCCCTAGTCTATTGCCCGCATCGTTGCTTTGCTTAACAGCTACGGGAAGCGATTACTCTCATGGTTCCTCTGTGTGGGGCAACTGTTATATGGTAGGGCAGCCGCACTCGATTGATATTACCGCACGCTACAAAATAATCATTTCCGTTGTAAATTGATTTTTGTTTACTTTCTTTAAATCAAGCTTCTTCTATTTAAATAAGCTTAACTCTATTTTTAGTGCACTGTTTCGCTACTTAGAATTTTGATTATTATTTAATACGACCCATAATATGGATGAAACTGTGGTTAATAATAATTGCAATTTTTGATTGAAAATTTAAAGAATATGAAAAGAATTTTCCGGATTTTCTATTACAATCACTTCAGCCAACTTATGGAAAATACTTTGATTTTATGAAGTTAAAAAGTCAATTAGTTTACGTGCACTCGACTCCCGACTTTCATTTAAAATCTATAAATTGCATAAAAGAATTAATTGTGACAGATGAGCTAAAAGATGTTTATCAATACAATTAATTATTTGCACTATACCTTCCACGAGCGCATCGGCTGAACGATCGTTTTCGACAATAAAAAGAATAAAAACATTCACCAGAAGCAGCCAAAATGACGATAGACTGTCTGCTCTCGCTTTAATATCAATTGAAAAAAAATTTTTGCTAAATATGAAAAATGAAAAAAGATTGTATGATGTTGCTATAGACGAATTTTGTAATAAAGATCGTAGAATAAAATTAATTAAAAAAAAAAAAATTGTACGTTTTTTTGGACAGCATCCCCTGGTTGAAAAGTCACCGCACGCCACTGGTAGGAGGATCCCAGTGATACATTCAAGTGTCATACCCGCTAACAATTCGTAAAAAAGCTTTGGTTAGCCTGTTTTTTTCTTCTCGGTATTAAAATATTGTTACCAGTCTAGAGAGACTAATCCACAATTTTATTCTAAAATTTTTAAGGACTAGGTATTTTTTCAAGATTTCCTCATTGGTGTTTCTTGGTTTCTAACATAAAACACAAGTTTATCGTGTTACGCACAGGTTCACTATGCTCTGCTTTAGCACTGTATCACGATTTACACTACACCACACCCGTTCAAAAGGATCTTCTCAAACCAGCATTATCTAGCCACAGCTATTCAACAAAATGCCAATTTTCATTTTAACATTTTATTTTCATGGCTAGGTAGATTACATAAAAATACGCTCTCACATATTTCCAGACAACAAAAATTGTAAAATCAGAAGTTGCTCTCCAAATACCCTTGATTTCATATCAATGCATTACAATGTGCAATAATGCATAATATACGTTATACAACAAAGCTCACTCGATGAAATATCACATTACCTGTAGGTGTTTGATTTGTATCTGTCGTGCTGAAATAAATCTCAATCCAACCGAGTTGGATGGAAATTCAGGTCAAAACTGTCGACCTTTTTAACACACACATACGTAACTCAATTTATCATGTCTCTGCTTCGTTATATAAATCGTGATATTCAGAATCCCCTGAAACCCTTTTTTAAGCGTGTTTTATCCTTCGCTAAAATTGCTTATTAACGGGGCAAACCAATTTTGGAACGATTTTATAGATTTTTTAGGTAATTAAAAACAATCAAGCGGTTTTGTGCTAAATAAGGAAGAATATCTATAGTATCACAACAAATTTTGATGCGCTAATTGCAAAAGAAATTGAACAACGATTGCAACATTAAAAACTTTTCAAAGAAAATTGCGAAGAAGTATAAAGTAACTAACATAACATATTACAAGCAATTTTGAATTCCTTTTTCTTGTGTTAAAGACCTTCGACAGTACCTCTGAATTCACAAACAATTCAAAGTTTAACACAGCAGATGTTAAACTTAATTATCCATGACACAATGTGGTTCCAAAATAATTTACTGTTTTATTCACTTCAGAAATACATGCGAAGCCGAGTGCAACAGTTGTTTCTGACAAGTTATGCATGTTAGCATACCTCTTCAAACGCATGGCATACTTCCGAAACTGCAAATTTCACATAAACAAGCAAACGTTGGTAAATTTAGAGTAGAGAAAAACGAAAATTGCTCGTTTAATGCACGAGTTACGTCAGTCGTACTAAGACAACTTTGTAGATGCACATTCGCGAGTTAATTTAAGATTCTAATTAGACTGAGGTAATAATTTTCGGGTTATATAATTTTGTTAGTGAAAATACTTAACTTAGACCAAAGAGAACATTAAAAATGACAAACAGAACGTACAGTTTAACATAAACTTTATCATTGCTTCAGTAGCACTCAATCCAAATCAAAATCTAAAACTATTTTTTTGCCCCTTTCAAGCAAAAATTATTTGAAACACTTACACAATTATTTATTTGCTTCGATACGCGAGCTCTGCACCACACTTTTAGTGTATATTTTAGACTGTGCTCCACTAGCCTGCCGATATTACTATTTTTGTTCCCATTAAAAAGATTTGCGTTAAATTATACCTGAATAACATTCCAGGTAAATTTGCCTCACTAAACCAAGGCTCTCAAACAGGTTCATCTTAAAATTAGCACCGCAAAAATAAAATAATGCTTGGGTTAGAAAAGGAAATACTATATTAAGCCAAAAAGATGGGAATTTCTACGTCTTACCCTGTTCTAAACTTACTGCTGAATCAATTACCACTAAATGTTATTGCTTGGCTAACAAAGTAAAATCAACACAGTTTTATAATTAAATAATAATGAATTGATATTTTAGTAACAAATGCATAGTCATGTTAAATAATACTGAATAAACACTATGTTGAGTTACTTGTTCAATTAATTGTGCTAAATAAATTTGTTCTGGTCTGAAATCATATTAGAACGTTTTTGGTTGAAGCAGTGATATAAATTTAACCTAATTTAACTAAAATAAATATACAAGGCTGTTTGTAATAATAATAATCTCTGTACTATTCCTCGTACTTCAAAAGAAAGGCTATATCTGAAGCAGCAATAAATAAATTTCAACAGTGTTAGTGATTTTGAAAAGCAGGACGCAAATATGTTGCAAATGATTGAAATTTCCTTGAGGGATAACACAAAAATTTAATTATTTGCGAGCTCATAACCATTGTTTTTTTTTAGCTTTACATGGTGGCAGCAAAACAGAATCAAAATCACAATTTTTTTTAAATAAATGTTGGGTTTGAAAACAATTTAGTGATTGTTTTTTCGCCCAAGCGTTGTTCACTAACAAATTTTATTGATAATCGTGGATTTTTCACTTAAATAGCCGCTATTTTGGTTACTTTTCTCAACACAGTAAACTATATTCAGCTTCCTGGGAAGTTTAACGAGACAACTCAACATAGTTTTTATTATTTCCTGTTTCACAAACAGAAAACAGGTATTAAAAATAATCAAATCGCCCTCCCAAATAAACTGAACGAAATTGTGACTTTAAACATTAACCAAAGCAAAAAGCAACATTGTTATTTGTTCTTCGTTTCTAAGAACTAATAAATATGTCTTTCGGTTATAAATACAATGAGGATGTTTACAGTTTCCTAATATAAGACACTTTTATTTATGAATGAAGACCAGATTCAAATGTTTTCTAAGAAGCTAATGTTTGTTTGTAGTGGATATAAAATTATTTGTAATAATTTGAAATGTAGATGTGACAAATAATCAACCAAGTTAATCAACGAAATAAAAATGTACAGGTAGTGTACAAAATGACGAACCATTTTTAACTTGACGCCGTTCCTTGCATAATTTGAAAACTTTATTACAAAATTGTTAGTCAAGCGAAGATCTCTTTAAAAGTGCAAATTTGGTTTCCGTCTGAAACATCTATAGTGTCATTTTGATTACCAGTTATCATATAGAACTAACAATACACTTCATAGTACATCGCAAGACGACAAACTAATAATTTCGTAGCTTAATTACCTCTCGATAGCCAAGTATTCTTTGGCCAACATTTTTGTAAAAATATTTTCGACTAGAAAAAAAACGCTTCACCAATTTATACACACCGTGTATAAACAAGATTGTGGTTTTTTAATTTAAAATTTTACATAAAAATAATTTCGAAAATCGACCAAGAAGATTAAGGTGGAAATCGAAACGTTATTACTAATCAATTGAAGGGATTTGTAAAATTTTGACTTTGTAACCAGCTAATGCAAAAGTTAGGTCAATTGTTAACGGAAATAAAGTATTGAGTGCACAAAACTTACATACATAAATAAATACGGACTTACACATCTTTTTAAGTGTTGATTTTTCTATCTGGTTTGATACTGTAGATCTTAAACGTGTTCTAAGTGTGTGTAAGTGTGTGCTAGAGATTTTTGTGATCTGTTTTATTAAATATAAACCAAAATATTAAACCTTTATTTAAAGTTATTAAAAATTTCCGATTTAATACTGATTGTAAAGCTGTGAATAACATTAGCTGTAGCGCAAAATATTTGTGTATTGCTTGAGTACTTCTCGAATTTGTTTGTTAAATCTTTACCTATTGTATACTTGTGATATTCCAAAGTTGGAAAACAATACTATAGCGACCTTTGTCGATGACACGGCTATTTTAGCAGTAGCAAGAAACAATATAGAATGATCCGATAAATTACAAGCAGCTGCCAATCAGATCAACAACTGGACAAAAACATGGCGTATAAAGTTAAATGAAACTAAGTCAGTACATGTCAATTATACCAACAAGAGACTTGTACATGTACCAATCAACTTAATGATAAACAAATTCCATCATAATCCAACACAACAAAATACTTAGGTATTACACTGGACGCTGAGTTACGCTGGAAGGCTTATGTCAAGAAAAAAAGGGAAGAAATAGATATCAAATATAAAAAAACATACTGGCTAATCTGGAGGAATTTCTCTCAGTCCCTACACAATAAACTTCTGCTTTACAAGCAAATTTTAAAGCCTGTATGGACTTACGGGATGCACCAAACAAAGTAATATTCAGATCATCCAGAGATTCCAGAACAAAATACTAAGGAACATCGCAGATGCTCCTTGGTATTGCAGAAATAGTGACATACATCGAGACCTTGATATAGACACTGTAACCAAAACCATTGAAAAGTTTGCCAAGAGCCACGAAGAAAGGTTCCATCAACATGTAGACGTCGAGACGATCCATCTCCTGGATACTAGAGGATTAGTAAGAAGACTTAAAAGGGTTAAACCTTTTGAGTTAGTTTAAGCAAAAGTTTAAAAGCAGAGACTGTGCGGTAGTGTGCGCGTTAATAATTAGTGTACTTATATTAATTAGCAAACTAAGGACTACTATTGGGTAAATTTTAGACTAAGTTTGAACATTATTAATTTATGCTAGAATTAAACTGCTCATTGGTCTCAAAGACTATACCTTTTCAAGTTCAAATTGGCACTAATCAAAATCAAATTGGCACTAATCAAAATCAAATTGGCACTAAACAAATTCAAGTTGACAATTAACAAATTCAAGTTGACATTAAATAATTTAATTGTTAATTCAAATTAACATCTTAAAAGAACCCTTCCACGGTCTCATAATGCCTTATATAAAAAAAGTTGACGCCGTAAACCGAAAAATACAAATTTGCGCTGTTTATAATTCTAACGGGGATTGGCGTAATCTTGCAAATGTTCTCGGAGTTTCAAAAAGAACGGCGTATAGATGGGTGAAAAATCAAGACGTTCCAGAGAAACAGCATGGAGGTAAACGCAGAGTTAAAATCACAGACGAACATCGTCGTTTTTTTGAAAATGAAATTGAAAGAAATCCAAAGATAACTCTCCAGCAATTAAAAGAAAAGATTTTACAATCATATGAAATTAATGTCACTAAAGAATGTATTCGTCAACACCTCGATGGTCTTATGTATACAATAAAACAAGTACATCGAGAGCCAGAAAGAGCCAACAGTATAGACAATAAAACAAAAAGGTTAGAATATGTAAGAACATTACTTAATCTTCAAGCAGAGAATTTGCCAATAATTTATCTTGACGAAAGGACGAAACTAATTTTAGTATGTTTATTTCGCGGACGCAAGGACGTTCTAAGAAAGGAAGTCGATGTACATTTGTAGCAGCTGGTAGCAGAGACGCAAATATACATCTTATTAGATGCATAGGTCTAATACATTGTGAGCTAAGACGGGGATCATTTAAAAAACCAGAAGCAAACGAATTTGTGAAACAATGTTTGAGAAACGCCCAAAATATATACCAAGAACCAGTAGTTATGGTTATGGATAATGCACCTTGCCATTCTTCTATTGAAGAAGTTTTTGCAGAAGAGGCATTTTTTCACCATAGATTAATAAGACTTAGTCCATACAGTCCCATGTTAAATCCGATTGAGCAAGCATGGTCTGTATTAAAGGCTAGTGTAAAATCAGATTTGGCAGATAACCTAAGAGATGTTTTAGCAGGAGAAGATCGGCATAATATCTTCCAAACTGAATACAGAATGCGCCGGTTAGAAAATATTGTTCAGAATCATATTAACACAATCAATGTAGCCAATTGTGCAAGATTCATAGCCCATATTCAAAGATATTCCGGCAGCATTAAATATGGAGAATATTATTTTCTAATTAATTAATTTAGCAAATGTTGTTTATTTAATATGCCCATGTTATTGTTTTAAAATATAGTATAAATAACATTTTTTACTTAGTTCTATTTAATCGTATGATACTGCTAATTTAAAATTATTTAATGTCAACTTGAATTTGTTAATTTTCAACTTGAATTTGTTTAGTGCCAATTTGATTTTGATTAGTGCCAATTTGATTTTGATTAGTGTCAATTTGATTTTGATTAGTGCCAATTTGATATTGATTAGTGCCAATTTGAACTTGAAAAGGTATAGATTGCATTGTTATAAACCCTATTAGGGTTTTAATTTAAAAAAAAAAACTTTAACGTAAGCACACTGTATCTCCAAATTGTTCTTTTTGTCTTGACTCAATCACCATTAAAGCATCAAATAATTTATTTGCAAGGAACATAAATATAAGAAAATAAATCCTGTCTTGAGGTCCAACAGGTAGCTTATTCACTTGCTTTATTGCAATGGATTATGAGCAGTAAGATTTTATTCAATAACAATAAAGAACCAAGCACAATTATCCTAATACGTGTGAAAAGCATAAATTTTACGTTGAACTTCCAGAGCGGGAAATGGAACTGTACTAGCGAGAGCGCAACAGGTATTAGGCTTTACGCAAGTAAATCCCCGTATAATATCCTTTAAATAAATCCTTGCGCGCTTTCAAAACACAAAAACATCAAAGAGCATACCTTTTGGAAATAAAAATACTACTCCATTACATTAGTTTATAAACTTTTTCTAACCACAATTAACAATTTTCACACATCCCTACTCACAGCCACCTGTAAACACGTCAAGTTTATTTTGCGTTTAAAAAAGTTTCAGCTGTTACTAATTAATTAATGAGTGTAAATGCCGATATATTGAACTCTCGACGCGGACCGCATCAGCGTCGCGACGGTGCTTTGTATCTACTTACAGCGTCCCGATGAGTGAGGCCAAAGCTACCCGGGAATACGACCCAGAGGATGGCGCTTGCGCCAGGACTAGACTGTGCCCTCGTTCCCAGTTTTCCTATAGTCCTGTATCGAGGAAAATTATTATTAATTACCCAACTTGGGTAAGCAATAAAATTATTTAACGTTAGCTATCGATTTAGCGGTGCAAAACTTGGATACACCACAACCAGAGTCGCCCATCACAACATAATCTCGAATGGATTATCATTCATACACAAGATCCCATCCATCAACTGAATTTGCTTTAAATACTCGAATAAACTTAATAAATTCGTGAAAATGAACTTTAATAATGAAGAAAAACGCGATAAGCTGCGATTTTTTTGCAGAAACATATCCAGAAAGAAGACAACCCTCGCACATATATTTTTGTACGTAAAATACTGAAAAATCTAAGATCAGACCGTAAACCCCAAATAATAACTATTAATGATAAAGCAGGAAATACCCTAACAGACGAAAAAGAAATAATGGAAAGATGGAAAGAATACTTTGAAGAATTATTGAATACAAACAATAAAGATTTGACACCACACAATGAAAGAAAAGAGCAGACAAAAATCAATAAAGAAGAACAAGAAGACGGCATAACATTAGAGGAACTACAACAAGGATTAAAGAAATTAAAAAACGGGAAAACGCCAGGACATGACAGAATAATAAGCGAAATGATGAAAAATATGGGACTCAAAGGAACACTTTTACTATTAGAAGTCATGAACAAGGCATGGTCAGAAGAAATAATACCGAAAGACTGGGAGATTGGGATGATACTGCCTATATTTAAGAAGGGGGACAACAAAGATTGCAATAATTACAGAGGCATAATGCTTCTCAGCACAGCACTAAAATTGTACGAACAAATACTAGCACAGAAGCTAACAAATATATTAGATGAGACATTAACAGAATCACAAAGTGGATTTAGAAAAGGCAGGAGTGTGCAAGATCATATATTCACAATTAAACAGATTATAACTAAAACACAACTAAAAAGAGAAAAAGCATACTTCGCATTTATAGACTTGCAAAAAGCATTCGATAAAGTATCTAGACAAAAAGTGTGGGAGATCCTTGAAGAAAGAAAGATAGATACCAAACTAAGAAAAAATATTAGCTGCTTGTATAAGACAACAATAAATTATGTGGCAACAAAAAACATGAAATCGGATTCTTTCAAGACAGAAGATGGATTAAGACAAGGAGGAGGTATGAGCCCCATATTGTTTACGATTTTTATGGACAGTATAATTAAAAAATGCAAACGAAATGTTAAGAGTTTATTAGTAGGAAACAAAAATTTACAGAAAGTCGAAGTATCAGAATGTGCGTTCGCAGACGATATAGTGATTATGGCTAAGAATGAAAGGAACCTAAAAACCAATATAAAAATTTGGAAAGACGTACTGGAAGAGAATGGAATGGAAATTAATCACAAGAAAACAAAAGTGATGACGATAAACGAAGAAAATGAGAATATAAGCATAGAAATTGAAGGAGAAAAAATAGAAACCTTACAATATTTTGACTACCTCGGTGTAACGATTGAAAATTCAGGACAACAAGAATTAGAAATAAATAAGAGGATCGAAAAGGCAATAAAAACCTTTTACGCCATAGACAAAACCTTTATTAATAAACAAGAAGTCACCAAAAAAACAAAAATGAGCGTGTACCGTGCGATATATAGACCAATTTTGACATTTGGGTGCGAGTCATGGGCATTAACATCGAGCCAAAAAAGTAAAATACAAGCGACTGAAATGAAATTTTTAAGAAGAGTAAGAGGCGTAACAAGAAAAGACAAAATACGAAATGAACAGATTAGAAATGAACTGGAAGTAGAATCTATTCTCGAATTCATCGAAACTAGGCAACTGAGCTGGTGGGGGCATCTACAAAGAATGGACACAAGAAGACAGGTAAAGAGAGTGTGGGAAGCAAGAATACAAACAAGGAGGAAAAGAGGAAGACCGAGAGAAACATGGGAAAAGGCAGTAGCAAAAACCTTGGAGAAGAAGGGAAAATCGTGGTGCGAAGCGAAGGAAATGGCACAGAACAAAAAACAGTGGCGAAAATTCATGTACAATACATAGATGTCCACACCTCCCTACACCTACGGGTAGAAGGGAATTTGATTATATATATATACGTTGGACAGAAACTTGGGTAAATATGGGGCTTTTGCCAAACTTGGAGAATAATATGGCAAAAAATTTTCAATGACAATAAAAACACATTTTTATGACAAACATATCCGGAAAGAACACTATTTTTCTACATTTAACAGAAACGTAAGTAAATTAGTAAATTTGTATAAACTAGTGATAACGTATAACAAAACTTAAAACGACGGTATAAAAAATTCGCAACATACCGCGTTTTTCTTCGTTATTAAAGTTCATTTTTACGAATTTACGACCGGCCTACCTGATTTATAAAGGATTTTGTTTAAAACGCTTTTGTTTTTAATTTGACAATTAACAAAGAAGTAAAATACCATGTGTGATACATCAATGGATTCAGAAAAATAAATTCTATTAGATTATGTAAATAGCAAAAATTGCGCCCATAAGAAAAAACAAAGTCAGTTGTCATAAAACAAAAACGAATCGTTTTAAAAAAAAATTGTTCCCACCATTCGATTCAGCTTAAAAAGTTGCTTCGACAATGTTTTTACACATTTAAAATATTTTATACTCCAAAGGAGTTATAGACGATTTTCAAAAACCGTATTTTCCGGTGTTTCCCAATTTTCTCGGATACCGTTTGAGCTATTTCCAATTTCTCTTCAGATTATTATTGAACGCAAAATTTAGCAACTTTGCCAAATTTAAACCTATACTCTAGCTACTATAATAAGCGAGATACCCATGCTTAAACTCGAATTTCAATCACCCTGTATATAAACTTCAAATGATATGAATTATCATTTATAAACAAGATCCCATCTATCAACTGATTTTGCTTTAAGTACTCGATTAACTACCATTATCTTAATTAAGATGTATGTTTAATAATCAAAATATGTGAAAATTAGTTTAGAAACTTTTGGAATGCTATGAATTATTCAAGCATAAATTGTATATTACATATTACACTTCATTTGCAATTCAGTACGTTCACCAGTAATATGTGTGGATAATTATCTATTAAGATCCTATCTCGAGTATCAAGGAGCGTGCAAGTAAATAATTTTGGCCAGGACCGGTCTATATATCGGGGCCCAGATGCAAAAACTGTTTTAGGGGCCCCTATAAACAAATTGTAAAATAAAATGACGTATGCTTTGCGCGCGTCACATAATCTGCAAAATTATTTAGGTACATGCCTCAAGTCAATCGTCGGGGTGGATTGCACCCACTGCACCCCCCAACTGACCGGCCCAATTCCTACCGCAAACTTACAAACATAAAGCATAAAGCTTAAACTCGTTTTTGTCACAAGACTTTAAAAACATTAATCAATATAATACCAAACAAAACTAAAATTTGTTTTAAAGGACGAAGGACGAAGAACATGGCAATAACAGTTTATAAATCAGCCTAAATCATTCATAAACGTGTTGTAAAAATATATTATCGATTTACAATTAAAACAAGGCGTTTTATAGGTATTTTCTCGTAAAGCAAAAATTGTTTATTTAAAATGCGGCTTTATCAAGTCAATCAGCTTAAAGGTACAAGATTGAACTTTAAAAATAATGTTTAACTCAAAATCGCCTACCTTTCATCAAAATGATCAGGGTACATCATCAGAGGCAACGCCATTTCAGGAAAAAAGCACACGCTAATGTCGCGAAAACACAAAATGCACGCTCAAAATACCATGAACACTTTAAAAACCGTTTTTGTCTCTTCATTTCCTCAACTGCCCCAATTGATATCATAAATTTAACGTCATTTCACTGCATTTAGTGGTCAGCATCGCTATCCTGCGATCAGGATTTGTACCCGGCTCCCGCACGGACGCCGGCATGCGTCAGCTGATTTTGCAAAGATTATAAAACATGAGTTATTTCGATTTACGGAATATCGGGACTTTTGCAAACACTTCCTACCGATAATTTAACACTCCGCGAACCATTTTCACTATCACAACATAGTTTTTCCACGAAATTTACATTAATTACGAGTAAATCAGTTTGACGGTGATGATAACAGCGTGTATATTTTTGACAGATGAGACGCAATGGCGCGCGCAGCCTAGGTCTCTTAAGGGACTTGATCAAATAATTCAAACAGGTGTTCCATCGGCCAATTGTTTAGCCATAACAAAATATTATTACACCCGCGGTGCAAGGTTTGCAGAAATATAAAATGCGGAATATTCTTAAAATTATGGCCCACTAGCCTTTCTTGCTGAGAAAATTGCCGAAATTGGTGCAATGATTTTAGTCTTTGCACTTTTTTTTGGGAAAAAATAATTTTTAAACCAAAACAATTGACTGAAAATTACATAGGAATGTTATTTGTGCACCAAATAATGATATACTACCTCTAAGCTATTCCAATTGGGATTTTTAATTTTCCTAAAATATGACAAAATTAAAAAGCCTATAGGTTTTGCACAAGGAAACTTTAGAAAATGTTTGAACCTTTGAACGCCATATAGTTTCTTAGATAGGTTGTATGAACGATAAATAATAAATATTAACTTTAGAAAGGTCCAACTCATGGTAAAAGTTTTCATGAAAAATGAAAACACTGCAAGGAAAATCGAAATATGTTTAAACCAAAGCTCTGGCGTAAAACTTCATCGACAGTACCATAAATTATGATTATTATTCCTCGAAAAGACCAAATTAGGATAATTTTTTTTAAAGATAAATTGCAAAAGTGCCTAGACCTTAACTTCATGTTAATATTAAACAAAATTGAGTTACCACATTTTTCTACATACCTATCTATTTTAATCCGAAATTAGAGTTAATAGCATTATAAGGGACAAGAGAAAACAGTCCGGTTATGTGTTCGCTAGATATTAACGGTATCAAAATTGAGTTATGGTGGACCGCTTTCAAAATTCGCAGTAGATAAGGCCCCAAAAAAACCAATTAAACCTGACGTTTATTCTGGTGATAGACGGTGGTCCACAAGAAGTGAAATAAAAACCGTTTCATACAGAGAGAAATAGGTGTAGTTAATTCCGATTAAATTAGGTATCGTTTTTTCCGAGCGAAACATTTTCAAACTGCAATTAAATGAGGACAGAATTAAATTGCAGTTGTTTTGATTGCTTGTTTATTCATCTGAGCAAGGAGTTCTGAAACCGTGGGTCGCGCACAAACACCAAAGCATTTTTTAAAGTTTTAATTGAATTTTGCAGCTTTGAATACAAAATATTGCAGCTCATGGAATTTTTAATATAAACGTATATTATTTATTAAACTTTTGCAAAAGCAAACTCATAAAAATAGCATAAATTACATCAACAAAGAGGACTCAAAAAAAAGTATGACGATTCATCTTCTATAAACTGTTAGGTATTCTAATAACATATTAAAGCCTTTGCTACTTTAGAAATATTTGTGATACGCAAGCTCTATCTCTCATAATTAAGAAGTTATAGGACTGTAGAGTGGACGCCATGTATTTTTGTATACATATTATTTTTGCAGGATCAAATTTAACATAATGTTCAACTCTGTTTGTTGTGTAGAAAGTTTACACTTTAGTTTAAAGTTTAATAGCGTTGTAGATTTATTTACAAGTCGGATTCAACAAAAAACACATCGCTCGCGTAAACTAATTACATTAATTATCGGCTTCGTTTATTTACCTTCACATTTTAGCGAACTAGTATGCAAGTTAATTGGGTTTAATTCCATCATTTACGCTACGCGACACCCTAAAGCTGATTGTACTTCCATAAATAATCAATCGAAATGGGCAGGCATTACAATGAAATTTAAAGAAGGGACGACGCGACGTTCAAATTCGAAGGACTTCGCGGCTTCTAAAGGATTACAACTTACATATACCCATACAATAATCTAAGATCAAACATTATTAAACGAAGTCCACTTTGAACAAACTTTTAGGTTTGTTAAACCATATAAACTGTAAAAGCTCAACGAATTGTTCCAAACCAGACAGAAATATAGCACAATTGTGTGTTATCGCAGTGCTACAATGCAGCTGCAAATACATTTTTACGATTACCAGACACAGTATTCCTTGTACTTAAGAAAATCTTAAGGATTGCACAAAATACCACACTTTATACAGTGTGTCCAGAATTCGAGGCTCACCCTTGGTAACTTTTAAACCGTAATAGATACAAGGTCAGTCCAATGGCACAAAAGTTACCTATTTCATAGAGCAATATGGCTATGCTTTTGTTTTTTGAAAAAAAGTAAAATGCAAGGCTAATTTGATGTTGGTGAAAAACCAAAAATGAGTCATTTTTTTACATGCTGTATATTAAGAAATGAACTACGGATTATAATAATATTTATTTAGCTTTTAGCTTATTTTACATTAGCTTAATGCTGCTTATATTTATTTGTACATATTTTCGTAACTATTAAATCTTAACATTATTTTTCACATATTCGAAACATAGTTTTTTAAAATTTGATATGGAAGTTGTTTGTTTAATTTCCACAGGTAATTCATTAAAAATCTTGAGCCCTTTGTAGTACAAGGCGTTCTGTGTATTTGTTTTCGTTAGTTTTGGTAGTCTAAAGTCGTCTTTGTTCCTGGTCTGGTATTCGTGAATGTTACAGTTTTGTATTAAATTTTTAGTCATGTAACGTGGTAAAAAATTATTTATTGCCTTGTATATTAAAAAAAGGCAATTAAAAGTAATTTGTTGACGTAAACTTAACCACTTTAAGGTATTAAGCATTTCGCTTATTTTAGTGTATCTCGAGCATTTTAAAATAACACGCATTCCTCTGTTTTGTTGTTTCTGCAATTTATTTAAGTCGCATTCGTTGCATAAGAACAAAATACTCGCACAGTAATCGAAGTGTGGAGCAATTAGTGACCTATATACTGTAATTTTTGCTGAGAGGCTTAGCTTGTTCGTCAACCTACCTAGAAAACTAATTTTTTTCGCAACTTTTTTCACAATGTAATCCACATTGCTGTTAAACTTAAGTTTATTGTCTATCATAACGCCAAGATATTTAATTTGCGAAACACATTCAAGTTCTTCATTATCTATTTTAACTTTAATGCTTACATCATTTGGTATTGGCCTGTTTCCTATTATCATAAATTTGGTTTTGTCTGTATTTAATTTTAATTTGTTAACTTTTAACCATTCTGATACAACGTGTAGGTTATTATTTATCCTATTAATAGCCGACTCTAGGTTGCTATCAGAAGCTGTGATTAATGTGTCATCTGCAAAGAGATTTACACTACAGTTTTTTTTTATTGTGTTCCAAATCATTTAAGTACAGCACAAAAAGTAAAGGACCAAAAACTGAACCTTGTGGTACACCTAGTGTGCTGATAATTTTTTCTGATTCTATATTGTTAAATTTCGTTTTTTGATAGCGAGTTGTTAGATAACTTTCAAACCACCTGTTTTCGATTCCTCGTATGCCATATTGTTCCAGTTTTTTAATCAGCCTATTTCTATCTATGGTTTCAAATGCTCTTTTAAAGTCTAAAAATACCCCCACAATGTATTTGTTATTTTCAATTTGTTGCTTCCAATCAGCTAGCACAAGATTTAATGATGTTTCACATGAATGTTTGGCTCTGAAGCCGGATTGAGCGTCTGATAGTATATTGTTGTCTTCTATAAACTGTAATATTTGTCGTTTGACAACAGACTCCAAAATTTGTTCATATCTAGGTAGTATGTTTATTGGCCTAAATTCTTCGCATTTTTTGGTTCGTCTCACTTTTGGTATTGGCACAACTAACGCCGTTTTCCAACTTTCGGGAAAACTGTGAGTCTGATTTAAAGCAATTGGGCTACTTTTGGAAAGCATTTCCTCGATGATAATCCACTGAAAGCGGAAAACTGAAACGGCACACAACAGAATTTTGTCAACTGAATTCTTTAACTTGGAAGTGTAATAATTTCTTTTCCGTACTAAAATTTTATAAATCTGCAAACTTTATAAATGTTAACGAATGATTTATTCAATTTTAATTGATTTGTCAGCTTGCAAGCGAACGTCGTGCGTCTATATGAAGATAAAACGCGTATCAAAAACTTCCTTAATTACATTGCGGATTCTTTCCGTTTGGTTTATCACCCCTTGGCGCGTTTCTCAGGATTCCCGATACATCCTTGCCCTATATTCTCGATTCTAATTTAGAAGCTGGAATAATGCACTACATTAAACGTTTACGGCTAACGCAATACAATGTAGCTAAAATAATATAGCGGTCCCTGCCTATGCCAGCCAACATGACAGATAAATTCATTTTAGTAGGTACCGGACGGTGAAATGTGCTTAACCCTATTTCGTCTAGCGTCTGGAGCATTATTAAATGTGTTTTATTCAGGGACGCCAGTTTTCTTACTACAAAGCAGGGTCTTGTAATAAGGATTCGCTTGTGGAACGGTTGCCTGCAGTGGAAATAATATCAAAGTGCGCTTAAAAAGTTGTAAAAGTTTTTACTGCCGGGGTAACAATGCTTGTGCCAGGCTCATGTTAATATTTATTGAGGGGCAATTAAAAGTTTGAGAATAATATGAACGCTTAAGGAAATAATCATAACTGGGTTAAGTTCTTAATTAAACAGTAAGTTATACCAGGACGTTTGCTTTTATCAGAAGACGCTTCATCAAGGATTATAGTTGGTGATGGTGAGGATACTATGGTCATAGGATTATTATACAGGATGATCCCCAAGAGAATGTACATGATGGCTTCATAAACATTTAAGGATCATTTTGTGTCGAAAATCTCTACTCTAAAAGAAATAATAAAGCAGCATTTTGATCAGTGGTTGAATTTTTGAAGTAAGTCATGGTTTGATATAAATAATTTTCAATAAAAAAATAATATTGGAAGGATCATCTTTCGAAATGCAAGTACTGTTTTAAGATTTTCTTTCTTCATCGTTTGCAATTTTATTTATTTAAATTTAAAAAAAAAAGTATAAGTAATTAATACAACGTATTTCATAAAAAGTTTATTCATGTATTAAATCATTGTCATTAATGGAAGTGACTGAAGACTTTGTTTTACATTTTTAAAACGACTGTGGTAAATTGAGTGTATAAAGAGAAGCAAATCCATTCAAAATAAATGTATTTGCACTTCAGTTACACAATAAAATGTCTATTGACGAAGATAGTAATGATTTTGAAAGAAACCGTAAGTAGAATGTTTAAGATAAAAATGCCACACAATTTTGTAATCGTTCACAGCTTTAACTCATTTTTCGCAAAAAGTTACTTATGCCACTTTCAAAACGAACGGCTCAAACAACAGATCCTGCAAAATTTCTTAATATTTACATAAAACACAAGTGTTTAAAATTGTCAGGCTCACAAAAATATAACATACAAAGTCAACAAAAATATTAATGTTCTGCATGAATTCAAGTTTTCAAAAAATGTGAACAGTTATACAAACACAAGTCTCTTAATAATAAAAGATAATTGAAGTTGACATAGCAATGTGATTATAGATTGTAAAGTTGCTGCAATTAAACAAACACAAGGTACATTATTAATTTCTCAAACAAACAGATTACTGTAAACACGATGTAAAATCGAATTTAAAATCGACGCTTGTTTTGACTAATTGAAACGTGTTTATTTTAGCGCTAAAATTTCCAATTAACTGGAACAATGTTGAATTTTAAAATAACTGTAAGATCTGTGAACAGTTTAAAAAACAAAAATCGTCTGCACCTGTTCTTTAAAATGTAAAACTGGAGCAACTGAATTGAATCTAATAATGCTGGCTAATTTGGCTGGAATAACCAACCGTTACAATTTCTGTAATACAAAGAAAATGCGGTAGTTTACAATGTCCTTTGTCTGCTTTGATTGCCTGAAGGATAATGCAACAAACTTGGAAGATATTCTCTGCACAGCGAAAATAATACTGCTTTGATTACAAAGATTAATTTAAAAGGAAACATTTAATCAAGATTAAGTGCATAATTTGTTAGAATACTTGGCAATTTTAGAATTGTTATTAGTTTCACAATTGATACTAATCTGTTTAGCCTGCGATGTTAAAATAACATAAATTTACAAGAAAACAAGCTTAAAATTGTAAATTTTATTAAACAAAGAACCATATACGTTTGAAAAGCTTTTGTAAATTGTTGAAACTTCTAAAGAATTAGAATAATGCTCAAAAACTACTTTTAATGTAACTTGAACTCAAACAGAAAATTCAATTTGTTTAGTAAATTAAAGTTTTGTGGAAAGGGATTTGATGCTTTAGATATTTTCATTCCTGTTAGCGGTTATTTTTGCTGAAGTACATACAAAAATTGAAAGTTCGAGATAGTATTTCTATGATAAATTGCTTTCTGTCTGGATTTATGTTTGGTTAACCACGAATCCAACCCATTTTCATTCTTATTAGAAAATAAATCTACAGGTCGCAGCTGTCAACAGCATGCTTAGATCTAAAGCAATTTTCTAAACGTGATCCAACGGACAATGCATTACAGTTTGAATTGGATTTAAGAAAATAACTTTTTGTAGTTGTATTTTTCACAACAAAAAGTTGCAAGCGGAATAAGATCAAGTTTAAAACAAATAAAATAAAGCAAACTATAAATAAACTTAGACATATGCAAATTTAATTAAAAACCCACCAATTCTTTTCAAATAAAGGTAACACAAAGCAATTTTCAAATGAAATTCAAATACTTGTGGAAGAAATTTCTTAAACAGTTCCTGATTTTAAAATTTTCAAATAGGTAACGAGAAAAGCGCAAAGACTATATTCTGCGGAACAAAAAAAGGGAATGGTTTATTTTACCAAGCCCAGATTAAATCACTTCAGAAAAGTAGAAAATTCATTTTTATCACAACCATTGTTGACTGGCTTCAACACAACTTTTTTATTTTTAAAATTGAAAAGCTGGAGTCCGTAACTGCATTTTCCAAAACTTTTTAATATTAGATTACTACAAAAAAACTATTCCAAAGCTATTTTTGCTGGCAGTTGCAATTTTATTGCGCGTTGATTTTGCTTTCAGCTAAATTATAAACATTTCGAAACATCGTTATCTGGATTCTATAAACAAACTTCGATATAAGACATAGGTATAGTTATATCGCTGAATGAAAATTATGAAAGCTTGCTACTAATTATGGATAATACATTTCTGTTAATTCTCGCATATACATTGTCGCAAAATGTCGTTAATGTAAATCTAATTTGCGTGTTCAAATTTGCGCGTCTCTAAAACAAACAGAAGATGTTGTTTTGGTCCTTTATTGTTAAGTGAACCTTTACTTTAGCCCTGCAAGGTTAACAAGTGAACCTATGGTACTCCGGGGACCTTTGGGAATGTTTATTTGCTTCTACGTTCGCACAACAATGTAATAATACTGGATTAATAATATATTATTGTCGACTTGGTATTAGTACTGTCCATGGAAAATGTTGGAATGTATATTATGAGGTTTTCAGAAATAACAATTTGATTAAAATGGATGGCAAGGACATGTAGCAAGATGATTTTCGTGAATAAAATGTATTACGTTGTAAAATTTTCGTTTTATGAGTATCCAATCGTACGTCAGTTGTCAGAGGAAAAACAAACTGTTAAGAAAATTCATGCAAATTTTAAATTGTTTATTTTTACAACTAACGTGATAATAGTTTGTACAAGATGTATTAATAGTAGACTTGAAAGAAAAAAGGTTCTTTGAATAGGCATTCTCTTAATTAATATTAGGTACCTACAGTAGATTTTTAATAGATGTTTTGTTAATTAAACGAAGTCCTCTGATGTAAAGTATAATTTCAATATTTGTTAGAATAAATAAACGAAGTCCTACTCCAATTAAATGAGAACAAAAGTTCTTCATTGAACTAACATCAGATTTGATAGTTTTAAATAGGTTTTTGTTCATTAAATGAAATCCTCCTACATTAAGTTTGCCTTCAATATTTGTGAAAATAAATAAATGAAGCCGTATACCAGTTCAAAGAGAAGAAAACTGCTTTGAATGGTTATTCTAAAGAACTTTTTTGTATCAACTGGTGTACGATGAAATAGCTTTTAATAAGTTTATTGTTCAAAGTCGAAATCTAGCATAATATGCAAGTCCAAAGATAATTCTTTCATTTAAAGAATAATAATAATTAAGCACACTATATCAATATCATTTCTGCCAAATGTTATAAAAAAAAGGCAGCTACTAATTTGGACTTCTCCAATAGATTATTACAGTTTGTTTTTATTACTTCCAAGTAGTTTCATTATTTTAAAATAATTCTCAAAAGTAAATTTTTCCCATTAAATTAGAAACGAAACCTTACTCAAAATCTGAAATTATTCAGTTTTATTTTTATGTAGTATCAGTATTTTCTGTGCTAAAAGCATTGTCAATTAAAACGAATATATATTTAAGGTAGTTTTATATTTCTGGACAATCTAAGATTTGAATCAAAACGTTTTAAACCACTTTTTATCAAGAAATAATTATTGTAAGCTATTGTTAACGAATAAAAAAGTAGATGAATGTAAAATAGCGACAATTTTTCCTGTTTAATAAAGAATAATAAATCATAGATGCGTTTTTAAAAGAAGTAGAAAACCAATTAAGAAAAAAAAATTACAGTTAACACCTGTCTTTTATAGCTGTTTATTAATAACCAGTAAAACTGGCTGAAGACGTGCTGGATGAGAATTAAGGAATATGTATCGTTTAAAATAGTATATAAGAATCAGTAGGAGAAGATTTTAAAACCTAATTTATTTTCGAAAGAAGTATGACCAAAAAACAATTAAATAAGATTGTCAAAATAAAAAAAATTGTAGAGCTAAATATAATGGTGTAGAGTTTATTGCCTTATATAGATAGACCCCGTCTTTAACGAAATTGTCAAAAAAATATAGAATTACTAACAAAAGTAATTCCTTAAACGTGTGCATTAAATATTATTCTACTTTCAAAAAACCAGCCCATTTACGGAGTTATTAAAGCTAAATACTATGTGTAAGAATATGTAACAAGTTCTGATCTAATAGCCGATTTGTAAAGAAACTCTTTATATAAAAACCATTGGCATAGAGATTAAATGATTTGAAAAAAGCCGGAATGTAAACAAGGATAGTCAAACGTCAAACAAGCAAAATAATTTCCAAAATTTTAAACACTTGCTCCACCTATGGAGTGGTAGTAGGACTAATAATTTTCATTGACTTTTGTTTATTGCAATTTTGGGAATTTAACGACCATTTGGGCTGGGACGAACTCGAAAACGATTTTGTTATTAATTAATCACACAGTTACACAGATAACATCGCAAGTAGCCCTAAAATCTGAAAATAAGGACTAGCAACAAGTTTAAATATTTTTTTTGGGTAGAATAAGTGCACACAAGACAATTACTCCCAGCTATGAAAAACCTTAACAGCTTCTCAAAAGTAAAAATCACTTTTAAGAACAAAATCAACGATATTTTTTCCCGTTCTCAAATAAAATGGCACAGTTAACATTTGTAAATATTTTATTCAATTTTACTCTAACAAATTGTGTATTATAAAGGAACATGTATAAATGAAACATGCGATATTAAAAATAGCACACTGTGATTAAAAATTATTTAATTAAAATCTATCCTACTAACACATGGAAATTGATGAAACAGCGAATTATCACAAGCAAAATTAATAATAAGAATTGTACTTTAATCAATCCTCTAACCGTTTAAAATAGGCCTTCCCCTAATTAAAAAAAAATCCTAAGACACGATCTATATCAAATTACCAACGTTTTATGTTTTTAAAAATTTTTTTGTTTGTATATATAACTTTTTTAAAGATTTTTCTTCAGTCTAATTGCGAACAACTGCAGACACGACTAAAATTAAACATAAGAGTCTAGAACATTGAAATGATAAAATTGGTGCAGACAAATTAAAAGTTCATATCAAGTTCGAATAAATCGTCTGCAAAATCGGTATTTTCCTTGTTTCCATCACGTTTGTAATCGTTTTCTTGTACGATATTAGTCATTGCTTCTCTCTCCTTACGGTCTTCCGTCTCAGAAACTTCGCTTTCGCTGTAGCGACGTTCCAACGCACGTTTTTTGGCTTTTGCCTTACGTTGATTTTTTTTTCGTTGACCCAATATGCTAGAATTGGATCTGTAACATATAAATTCACAATAAAACACGACTAGAGTACAAAGAAAAATTCTACACGATAGTGTCGATAATAAGTCGATTTTTTCTTATTAAAATTAATGTTACAAAAAGATTACAACTGAATTAATCCATAATTTTCACTTTAAAATAATTAGAAACCAATCAAAAGTGATTACAGTTACGTATTTTAAACCAATATTCAAGTGTCATCATTATATTTGACTAAAACAACGTTCGATAACATCTAAATCGGAAGCATACGTCTCGTACACTTAAATTAATTATTTAATAGCATACGCAGGCAAGTAGTGCATAATTTTGATTCTAAAACATAAATGAAGACTTGTTTAATCATTTCTGATTGAAATTTTAGCTCAAAAATAATTTTTAATTAAGTTTGTGTAAAAATTTGCATTAAATTTGCAAAAGTGAGAAATCATAACCCTACTTTTTTAAAGTCAATGTTGTCAAATACATTTGAAAATTTGTCAGTGAACGATATATTTAACTATTACTTATTAACTAATAACATTTTCTAAAGTAACATTGTTGTGTTTTAAAGCAAGATTAACAAAATAAATAACTGAAAGATTATAAATCGTATGTTAAAACGATTTTCGACCTCAACGCATTGAATAGTTCTTATCAGTAAATAAACATCTGTTCATAAATTAAATAAAACTTATCTTAAAATGTTCCAGAAGGTATATGCCAACATGTAGTTTGATTAGTTTGAGCTATTATCAGTAATTTGTAATAAATGGGAAAAATTTGTAGCTAATTAACTTTAAAAATTAATAACAGAAATGATTTAAAAAACTTTGTAAACAATTATTAGCAATATTCGAATACAAAATTTTCTTATTTAAGCACTTGAATACAAGTTTTTAATACGGGATTAAAATATACAGGGGTAAAATTATTATTAAATAATTGTATAAAATAGGTCACCTAAATAATTGCCTCGAAACGACGTCGTTAAATCGGACGGTCTTCTTCAGGCTAGTCGACATTTCGCCTTCTTCCGGTATAACCGAATCCAAGCTGGTATGGCAATTTTCAATGGACGAGGCCCACATAACGTCGTCGATGCTCGATTCCGACACGCTCCGGCTCACAGAGCTTCTCGAATAACGCTTCAAGATTCCTCGACTTTTCGACGGGCTATAGCTGTAGCTAAGCTCATCGCCGCTCGATTCCGAGTAGGCTCCCACGATATCTATGGCTTTAGTAGACGGTTTGTCGTCGTTATTGCCTTCAGAAACGTCACAATCGGATTCATTCGAATCTTGACGTGCTGTAGTTGTTTTCAAATTGTCTCCTTTACTCTTCTTGTCCTTTTTACTTTTCTTGCTACCTGAATTTTCACTGCGGTCGTCTTCAGTCGAATCCTGCTTGGAAATCTTGCCCCCTTTGTTATTTTCAAGTAGGGCATTAACAATTGACGGTTCCTCTATGTACTTTTCCGTTACGCTATCCTCGTCGATACCAATCAGGTATGAGCAGAAAATTTTATCACAAGGTTGGAAATTCATTTGTACTATTACGTTGTTGTCCCAAGTTTCAATGGCTACGTTATCGGTGTCGATGAAGTGGTCACGCAGTTTAATATAAACTGCGTAGTGGGTCGGGTAGAAGCCGGAGCTAATACTTGTGAATTTCACGTGTACTGCAGTCGCTTCGCTGTTGTATACCTTGCAGACAGAATTTTCGTCTACATTTTTAACACCCAAGGTAAGCGCTACGGTATTTTCGAAGACGTGACAACTAAACTCGGGCAATGAATACTGTAAAGCCGGGTCTAAAAATTCTTTCACGATTGCAGCACTATTTTCACCTCTAGTCCGATGTTCGTCACTTTTACTGTACACTTCTGTTAGTATGGGGGCCTCTTCTGGAGGGCTCGAAGATGTTGGGGATCCATGATCACTTTCCACACCACTATCTTCTCTGCTAAGGTCTGATAACAAGATTCCAGTGTTGCGTTTTACCGGCAAAGCAACAATCAGTCTCTTAAGGTCTTTATCAAACTTAGCACTTCCATTATTCTCGTTAACTTGATAAGGAAGTGTTAACGATAATTTGTACTTCGCTGGCTTCTCGCTCGTTAACTGCAATGTTTTTTCGGCTACGTCTAAAACTATATCACTGGACGACTTCAAAAGCGGCAGGTAAATTTCTATGATGAGTTCTTTCGGGATCGCTGAATTGATCTTCGCGGTTTTGTGCTCGGTAAACTGATCCAATTCGATGTGACTGCGATGCTTAATCACGTACTTTGGAGTCGTGTACGCTCCGAGATCTTCCTTTCCTTTTTTCGGAGCTTTCTTGGATTGTTTCGGTTTAGTTTCGGGCTTGAGCGAAGGATCAATACCTACTTTCGCGAATATATTATCCATAAACTCCTTCTCGTCTGGATTCATCTCAGGAGGCTGCTCCTTCGACTGTTTCCTGATCACAGTGGCATGCGGCATGCCTTTATATTTTAATTTCGGGAACTTTAAGTTTTTAGTGTCTAATTGTACGTCGAAATTTGTTTCTACGGCCTCACATGCGGTGTTGTTGACCATTTCACGGAAAGCCTTATTTTTTTGCGCTAGGTGCAATGTATCGGGATGATAAACGACATCATATACTGCACAACGTACTTTCTTGTTGTCGATGTCTTCCCGGGGAGGAGCTATTGTATGTGGTAAGTTCCACTGAAGACCTTTGGTCCCTTCTTTAACAGCAGGACTTGAAGTAGGTTTATTGATGTTTTCATTAGCACAAATATTAATAAAAGCCTTCTTGTTACCATTAACACTGGTTTTAATGACGTAACCACCCACAGGGTTGATAAAAGTTACATCGATGCCTCGTTCTTTTTCTAGCTGTGTGATTTCTTCTTCGTACAACTTTTTATGCTCGGGGTCTTGTAGCTCTTCCACGTACTCCACTAACAGTTTACGGAATTCTTTGTCCTTTAAAGCACTAGTAAACCTTTCCACTTCGTCTTTAGATAGATCCAAATTCTTAAAAGTATCATATGAACTTGCCATCGTAATCTTATCAGTGATTATGACAGCGAAATAAAAACAAACGTTCAAGCGGTTTACGGAACCAAAATAAACAACTACGTCGCTACCAGAAGTGTTCTACGCGCACGTGGACAAATCAGCCGGCACTGCGCACGCAAAATTTTGCGTAAGGCGCGAGTTTAAAAACGTAATTTTTGATAAAGAGTGATAACAGTTAACTTATGCACAGTTCTAGCTGATAAAATTTAACATATAAGTAAACATACGTGATCATGACCTATTTGCCCAAAATATCTCGTTATAAAACTCTTGGCAGCAAACTTAGGAAGCAAATTTAAAAATAGTTTGGAGGTTTCTTAAATTCAGTCCAAATATTACGTTTGCCACATTCATTTACAAACAAACTCGGTTACTGGGAATCCGAAAAACCTCTGATTTTTTAAAGAATTAAGCTTATACCGACTAAAGACATTATAAGCGATGCAACCAGTATTTATCGCATTATATGGTGCAACTTCCATACAAGATTTCTTGGTCTACTGTTTAAAATACTCATAATAATTGTAAAAATAGTTAAGTATATGTTATTGGCAATCCAAATATGTAAAATAGTTCAAGTTTTGTTAAGTATTAAGCTCACACTGAGCAAAAGCTCTCTACGCTACAAAATTTGCAGGGTCGTGAGCTTTTACGCAACCCCGCACAACGAAAAAAATTTCAAAGCTCCTATCATAAAGAACGTGTACATAACATTCAAAACCAACTCAAAATTATGTTTTTTGAATATATCTCTACAATTTTGACTACCAAAACAGAGCTAACAAACTGACATTAATTATCGTTAAGAGCCTAATTTGTTTAACTGTACTTTTGTAAATATTTGAAGAGTGTAATCGAGTTTTTTAGTAACTATTTGTTATCACACGGTGTGTGCAATAAAAAGCATGCTAGGAATTATTTAAAAACGTATGTTTTATAGTAAAATTAAACGAAACAGTTTATTTTTCGTGAATGTCAGAAGCTATTTATGTTGTTCATCCAAAATGTCAATACTTTTAAGTGGAATAATTGCTTATATTACACTTGTCAAGCAAATAGATTCAAATTTTTTGGTTATTCTTTAGCCGTGTTCCTTAAAAAAATCCAAAGCAACGCGCTCTGTGGATTTAAAATATTGTATTATCACATTACCCTAAAAAGTTTTATAATTTTAAATCTGTTTTGGTTAACTTCAAACTGTTTATTCTAAGATAATGTCAATAAAATAATAAAACACGATGGGACTAAAGAAAGAGCAGACTCGTCCAGTTCAAAGTTTAATGGACATCAGGTTTAAACCATTAACAAAATATTTGTAAGATTACATCATCACAAATAATGCATATTACAGGCACCACACAAAATATATGCTTGTAATTCCAAAACAACTATTTAAATATGGAACTATTGGCTTAAAAATTTAAATGTCAGTGTTCATGTTGCTATTCAGTTAATTGCTAAAACAAATTTTGCTTACAAGATATTACGAATACTTCTTCTTTTGCGTCTTTCAAGGCGAATCATCTAACATTGAAATAAAAAATAACTGACATCATCCTATTTTTGTTGTTACTAGTTATGTTAATGCTTCATACTTTTGCATTGAACTGTTATAAAATTAATTATGCAGGTGTGTTCTGTTGGATGCATCATATTAATCAAAAACCATTAATTTTATCAACAGTTGATTGCCAATTTTTTTTGGCTAGTAATATCTTCGTGATTTCAAAACATTGTGCAGTAAAATGATACTAAAAGTTGATAAATTGTTAATGAAATTGACTAAAGACTATATTAAAGCAATTCCTTCATCAAATCTTGATTATTAATAAGCTATTAGTGATAACTTTCCTAATGGGTGTGGAGCTATAAAGAGAAAAATATGTAATCTTCCAACTGTTGTTTCCATTAAAAATTATTTATATACATATACATATTTCCTGTGCCAGTACTCGAGATTAAACAGCTCTTCGACATACTAACCACAGCAGAAGAACACCAATGCAGTTTAACAACTAATTTAGTGAAATATTTGTAAGACCAAATTATGTTAAGTGGCATTCTTAAGAACTTCAGAACTGAAATTTATTTAGTTAAGTGCATTGATTATTATGAGTTTCAACAGAATAATGACTAACTATTAGCTACCAATGTTAGAACTCGTAAGTTAAGCAACTACATCTTAAAGAATTATAAAGCTTTAAAATAGAAGAGCCAATTAAAAATCAATGAAAATGTACAAATCTTTTATATACTTTTCTCACATAGTTACACAAATATTTGATAACAGTTATCTAAATTTTGGTGATATTACAGTGAATACAAGTACTTGTCTTATCGTTACATTTTTAAACATGTTATTTACTAAACATACTTCATTATCTTAACTGCTGCTTGACAATGGTGCTATATTTAAAAAACGATTTATCACGCATAGACATTTTTATGAACCTAAGTGAACCACAGTACCTCGTAATTTCCTTTTTATACCGTTAAAATTTAAACATCGCTTTCAATAATTAGTTTAAGTATTTACATTTCCCAAACAGGAACACTGGAGCAATAACCATAACAAGATTAACAGATGTTTTGATAATAAATTTGTTTATGTCAAGTTAAAAACGTAAAAGCTATAAGTAACCAGTTTTTTAATGCTTTTGCTAAAGCTATTAATATAGTTATTAATTCAAAGAGTTTCACAAGATTTTTTGATGAGTTATCACTTGTTAATTAGTATCTTAGCACATGCGTTTTATCATTCGGAATTGGCCTTACTCTAATTGCATAAAAAAGTAATATTCTATTGTGGTTAGAAAAGTTTCTCCGCTGCTAGCATTGTTGGATTAAGATTAGAGCGGTAGTAATTTTATGACAACTTTAATTGACATTTTAAACTGGATAAATTGGCGCATTAGTACGTTTCTAGTAGGTTGTACGTTAAATTACCAAACTATTACATAAAAAATTGCAAGAATTAAACGCAAGTTTCTAATAAGAGAAAAACATTGGCTTAAATAAGAATTTTACTAAGCTCATTCACGACAATTGATCGAATGAGTTGGCTCTACAATATTACATAAATAACATTAAAAATACATGGTGATTTCTTGTCGCGGAATGTAAGGTGGGGTTGAACAAACCCCAAAATAAAATGGAAGTTTCAGGGAAAGGCATTGGCAATGAAAAATACTTTGCAACCAACGCTTCTTACGTAACTTCAAATTTAAAAGAAGGTTTTGTATTGCGAACCAAACAATTAGAACTTTAAGCTGATGCAGTGTTTTTTATTAAGTCTATATTGAATACTTTACAGTTTGTAACAAAAATTACACTTAGCCAAGTAAACGCAAAAAAGAAACAGTAGAATCGGGTTTGAACAATAAATTTACCTCAAAAAAGTTCATGTCATGTCAAATTTCGTCAAAAATAACAAGGTAATGTGGCGTGTGGTCAAAATCCAATTAAAAAAATTATCGTGTACACTTTAGGAACACGATATAGAGGGAAAAATGGCTGGAACATACAGGGTGGTCCACTTTTTTGTAGCAGGACTTTAACAGTCGATACAAAAACTTATTTTAAAGCAAATTTTCCATATCAACATGAGTCCATAAACGCTTAATTTTAAAAATACAGGGTGTTGACATTTTTGAAAAAATATTGATAATTTTTAACCGTTTCCCAACCAGTTGATATATTTAAACCAATTTTGGTCCTGCTACAAAAAAAGTGGACCAACCTGTATATGGTAAATTGTATATCTACCCCCATTGGTCTTTGTAGGAAGGAATTCATAAATTTCATGGGGTTTAATAAACCCCACCTCAACCGTTACGGGTCGTTATAACAAACTCCAAAATTTCAACTTGATTTGATATTAATTTAGAGGCAAAAATGTGTACAATAATAAACTTTTCAATGAAAATTATGACAACTAAATGAAAATTGAAATTTAAGCCTCAGTTTTAAAATTAAGTGATCAATTACAATAATTAATGAATTAAAGACTATGATTTATACGTTATAGACACACAAAGCAAACATTTGCTGTTAGTACAATGAGCATTTAGTTATGAATGCGTAGTTATTTCGTTATGTGAGAAAAACCTACAGGCATTCATGTGAAAACTTTGCATTTTCACGGGGGCACTGAACTGGAAACGCCATAGGTCGGGTGTTGCACATTAATTATTACACCAATTAAAAATCTAATCTATAAATACGCAATTCATTTCCACATTACTTTCAACAACGTAAGCTAATTACCATCCGCGTTCAACGAACCACAACTTTCCGCGATTTTGCTCATTTTTTGTACTTGTTCATAAGGTAACTTTCCTCAACAGTTAAAGAACGAATTATCAGCAATTGCTCCAGTAATAAAAGAGTTATTGAGAGATTTTTTAATTGCCTTAAATTTTTTTTTTCTGTTTAAGCTGCTATATACAGTTAGGTGCTATATACATAAGACTGAATGTTATTTGAAAAACAGAAGGTCGTCGTTAGTCGCGTCGCTCATCTATTGTTTTCATGGGTCTCTAGGATCTCAAATCTAGTCACGATTTCCGCCTAATTTAAACCGAACATTCCTTGAACTTAATACAAGCCTAACACTTTCTTTTTCCTGTACCTCAGTTATTTTATCCCATGGTATTTAAACGAAATAATGGTAGGAGAAGCTATGGAGCTACAATCGAAAGCCATTGGATGGTAACCATTACCTTTCACCTTTATTCGCGGAGATTCCGACTACCTTTAACAATGTTGACCTACTGACATTCGTTCCTTAACAGCGTTCGTACAAGAAATCCCGCGAAAAGTGCTCGAAAATGCGCCGAAGAACTAGGATACCGTGGTTTTTGGTGCCTCTGTTAGTGATCCTCGTCACGAGTGGGGCGTTCTTGTTAGTGAAAAACAGTGGAAGAGAGTTTGTGGTGAAAACAACCCCAGGAACCACCGAGGTGTCTTTTTCTTTAGCTCCGCTAAGGCACGTTACCAAATCTTTGGCCGAACTAGGGCCCACCGACGAAATAAGCGCGCATATAATTTTTTTTAACCGCGTCCCGAAGTGTGGCTCCGAAATGTTGATCTTGCTGTTGCAGTGGTTGGAAGGACGGAACAATTTTAGGCACGTGAGGTTAAAAGAACGGAATAAACCAAAGCTGAGCCGCTTAGAGCAGGTACAACAGCTAAAAGCAGCATTAATCGGAGTCGTAACTACTTATTGCAATTAAAACTGGTTTCGTTTATATTTTTGTAGGAAGAGCTGGTTTATGAAGTCACGGATATAATACGGAACCAAGCTGTGCCGTTAAGTTTTGACAAGCACGTGTATTTCGTTAATTTCACATCGTTTGATCGCCAGTCACCCACTTTTATCAACTTGGTACGGGATCCTGTTGATAAATTGGTGTCTAGGTAATGTGGTACGTTAAATATGGCCCTGCTTGCTTAGTTTGGTTCTTTACTGCAGGTATTCTTACGCAAAACCGACAGTAGACGACGAAAAATATTTTTTTTCCAAGAGTTTGGAGGAGTGTCTCAGGAAAAAACGTCCGGAGTGCTATTTTCTTGATGGAAAACCCTACGATCTCTCAATACCCTATTTTTGTGGGCACCAAGAAAGATGCATGTAAGTTAAATCAAATTTAAAACGTTTTTCCTTAGGTACTTGTTGGATTTTCCGCAATTTAAACGCGTAAAACGCTTAAGAAAAGTGAAATTTCGGTGGACAAATTTTTAGAGGAAACACGTGATTAAAAATAGAAAAACAAATGTTTGAATTAATTATTTGAGTGATTGATTTGGGTTATAAAAATAAGTTTAGTTGAACATCTATGAAGCGTTTCTTGCAGAAATGCTAAGATTATTATTTTATTAACACATCAATCTGCATAGATGCCGTAAAATATTTGTGAAATAAACTTTCGAGTCGTGATTTTTTTTTAAGTCACAGAGTTATAATGCCAATAAAAAACCTTCTATCCGGAAATGATACAAAATGTTTTCTCTTGGTGGGTTTTAGTGGATGTAATACTAAAAAAAGATTTCAAAAAGTGTTGTTACAATTTTGTTGAAAGGGTTAGAGACGAGTTTTGCTAATTTAAGTTGCAATTTTTGTGTCCTTTGGAGTTATCAATGAAAATATTGCATGCACCCCCTAGATCAGACAATTTCATCTACTCCCTGCTCTGATTTTGTTTTAAGTTTTTAAATATTCCCAATAAAACAGTAGTTTAATTTATAATTATAACTGATAAACCACATTTTATATCAAATACTCAAGATATAATGTTTTGTGAGATATGTGTTATTATTCTTACATTTTTGTAGGACAATCTTGCAATATTGTAAATTATAGAAATTGGCGCTTATTCCTAAAGTTAATTTGTAATGATTGTGATTTTAAATTTTTAACTGTGATTTTAAATGGAGATTCTATGCCATTCAATTAAATTTTAAAAACTGTGACTAAAAATGTTGAAAATGTGAACAGGCGATCTGATAAAATTATGGGCTTGTATTTTAGAATCCAATTACAATTTGTGTAGCCCAAAAATCCATTTTAAAGGCAAACATTACAACAATATTAATTGTAGAAACAAGTATGTCATGCCAGAAGTAGTTTATAATTGGTTTTCAATAGGCAATTTCTTTTATATTACGTGTTCATATAACAGCTTAAAAGCCAAATTTGTGATTTTCTATTTTAAATTGAGCAAAAAATAATTCATGTAGATTATACAGGGCGAGGCATCGCTTATGACACCCCCACTTATTTTGTTATTGGAAAGAATTATCAAAAAAGGTTTTAAATATAAGTTGTTTGATACAGTATATCCCAAAATATTGTGATGTCGGATTTTTTTTTTTTTTAGGAGTTACGGCACCATATTTGTTTTTTTTTAAATGGCACTAAAAAAGAAAGAAAACAAAATTTTTACATGAAAATATTTTGGGAGATACTGTACCGAACAACTTTTATTTGAAACTTTTTTTGATAATTCTTTCCAATAAATAAATAAGTGGATGTGTCATAAGTGATGCCTTACCCTGTATGCACATTTTTTAATTAGTTTGTTAAGTTTAGTCCTTAAAATCTATTTACACAAAGTGACCAAAGAACAAATAGGCTAACAGACAGAGCCACAGGCCACAGAAATAAACAATTCGAAAATACATGAATATTGAACAATAAATGTTATTTTGCTGAAAATTCGGAAATAAAACTTTTTGAATCCAGAAAAAAATGGCATTCTTTTTCAAAAATTATTGTCGTTAACGAAAGCTCTGTTTAAAACAACAAATAGACTAATGGTTACGTTTGTACAATTTAAAATGATGTTTCCTTTCGAGTGTTAAATGCATGCAAGTTTGAACAACGAAAAAAAAACTCATTATTGTTATCCATAAATCAACTTGAACAGCCTCGTGTTTGTTGTGGTTAAAAATTATATTGCATTACAAAATAGTAGGTGTTTTCAGTTCATGAAACAGGCAACAATACAATTGGCACGTCCAATGTAGTGGAGCGCCATAAACTTTCATAATTCTTTAAATTGATTTATACCCGCTTACGCAACGATGAAATGTTAGTTTATATAGGCCACGCCAATCAAATAATAACGCAGAAGACTTGTGACGCACAAAAAAGACGTAGAGATAAGTTAAATTATATAAATTATTTTTTAATGTTGAGCAAACATCCTCCGAGGAAGCAGAAGAAATTTTGTTTTCGTAAAATCACATGGTACAGAAATAATTAACCTTTTGGTATATGCTTGACTTATTTGAGTGTTTTCACGTAATTTAAATGAATTTAATTAAAATCCTCTCATGTTTTTATGAAGAATCTGTTGTAGAAATCAATTTCTAGACCCGTCTATGCATCAGTAGTAATAAGATGCGACTTTTAAAAGCACTTAATTAATACTGTACTAAAATGAATTTATTAACATTAATTCCAATGTACATACTTCACGATAGTTTAAATAAAACATTAAATTATCTACTGACACAAAAATTTCACCCAGTTCTATTCGATTTGCAATGCTAAAACCTTGAAAATTGCAACTAAAAATACTTTAATACTTTTATTTACTATACCGTAAAATTTTTAATTTGATTTTCTAGTGTTTTATTTACGGTAATGATAATTAATTTACACAAATTTATATACAGGCTGCGTTAACTTCAAGGGGCCAAATGGATCTTTCTTATCATTAGACGCGGGGCTAAGGTTTAAATAACAATAGCAAAACAAAACAAAAACCAAAAGAGTTATAAGTTTTCATGGAAAACCTGGCAGATATCTACAATCAGTTTAAATATTACTAATCAGCATTAAATTCGGCAAATTTATACCTATGCTCTATCCCCAACAATAAACTAGATCACGATGATCTCCAAAAGAAGATTAACGATGTTTTGAAAGTGTTTAAAAAGTTGAACAAGTCTTAAAATTAAATACTACAGCATTTGCCAATGTTTTCTGGTAAAAAATATATATTCAGGTTGAAGCACCTACACCTTCAGTTGTTTTATTTTTGTACACAACAAAATGTAATTACGCGTGTGACCCACTTGGATATTTTGAATTTGCATAATATGTGCACGAGTAGGTATACAAAGAAATTCTCCTTGAATGCGTAACTTAAACGGTGTCACTTAAGAAAATTGTTTACATCTCGAACCGAGCGATTTACGAAGAATGTTGGAACATACCATAATTTTCCGGTTTCATAAGTGTTTATAAGAGCTTCAAGCTAAATTATTTTTGAAACAATTGTATTTTTGCGTAAATTTTTAGTCAAGTTACATAAAAAATCGGTTTGAAACAAGTCCATTCGAGTTTAAATATTAAACACGACTGAATTTGGAACAGTTACGAATTCCAAAAACTTAGAATTATTTATGCATACTCAAAATTAAATTTGTATAACTATTGTACAGTGCTTCAATCAAGGGAACAATAAATTAACATTAAAAAGTTAAATAACACGGTTCTTTAGTTAGCATGAATTTATAAAGAAGAAGAAATATAATACTGCACTAACTACCTTTTTAAATATTTTTTTTTTTACCTATATAATCTTATAAATTATAGTCAATACATTTTTGATTATTGCAAATATTTTCAGCAATGCTTAACGCGTATTATTTTATTTAGAAACCGTTTAAAAATATTTTTTATAACTGTTCAAAATTTTTAAAAAATTTCCAAGTGTAGGTAAAACCGTTCACATCTTTTATGTAAAAAATTCAAACATTTATTTATGGCCCTAATTGTTTGTAGTAGTGTTAAACAACATTTATGCAATGCGTAACGCGTTATTTTGATTAGAAACCGATTAAAAATATTTTTTATGGTTGATTAAAGTTTTTAACAGCTCTCCGGCCCTTTACTTAAGTATATCGACCCTATGGGGGGTTCTGATCCCCCTAAACCCTCTGACTACGACTTTGAGGGGTGATATTCTGTTGTTTGCTTCAGGGCGCGATCTAGTCTGTTGACGGCCCTGTGTATTGTAGACTATAGTTGATCAAATTATGTACCAGCGTTTGTGTTTCGACATGAACAAACATCAATTAAATATTATTGCTTCAAAGAGTTTGTTTGATATGAAAAAATCCAAAGAAATAAAGGACTAAGCACCTACCTTATGGTGGTTCTTCATATCCTTCGCCATCATACGCAGCTAAACCATAATGTCCATCAACACTAACTCACAAACTTTCTTCTTTTAGTACTGTCCATAAACCGAATAATTACGTTTTAAATTTTGTTCACAGGCAACTAAATGACGATTGGGCCTTGCAAAACGCAAAATCAAACGTCGAACGTTACTATTCCGTTGTAGGAATACTCGAAGAACTGAATGCAACCCTAGAAGTACTTGAAAACAAATTGCCATACTTTTTTAAAGGAGTACAAAAACTCTACCACGACCATCTGCTAGGTATGACAAAAAAAAACATTTCAAGATTTGTAATCACTCATGTCTTTATTTTACAGAAACACATCGTAACAAAAATAGAAAAAAGCCTAAAGTTAGCGAAAAGATAGTCAAGTATTTCAAAAGAATGCTGGCAAAAGAATATGAGTTTTATGAATGGATAAAAAGTAGATTGTTCGGACAGTTACAGATCATTTATGGGGAGCATAATTCGCATTAAAATTCTAAGATAAACTGTTGATATTTTACGAAAAAGACTGAACCTACGGCTATAGTATTAGTAAAGTTATATTTTCAAAAATCATGTAAAAATTGCTTGAGATGTGTATATATACTTATATTTTTGTAAGATTTTAGCTTGTAAATAATTTAATACCAAAATAGATTTAATATATTATTAAATTTGCATGTTTTAGCGTTGTTACGTTTTGATCTATATGTTAGGGGAAATAAAACATTAATGAAGCTTGCTTAATGCTTAAATTACAGCATTAAATGAAAATTTTTGCTTTTGTCCGACATGGGCTTAAAAATTGAAACAGCTTTTTGTGCAAATCGCTTTCTGGAATTGTTTGAGATGTGTATTTACTTATATTTTTGTGAGAATTCAGTTTGTAAATAATTTAATAACAAAATATGATTGAATTTGCAAGTTTTACAGAAGATACGGTTTGATTTTAACGTTAGGGAAAATAACACATTAATAAACAATTACGATTTGCTTAATTTACAGCATTAAATAAACATTTTTTGCTTTTGTTCGACATGGGCCAAGAAAATTAAAACCGCTTGGAGCCCAAATCGTGTTTTAGAACCTACAAACAGAATTTTTACCTCAAACGCGTCACTTCACAAGCACGGAAAACTATAAATGGCCGTGCAGCTCGCAAAATAATCGCTCTGTGCAAATAAAGCTCGCCATGTTGAGTGTTGTTTTACAAAATCTGGAATTCTTTCGTTTCAGTGGTTCTAAACTTTTTTCGACGGCGAAATTTACGCCTATTTTGTGATTTAGAAGTTAAGGTTTGTTTTTAGATTGTTAGAGCAAGTTCCAGAACCCCGGAAAAATTGGAAAACCACATTTGGATTGCGGTGTATGCGAGATATTGCGCGGAAGCAGAATCCGAAAAAAAAAACCGTTTTGGAACTGCAGAATTACAAAAGCACATGTGCACAACCTGCTCAGGACCGGCTCAAGGTTAAAGTATATTAAGTGCATGATAGGGTTTATGACTCATAAATTATGAGTAAACTTCGATTTTATATTTGTGCACTACTTACACAGGACCGGCTTAAGGTCAAAGTATATTATGTGCATTATAGGAAGTGTTAACTTCTGTTTTCTATTTCTAAAGACTTTGGGACTCCTAAAACTTAAGAACTGGCTATCATTCTATTATCAAATTGGAACAACAAATTAATTAAGTTGAAAATGAGTAGAACACTCGTAATTTTGTTAAAGATGGAACGTTGTTTTTTTTTTTTTAAATGGATTTAAAATAGTTTAACCTCCACGTTAAAAAAGTAATTTCAATAATGAACTTAAAAAAATGTATTGACTTTACAAGTTCAATTCAAAGCTTTCAAATAGATTCAAAAATTATATTGAGGTGAATTCCAAATTTTATAAATGTCACGTTAAAATAGAAACTTTCGAAATACATTTCAAAAAATATTCATGTTGAATTAAAAATTAAAACAATTAATTCAAACAATTTGTACAGTTACGAAGTTCTAATACAAATTTTGAAAATTGATTCAAAACATACATCAAGTTGAAAACTTTTTAAAAATGGATTCAAAAAAATATTAAACCACACGTCAAAGTTAAAAAAATTGATATGCAACATGCCCTTAAAAAGTAAATATCTAGAAAAAAAAAAATTTGTCCAACTGTCCCTAAATTTGTTGCGTTTCCTAACTGTCCCAACAATCCCTACCTTAAATTAAAAAAATAAAATGCACACACACATGCGTACTGACTGTTTCGTTAACAATTAATGCTTTCAGAAAATAAAATCATGTTCAAGTATAAATAAATCATAACAACAACTAGGATCCTCAATCATTTTTTCTTGGCATCTTTCAAACCGGCACCAGCATTGAACTTGAAGAGAATTATGTCACCGTCCTCGACAATGTAATTCCGGCCCTGTTGTCTGTATTTTCCAGCAGCTTTAGCGGCGGCCTCGGAGCCCTCTTCCTTGAAATCGGAGAACTTCATGACGTCGGCCATGATGAATCCTTTCTCGAAGTCGGTGTGGATGCGGCCGGCGGCTTGCGGTGCCTTTGTTCCTTTCTGTAATGGAGAGGTTTGCGTCAGAGAGGGGAGTTTACGAACGGAAGCGCTAGGTGGCGACGTAGTACATAAAAAACCGAGCAAAAACTAGACAGCGCTCAAAGATTTGTCCGTGCTGGAAGGCAACGTGTTGTTTGTAAAAAAAAAACTGCTGCTTTTTTATCGTTTCATGATTTTTTCCCTAAAAATTTATCCTGTAACTAGAAGCTACTTAAATCGAAATAATAAAACAAAATAAATTTAAAGATGGTTTAATCTTTGCGCCAAAATATTTTGAAGTTATTTTCAAAAATTACAATGTTAAAAAAATATTGTATGCGCAAACACGCCTGAATATAGCAAATACACACTTTGCCGTTGTTATTTTGTGAATTTACAAGGTATTAACTACTTAAAAGTTTAATATTTGCGAACTTTATAAAAGCTAGATTATGCGAAACAGGATAATCAAAAAACAAGGATAAGTTGAAAGTACAACGCTAAGAAATTGCGCAAAATAAAAAGCAATCTGTTTTCTGGGCATTTCAACGAAAATTTGAAAACTTTAGGACCCAAAATGTTATTTTAAGATGTTAAAATCGATTTACGCAAGGAAAAATAATGCAAAGCAGGATCGTTAAAAGGATAAGAGTTTAAGGATAACGTCCAACAATTGCGTAAAAATAAAAAAATATTCGCGTACCTTAGCTCCTAACCAAAAGTTTTAAAAATATTCTTGTTTCAGAGAGAGAAAAGCTGAGTTAGAAGACGATTTACAACTGGGAAAATTACCGAAACAGGATCAATAACAAATAAGACTAAAATAAAACGATTATTTCAATCAATTCTGCAGACAAACTCGTCTGAAAATCTAATTGAAAATACTACTTCTGGTTACAAAAAGCTAAATTGTGGGCAAGGAGTCGATTAACACAAGGGAAAACAATCAAAAACAGGATAATTAAAACTCAAGGATAAGATGGAAGAATAATTTTAAGCAATTGTTTGCAAAGAACTTCTTTGGCTAGCTAGTTAGATGTTTAGTTAGAATACTATTTTTGTTTCTTAAAATTAAGTTCTGTTGTACAAGTCGATTTAGACAAGGAAAAACAATCAAAAACCAAAAAATAAAAGTCATTGATAACATAAAAGGATAAGTGTAAGCTACTGCGCAAAACATAAACATTCGCTTCTCTGATGAGTTAACTATAAATCTAAAAAACAGCTTTTTAGTAACAGAAAGTTTAAATTCTGATTTAGAAGTCGATTTACACAAAATAGAACAATTAAAAACAGGATTAACCATAAACTAATGTTTGCAGATGACATGGTCTTAGTCGCGGAAACAAAAAAAAAAAAAAACTGGAACATAATCGTGAATCTCTAAACCAGGAATTGGAAAAAATTAATAAGAAAATAAATACCGAAAAAACTAAAACTATGATCGTTACAACAGAGAACAAAGGGCATAACATCACTTTAAATAGGCTTAGGTTGAAACAGGTAGAAAGTATTAAATATTTAGGAGTAATCATAGAGAAAAATGGAGGAATTGGCAAGGAAATAAGCGAAAGGACAGGAAATGTGGGAAGAATATTTTTAACAGCTGAAATGGGATTTCTAAGAAAAACCCAATAAGAAACCAAAAAAGAGAGAATCAAAAATGAAACATATAGAGAACAATAATTGAAGGTAAAATCAGTTGAAACAAAAATACAAGAAAGGCAGGTGGGATAGTTGGGTCAGGAAAGAAGAAAGGTTAACCAGAAAAGCCTATGAAGCAAGATCACAGGGAAAAAACAAAAGAGGCAGACCGAGAAAAACCTGGCAAGACGAAGTTAAAGCAGCGGACATAAACATCAAATGGAAAGACATGAAAAATCTAGCACAAGACAGAAAAACATGGAAAAAATCAGCACAACACAACTCAACAGTCCTACACCTCACAGTAGAAGGACTCATCACTAAATAAATAATAAAATAATAAGCAAAACTAAGATAAAAGGATTATGTAAACCAATAACGCATAGAAAAGCGATTCGCTTCTCTGACATGCTTAATAGTTCATTGAAAATTCAGTTCCTGGTTCCATAAAGTTAAAATCTAATGAGGAAACCGATTAACACAAGTTAGAATAATCAAAAACAAAACAATTTAAAACCAAGGATACGATCAAAAGCTAATTGCACCCGATAGCGCAAAATTAAAAAAAAAATTGTTATTCTGTTACCTAAAAACCAAAAATACAATTTTTTGGTTACGAAACATCAAATTTTGTCAGAAGAAGCGAAATTGCTAACATTATTGAACATATTGGATTAATTAAGGACCTGTGAACAACAACATTTCGTGAAATACAACACAAAGATGGGAGTCATTGTAGGAATTTTTTCACAGCCCAAAAAATTTAAAAGTTTATATTAAATAAGGGTTTAGTTTGGTAGCGTATTTCCCGATAAAAATAATCAATTTGAGAACAAATTGCGGGCATTTTCAATGAAGTTTTACGTTGCGAACTTTTGAGGCCTTAATATTATTGTGGTGGCCAAAATTGGAATCAATATAACCCGAAAATAAATGAGCAATGTGAATTATCGTAACGCATCTGTACTCAAAAAAATTATAAATACGGCAATGTCGCCCCAAATTTAAGACGAACCGAGGCGCTATTCGTGTGATGGTGCCCCAACGAAACAGACTTCCTTTAAATCATTTCTCAACACACCTTTATGCGTAGGGTTACGTAAATTGCCTGAAATATTTCGACGCGACAGCTCATCTTATTTTAGAAACTGCACATTGTCATGCAAATTTGGAGACAATTTGAAGGCACGCATAATTTGCCCTGTCAAGTCGGTAAAATGCTTGTCGTTTTGTAGTGTTCTCTTTACATTGCATTCGAGCACTCGATCAAGAGCAAATAAAGTTCTGAGTACCTACGCCAAAACTTGTTGAAGACACACGCTCAAACATTTTTACACACATTTTAAACGAATTATTGAACATCCCGAGATAATTTTTTTGATTCCAAAAGATCAAAAGCGTAAATTTAATCTCACTTATTTTTCAGCGTCGTTCGATGTGAATCAAGTCATAAAATAAACTTTACTAACCTGAATGACCCATGCTTTAACTTCGTCGGGTCCGGCCGTGAAAAAGTACTCCAGCTGAAGAGATTTATATCCTTGCACGATTATTTTGTCCAGAGCGCTGTAAATTATAAAAAAAAGACGTTAATGCGCGTACATGGGCGAGCAAACGCTGCAAGAAGCGATAATTTGTTGGCAATACGTCTTTACTTGAATCAGCAAAACAACATTTGTCTTACTGAAAATATATTCGACGATCAGAAAAAGTATCGTACTAAAACAAAGTCTTTTATTGGGGAACACAAGAAAACACTGTTTATAATTTGTAATTTTTGCCTGTTTTACAGTCCAATGTCGTTATTTTAGCACGTCTTCGTCCTAAGATTATTACTACCTTTTTACTACTGTTAATTTCGTGAAAAACACTAATTTATACCAATCAAGATGTATAATAAAGCAACTATTCTCATTTAAACACAAGCGATTTTAATTTGGTTCAAGTAAAAAACACTTTCTTTCTAAAGAATCTCTTGCAAAAATGCTAGACCAGTTTTAAGATTCGCCTCTCTAGTCTATGGCATTGTTATTTATTTATTTGATGAATAAATACATCAATAAATTGTTCTTTACATAGAAACTGGTTTAGTGTTTTTACAAGAGATCCATCATAAAAAAATACAAATGATTTGAATTAAATTTATTTATTTTCACAAAACTTGTTGGAAAAAGTCTTGTTAATTGTTAAAACTGATAGGGAATTATAAAAGTTCTATAGAAACGCTTAAGGAAAATATGATTTAGACTTTTTTTAAATGGATTTGTTTCGTAAATTATTTTAAAAGTATTTGAAAATGATTTATTGAGATGGTCCCAGCAGAGTTTTAGATAATTTTAATCATATTTGTGGTTATTTCTACTACAGTACATACAATAATTTAAAAAAACAGGGTTCTATTCCAATCAGAAGTTGCTTTTTATATGAATTTCTGTTTGCAACAATAAGTCCAATCAATTTTCATTCTCAACAAAAAATGAATTCACAGTTCACAGCTGCCAACAAAATACTTGTTCTAAAGCAACTTCCTGAATATGATCTAATGGGCAAAGCATTAGAGTCTGGAATGAATTTAACATAATAAATTTAGGAGTACGTATTTGCTACCACAATAAGTTGAGAGCAAAAAAAAAACAATTTAAAAAAAAAATTGTGCTAAACACAAGCTATAGATAACGTTAAGTTTTATTTAATTCAAAGAAGATATTTTTTACAAATGTTAGTGTATTTTTATTCTATATATTTATAATTCTGAATTAATCACTAGAATAATTTAATCATTCATCGAACGATAAGTGGTTTTTGAAATAATCTTGGGCTTATTTATGTTTTACTAAAACGTTATGAGCGCTTTGCCGAGTAAATTATTCAACCACACTGGGTTTTATTCCGGCAATAAAGTCGGCAATTATCTTTCCATTTTTACAACAAACACGAACTACAAATCAATTAAACGAAACTTTAAAAGCGCGAATATTAAACTAAAATATCACATTAAATGTGTCGTCAGACCATAATTACAGCTTTTGAATCGTACTAAAACCGCCAGCCTTCGAATTGGAGATGAAAACATGATGATTAGAGACGAAATGACAGGGTCACCAACGAAATGGCATGATTATAACTAAAAATGAATTAAAAGGAGCAGATTGGTCGACTCGGAGATATTTTATTTAGGATATTAAATCGGGCAATAGTCAATTCGCCTATGGTCAGTCTGAGAAGCACTAAAAATTGGAGATTTATGCCAGGGCCTAAGGTACTGTAAATTCTGTTATCAAATTGACAATAGAAATGAAACTTGCTATAACTTTTTTTAGACGTAAGATAAAAATATGTTGCAAAATTTAAAATTTTTGTAAGGTCCTGCAAGGATTGAATGAGCCCTGGTCAAGATTTTTGACATTTTTTGGCTTAGAATTATGCCCGGCTATGTTGAAATTGTCAACCATACCTCCTCATAATTCTGTATAAAATAATTACCGGCGTTCGAAAATGATTATCTGAATTTGTGATTTTTTTTAAGCATTTTCTTAACACGAGCCTTGACCATAGTCGGTTCCCCGAACTGGCGACCAGTTTATACTTGACCCGACGAATTGGTAAACTAATGCCATTGTTTTATGGTCCCACAAGATTTTTATTACCACACCACCCCGAATCAAGCTGGCAGCAAAAAAAAAAGAAACGTAATCATTATAATTGCGGTCGATGGACCAATCTTATGGCTACAGTTTTTGTGAATGGTTTTTCTGAAATCAGTCGTACGCATTGTGTTTGAAACCTGTAATTATTTCGGTGATTCCGACAGACGTGCCTCGAAATTACCAAGTAGATGGCTATTTGGTCAACATTTCTGACATAAATGATACAATAAATCCAGTCGGGTAAAAGTTTCGAAATAAATATGAATTACCTATCAACTACTGTTGAATTAGGGCTGGCCGGGGTTAATCTGAATTATACGTAATTGCAAACAAGGTTCATATTTAATTTAAAACACACAAAGTTCCTTAGAATTTTTTTTAAAGAAAAATTCTCTATTGAAACGCAATAAAATTGTTTAGAATAGCTAAAACCGTTAGAGCTAAAGTTGGAAGATCAATAGTTTAACATTTTTGGAAGCTATAAAGCCCATCGCAAAACTTTTGAATTTTTGCCAATAAAAATGCAAGGAAAGCAAAAAAAACTTTTCGGAAAAAAATTAGTAAGTTGGCAATAGGGATTGTAATACCGGTAAACCGGTTTACCGGTAAATCGCAGAAAACGCTCTTCAAATTTTACCGGTAATTTGCAAATTTTTTACCGGTAATTCCGGTAATTTTACAATATCTTTTGAATCAAGATAAAAATCAAATAATTAAAAAAAAAAAACGTATTTTCAAGGAGAAAAAATAAGGGGAAAATATATACAAATGGCATATGATTGTTTAATCACTACTTGACCAACAAGTGTAGAATCCGAAAAAGCTTTTTCCGCGGCTGGATTGTTTTCTACAAAAATTAGGTCGCAATTAGGAGACAACAGTTTAAAAAATTATGTTTTCTACGTGCTTATTTTTTAAGAAAAGTTTAAAGTAAAAAATATTGTTAATAGTTTGATAATATTATTTATGTTATATCATTTTATATTTTAGGTTCAGAATAGTTTTATTTTCATGTGTTTTTTGTAATGCTGGATTATATTTTTGGTAATATTTTTATTTTATATACATATTATATATTCTTATTTTATGTATGTATGTATTATATCATTATTACATAAAAAAATATTACGTTGATGGCTGTTAACTGATACATTGTATGAAACTGATAGTTTAGGCTTCAACTATCCCAATCAGTGCCATAATAAATATGTAAATATATATGTTGTTTCGTTTCAGATTTTCGCGGTTACTATTATTTTGAATTTTGTCTCCGGAGTATATCCGCATAGTATTTATAACTTCTCGACGTTTCGACCAGCTCTCCCTGGCCACTTTCAAGAGATATTAAACATAAAGTGACATTAGTTTCTGTCTGACATTATTTTTATCAGACAGTTAAAATCTTGTTTAATATCTCTTGAAAATGGCCAGGGAGAGCTGGCCGAAACGTCGAGAATTTATAAATACTACGCGGATATACTCCGAAGACAAAATTCAAAGTAAATATATATAAATATATATATTTTTAATATGGTTTTCGGAGTTAATCCGCGTAGTATTTAAATTGGCTCGACGTTTCGGCAAGCTATCCCTATAGGGATATGCGGATAAACTCCGAAAACTATATTAAAAATCTTTGTAACCACGAAAATCTAAAAAGGAACAAATATAATATAAATGTATATAATATTATGGTTTACCGGTAAATTACCGGTAAACCGGTTTTGATTGAAAATTTTACCGAATTACCGGTAATTCAAAAAGTCGGTAAATTTACAATCCCTAGTTGGCAACCCTGACACAAAATCAAAAAATGAAAGGACATTCATGTAGAGGTTAAAAAATGACATCCGAAGACCTAAAAATATAAAGTGTGTTCCATTTAAAAAAATCTTTGTTTTTGTTATGGCACGAAAATGGGACACCCTGTATAGTTGAAAATAATTTTAAGACGTAGATCTTTTGAAACCAATAATTTTATGCATTTAAGTTTTTTTCTATCTCCTACGGGCGGGGCGTTATGAAAGCCCGACGCAGTAATGCAGGACCTGTATAAAGACTTTTTCTAAACTTTCCTATTTGTGCCAACAAAAAATTTGAAGTTTTACACTGGGAACTTTTATTCGAAATTTCGAAAAGCCGCAAAAAATTTATTAAGGTCGTTTTTGTCCAGAGTTGATAGAAATGCATTGATTTTAAGTACATAAGCAATACTGAAAAATATGAAGACCATGGCAGAACTTTCAAATTTTTACCAACAAAAAATACAAAGTCATCCACTGGGATTATTTTTTTTTAAATTTTGAATAGTCGTAAAAAATTGTTTTAGGTAACTTTTGAACAAAGTAAAGGTGGAAATGCATTTCTTTTTTTTACCAGTTATTAAAAAGGTAAAGACCTATTTTTGCCAAAATAAACTGGAAAGTTATACACTGGAACATTTTGCGGGGCCGTAGAAAATTGCTTTAAGGTAAAAACGTATTGCTTGGAATCTCTTTAAATATAAAGACTTTTGCAAAACCTTCCAATTAATGTCAAACGTTTTTGCTCTAACCCTTTAAAGCAACAAAAAACAATTACTTACCACGTAACGTTGTTATCTTCCAGATATTTTTGTCTAAGTATTGGATCCTCCATTTCGGACAGGTTCTGCTCGAACATACCGGAGAACGGTATTATTGTGGCCCCCGGATCGTTCTTGTCGACCCATTCTTTAATTTTTATTAACCTGAAAATAACGAATACACAAAATTACAAACAATGATAATAATTACACGCGCACGCAGTGATTACAGGTAAGTACGACAATAAAATAAATAATTACAGGACGTAACGACGTAATACCTACAATTTTGTTATTAGAAGCCATTCTGACCTTTAAAAAATGGCGAAATGACTTACGGAGCTAAATCTGTGCATTAAGAGGTTTTACGATGCGGCCGGCGCCGGGCAGCGATTGATTACAAAATAAAAATACGCGAAATTGAAAAGTTTTCGAGACGGGCGCTTCAAAATCTGCAGATTAAAATTTGTTTAACACACAGCAATCGATGTTTATATTATTTGCTTATTGTTAAAGTGGTTTAGGTCCATTTTAAGAACAAAATTGAGCCGACAAATAATTTGCATGTGAGCAGTTTATTTTGAAAGTGGCATAAGCCAGCGAAAAATGAGTTAAAGCTAATATCAGTTCGTTACACGGCCATTATGGCCGCGTAGAAATCAAAATTAATGTTAAAAACGTGCGGCTACTTGCTAATTTTTTTAGTTGCGTGTGAAAATGTTTAATAATCGCGAATGTTTTCGTGTATAAACGGCGCGAAACGTCTAATTTGCCAGTTCGTATTTTTGCTCACTTTTTTTATTCGTGCACTAATATATTTTTATTACCCATCGACTCGAGATATCTTCACGTGTTTCCCTGCCATTTACTTTCCGAACATTTTTTTAACTCTTATTATATATTTCCATTATGCCCGTTTCGTCGTCACGTGATTACCAGTCAAACGAACCTGCTAAGCTTTTACAGGCACTTTCAAATTCGTTTATTTGCTTTAAGTTAACAGGAGATTACGAGTAATCAAGGTTTAGAAGGTGCTAAAAGAGTAAACACACGAACATTTTTAAGTTTTTTACTATCCATAGTTTAAGAAAAATGTTTTAATGTTTATCCTTAAAATTTGTTTTGTCTAAAATTATATTGCAATGTAGTTTGTAGAATGTAAAACAACAATTATGTGCTGCATAACGACTATCAATTTGTTAAAAACCCAATAACTATTTTTTTTTATTGCTCTTTAAATCTCTTTAAAATTTGCCACGTGTAAACCATTGGTATTTTTATTGTCAAAAATCCTAAAAAAAAAAATGCAATGGCTTTATTGTTTGTAGAAATGTTGAACCGTACTTAAGTAATGCATAACGACTTAAAACTTGTTTAGAAACCGACTAAAAATATTTTTTATCGTTCCCCAAAATGTTTACAAAATTTGCCAAGTTATAACCTTGGTATTTTCTTTGCCAAAAATTTTGCAACTCGCTTTATTGTCTGCAGAAACGTTAAACAACACTTAAGAAATGCACAACGAGTAGAAATATGTTCAGAAATTAATTAAACATATTTTATATCGCTCGCCAAAAGTTTACAAATTGTCCAAATGTAAATCCTTGGTATTTTCATTTCTAAAAATTCGAAAAAGGTTGCAGCTCGCTTTATTCCTTTATTGTTTGCAGAACCCTTAAGAAATACACAAAGACTAAAAATTCGTTTAGAAACCGATTCAAAATATTTTTTATTGCTCCCCAAAATGTTTACAAAATTTTAAAGTGAATACCCTTGGTAATATCTTTGCCAAAAACTCAAAAATTCTGCGATTGGCTTTATTGCTGGTGGAAATGTTAAAAAACACCCAAGAATTGTACAACGACTGAAAATTTGTTCAGGAACTGATCAAAAACATTATTTAAGTTGTTTCAAAGTGTATACCATAGAATTCTTGTTTGTTCCAATTTTAAATTTTTGTTTAAAACGAACTGAGAACGAATTATTGTTGTTTTAATTTTAAGGATTTAATTTAAATATTTTTCGATTTTTCTCGATTAAAATACAAAAAAATACACGTTGTTCATTGTTCATAGACATTTTAAAAGCTTAATTCAGACGTTTAAGCACTGAGAATCAATATTTGGGCAACAAAAAACGTGTAGATGAAGTTTTAAACCATTTTTGCCAAATGTACATCCTTACAATTCTTTAATAAACATCCAAAAATTTTGCAATTGGCTTTATGATTTGTAGGAACGGTAAACAATAACGAAGCTATAAATAAAAACTACCTATTCTGCTAAAAAACGATTAATATATTTTTTTGTAGTAAATAAATATTGTCAAAAATATTCCGCTGCAAGAAGCTTTTTCACAAGAACACGTTTAAGTGTAAGAACAACCAACTGATGATCTAAAAAATCATTTTGCAACGTTACTCATTTCTTTTGCTAAGCATCTCTTCCCAAGTTCTTGCAAGCACGTTTCCCGTAACTGGTATTTACAAGCCCCATTAATTTTTTCCACCCTCCCTGGAGCACAAAAACCCGCAAAACAACGACATCCTTCAAGCTTCCACGCAGTTGTCCGACCACGAAGAAAAAACCCACACAAAATATGATCAGAACTCGCAAGTTAACACAGTTACAAATATAATTAAGACCTCTAACAACATGAACACTGTCACTCACTTTGCGTTGGCTGAATACTAAATTAGCCCGATTGATAGTGTTCGCCGCAGAGATCAAAGCAATCAGGACCCATTATTTGAGCAAGCAATGGGACTGCAATACACAGGAGTTGGCAATTAATGAAACGTTGCCGCAGCATATTGTTGATGCTGACCGCGACCGCCATTGTCCGCCGGACGCCATTACCCGCAATGAACGTGCGTTACTGTGATAAATTATTATCTACACAACGTTAATTATTGATGATAACTTGTAAATCCGCGATATCCAAGAGCGACCGGTATTAATTGATTGTGAAAAATGCAGTGGGCTAAGTAAGGCGAACCGGACGATAAATTTAAACGCGGACGACTTATTACATACAAAAACGACTAAAAAAAGTATTTAAAAGTACTCCGCCCTTATATCTCTTTAATTTGTTGAGTTTCCTGACGTGAATTGTGAAGAAATATCTAAAATTTTCGACAAATTTTACTATGAGAAGGTACATCATCGTAATTTCGAAAAAGTAGGGTTTTTCGGATCCGGGTACCCGGATTCTGATTCGCCGAATCCTACTGTAAATATTCGGATCCGCTATTCGGTTAAAGATTCGACGAATTTCGGGTTAGCTCTTATTAACGCTACCACACCTTAAAAAAAAATTATGCAACAAATATTATGAAACGATTGTTTGACGAAGAAGACAAAAATGAAGAAATAGAGCATTCAACAGGATGATTGTGGAAATATTGCAGATGCAGATGACGTTCAGGTGTTAAGCTCTTCTTCCATCGTTATGGAAGAAGAGCTTAATCAAATATTGGAAACGGTAAAATGCCCTATTTTACCAAGGTCTCAAGATAAATTTGCCCAACTTAAAAAAAAAAATGCATTGTTTTCAAATACCAAAATTAGAACGGACTATTTAGAAAAATTATATCGAGCAATCATAACAATTAAACCAACGTCAACAAGAGAGAACTTTCTCTGTAGCAAATAATTTTTGCACAAAGATTCGTTCTAGAAATCTAGATCGTCAAATAAATCTTTTAAAGCTGTAGTTTTTTTAAAATTTTATTTTTTGAGCAAAAAATAATAGCGAATGTATTTTAATTTATTTATCGTAGTTTTTAGTTATTAAATATAAAAATTTTATGGAATATAAAATGTTTAGGAAATTTACTCAGTAAGGGATTAAGGCTTTTTTAATTATTGAAGAATAAACTTTAATTTATTATTGTTTTTAGTAATAAAATTCCATAATATACCCTAATATACTTGTTATTGTACTTCATACTTTAACAATGGAATGCAGTGCCATTATAACTGATTGAAGGCCGTTTCAATTATTAATATAAACAGTAATAAACTTAATACCGTGTTAGTTACAGGGATGGAAAACGTAACGTAACGATACCCGATAACGTTATAATAACGATTCAATTATAAGTTTTAATACAATAACGTAACGATATTTTAATAACGTTATATAACGTTATAATAACCGATAACGTTTCATTAAAAGTTATTTTCTATAAATTAAATTTTTATATGGTCATCCTTTTATTTTCAGAAGATATAATATTTTGTTTATATTTTAGAAATTAAAATGAAAATACAGTATCTCAACGTAATTTTGTACTATTTTCAAAATTTACATTTATAGTAGATCCCAAAAATAATTTCAGAGTTGCAAATGAAAATTATTTTTTCAACGTTATACAGGATGTTTCTTAAATAATGCGAAAAAATTCGGGAGGTCATTCCTTATCGAAAATTAAGGGGGGTCTATCATATAAAAAAATTTCCTTAGACGTCTCCTTTCGGAGTTACACCCCCCTAATTGGATCGGTAAAATTAGATTTTTATTTTATTTCTCAAATTTGGATAAATATAGGAGAATGATATTTGGTAGATGTTTTATACTTATTAAAAGGTTTCCCATAGTAATATTTTTAATCATCTCTCACCTTCACAGGGATACTAATTGCGAACCCTGTTGGTTTTTTTAATTAGAACTTTTTGGTGTGTTGAAATTTTGTAATTAAATTTTTTTTGAAAACTTGATTTATTTATAATTTTTTCTTTTCTCGTAAAACCTACAGTTTTTGAGTAAAAAATTATATGAATGAACATGAACCATCAAATATTCCAATATTAAACGATTCATTTTGGTGGTTATTGTGGTTTGTTTATGTTCATATTGCGTAGAATTGACGGGTGTAATTCATTTTGACGTTTACGCGGCGACAACGCTAAAACGCCCGTCAATTCTACCCAATATGAACATAAACATCATGTACTCATTTAATTTTTTACTTAAAAACTGTAGATATTACGAGAAAAGTTAAAAAATAAAAAATAAATCTAAATAAATCAAACTTAAAAAAAATTAAATTGCAAAATTTTAACTCGCCAAAAAGTTCTGATTAAAAAACCAACAAAGGTCGCACTTTTCAGCCCCCTGTGAAGGGGGGAGATGATTGAAAATATTACTCTGGTAAACCTTTAAATAAGTACAAAACATACCAAATATCATTCTTCTACATTTATCCAAATTTGAGAAATAAAATAAAAATCTAACATTACCAATCCCCTTTAGGAAGGTGTAACTCCGCAAGAAAACATCTAAGGAAAAAATTTTATATAAAAGACCCTCCTTAATTTTCGATAAGAAATCACCTCCCGAATTTTTTCGCATTAATTAAAAAACACCCTGTGTATCATAATTTATGTAACGTTATATAACGTTATATAACATAACGATTCATTTTTTTAATGTTATTTATAACGTTATGTAACGAAAACAAATAATAAATAACGTTATACAACAACGTAACGATTTAAAACGTTATTCCATCCCTGGTTAGTTAAACCCAAAATTTGCGCACATTTTAAACACCATACAATAATTTTTATGGCACTGTAATTCATTTTGTTTTAGAACCGGATTCGGATTCGTAAAATAGTCGTGGATTCGATTCGGATTAGTCGAATCCAAAAATACCGAATTTTCCTAAACCCTACTAAAAGGGAGCGTCACGATATGTTGTCGCTAGAATCTGATTAAGGCTGTGTTTATTGCATCAAGGACATCAAAACTAAATGTTTTCCAGAGTTATACGTGCCACTGGCCCTTTTCTTCGGAAAAATTGAGGAAACACTGAAAAGTTGAACAATAAAGGTAATTTTTGCGATCGCGTTGGCCATGAAACCGTCAGATATTAAATCGAAATTCTACTATTTACCAATGCGCGCATCTTTGTAGGTAAAATGTTGCAAAGTTTTTGAAAAAATCTTGAACGGTTCTGAAGAAAAACGCGAAAAATGAGACCCTTGTAAAAACGGTTTCCTCTATGCTAGTCGATGCAAATCGCATAGATTTAGTAAAAAAAACTTCTTAAATCATAGCGCTTTTGCAGAGGTTTCGTTTTTGACGTTTTTCTTCAGAACTGTTGGAGATTTTTTCAAAAACCTTGCACCATCTTTCTTGCAAAGGATGTGCGAATTGGTAAATAGAAGAATTTCGATTGTATCTCTGACGGTTTCATGGCCAACGCGATCGCAAAAATTACCTTTATTATTCACCTCTTCAGTTTTTCCCTAATTTTTCCGAAGGAAATGGCCAGTGGCACGTATAACTCTGCAAAACATTTAGTTTTGATGTTCTTAACGCAATAAACACAGGCTTGATCTGATTCTAGCGACAACATATCGTGACCTTCCTTGGTTAGTGTGCTGGACGAGTATGACCAGAATATTTTGATAGTCGGTTAATGACAACGGACACTTTTGCAAAATCGCGATAAACCCATACAAATTTTCGTGCTTTTTCTGCTAAATATTAGATTAAAAGAAAGTATTTTCGACGAAATTTGTGAGCAGATGGACAGACAAAATTTTGATCACAGATTTAACTCCTTGTTTTCCAAATATTTAAGAAAATTCAACAGAAAATTTAGTCGTATGTTCCACTTTAGTCCTAAATTGCATTGGACATCTATATTTTGTAAAGAAAGCCTTGATTTTTAAGGTTTGGTTTAAAAAAGCTAGAAAAATAATGCATATTGTGCTGAAGTTAATTACTACACAATCATGAGATGATAATTAGTACAAAAAATTAAGTTTGTGTTCATATTGTGCTAGTTTGCCGAAGAATTTTGAATTCAGAGTTAAAAACAGCAAAGAAGCAGCATATTTTGGGTCTTGAAATTAAATTTTTGGCTCAATACTGGACTAAAAGCGAGTTGTTTGAAAAAAATGCGTCAGTAGATTGTACGATAAAATTTCACTCACAAAAATTGACGTTTTGTTTCTAAAATAATGATAAAAGTTACCATTTACAATTAATTTTGTTCCACATTTGCCTTAGTACCTTTTTTTATTCGGAAAGTCAAATTTTGTATTTTATTTTGAGATAAGACCAACAAAAATTTAACACTTATATTATGATTCTATTTATTACTTTATGGACAAAATTCTAATATTTCCAAAACAAAATACACAATTCTTAAAAGTTGATAGGAACTTGTTCAAAATCTAACAGTATCGCAATTTTATTATTTATTTTGCACGCCTGGTTAGACAAAAAGATCGTTATATCGCTGTTATTTCCATGTTTCGCTTTAATAACCTTTTTGGCACCTTATAATTTTAGGCAATTCTATTGTTCTTCCGACTTAGCGAAATGAGCTATGCAGTATAATATTTTATTAAACAACACACTCGATAATTATGATATTAAGCTTTAACCACGCTAAACAAAAATTGTTTAATAACAAACTCCACTTCTTTCGTGTATTTTGATAACTGTAGATTGGTGTGAATGCCCGAAAAGGAGTTGGGTAAATAATTTTCTTCGAAATTCCAGGATTTCACAGAATTTTAACAGTTTAGCTACGTTGTTGAACGACAGACCGACGGATGTGCGGGTGGAGGCCCGGGCAAACAACATAGATAAGTAGATATTACAAAATTTGTTTCCGTTAAGCTATTGTGCTGTGTATTTTGGCCAAAAAATGGCAAAAACAGTCGCAATGTATAGAAAAATGTGACTTACCATTTGTTTTTCTTCCTAATGTAGTCCTTATCAGATAAGTTAACTAGATAAATCGCCGGCTTTGACGTGAGGAACAAGTATTTATTTAACACCTCAATCTGTGAACAGACAAAACAATTTCATGCAGATCTCACTGATTTTTAACAAAAAGTTAAATTGTTTGGGTCGGTTATTTAGGAGCGGCAACTATTTAAGATTAATAACGCCCGAAGTATTTCGAGTCATCGTGAATAAGCCGTTTTATACACCCCATGGAGCTGATACACCGCGGTTGATACCAAAATACGGTGTCAAAGGCGACTTGCTCAATAGCCAATCGGCAGGTGGTGATTTCATTGTGTCGAGAAAAAATCATTTACGGACTGTCGTATTTATCAGAGATATTTCAAGAAAAGTTTAACACTCAAACGCAAGAAAATTTAAAAATACTTTCAAATTTGGCCAACGGAACAAAATATGTGTAACGTTAAACTAAAATTGAGGGACTTTTGAAGATTTTGAAACTAGTTGCGTTAGATACAAGCTAGGTTCGCCTGATTTAAATCAATTGATTTAAATCACGATTAAATCAGCTGATTTCACCTTTGGTCGTATTTTTGAAATCTATATAATCTTTCTCCCTTAGTTTTATTTTGTAACTTTTAAAATAAGGCTCTTGGAATATTTCTGAAATCGCTAAAATCTAGTCGTACGAATTTTTTCCATCTTAAAATTAATTTTAGGTCATCCACCAATTTTTATTGAGAATAAAAGTTTCTGAGAAATTTTTAATAAAAAAACTTCTTCATTTGTTGCTACTTTTTGAATGACGCTGTATGGAAGATATAATGTAGAATTAATAATGAATAAATTAGTTGTAAAATGGAAAAATAGGCAAGTTTCTTAATTAAAAGTTTAAAAACCAAAAATTCGTGTTTTTTTTTGACTTTTTAATTTTAAATCAATGCTTTTTGATTTTTTTAATAAAAATCAAATTTTTTCCAACCCTGATTATAAGCAACGAAGAAATAAACTAACAAAAGAGAATGAAAAGTGGGCCTTTACAAAGCAATTTTATAACTATTAAATAAATTACAGTAAAAAACATTAAATAGGAAAAAAGTTGTTGGATTTTATTTGTGCTTAACACATCAAAAACTCGAAAATTTTGGACCCGTACCAATCTTCTGTAAGAAAAGAATTTTTTGACAACTTTTCCAAAACAATTGCTTATTGCTGATTACCAAACATTAGCTCATGCAAATTTCAGATTTTTTCTCTGACTTCCTGCTCATTTCTGTAACCTCTCCTTCACTCTAAATATGAATTAATCTTTTGAACAATACTTACATCGTTTGTGGCCCAATCGGAGAACCGTATATGCTGCTTCTGGTCCACGAGAACGGTCTTGATCTTCGCCAGAGTATCCTGCAACAAGTGAACAGCGGATCAGACCTCATGACCCCATGAACCCCAGGTGATCCGACTAATAAGCCAACACCTGCAGGGTGGGCCGCCCGTCGTCCGTAGGTGACACGGCCCATGTCAGCGGGCGGCACCACGCCCGCTAGCCCCGTGCGAGCCGCGTGCCCATGACTTGTGACGAGCAAGCTCTGTCCGACAGACATCAAACCGATTTTGATTCAATCCAACGAAATTACTTTCGGAAACACAATTGATTATTTCGACTACGCGGTCCTAGCCGGCCGGGTCGCGGTTGGATTTCGAAAAACAGATGACGAGCAGTTTTCGAAAGTGCGCGTCGTCCTGTTTAGGAACACGAGAAATGATAAATCCAGCTGTCAATGACAAAGGTCGACACCTCCGCGCTAATGTGATCACAATACAATGTGATGTAAAGAGCGAGGATAACATCGCATCACAGCAAGCCATGCTTAATGCTAACTTGATCTTAATGAAATCTGGGACCGCACATGGTGCAAGCGCCCCATTATCATATTCATACCTTTTCCATTCAAATCGGTCTTCATCTAATACGTACATTTTCAATACAGACTGTATATTCTCTACTGAATTCGTCAACTTGTCTCTCCGTGCAAGAGATCAACTCTAGCCAGTAAAATCGCGGGTAAAAACAATTGAAAACGACATTTAAGAAACGAAAATTTCAAAAATTGAACATCAACTGTTTTAAATTTCAAAATTCAGAAAGTTCCAAACTTTAGACCTCATTACAAGCACCAAATCAACGCTAAAATGTAATTATAACATTTATTATTTACTTTCCGCGCTGCTGGAAGTGTTAAAATTTTAGTCCTGGACTTATTTCGCCGCTCGAATATTGTTAATAACCCGAGGAAGCCTGCAAAACTTTCATTTCAATAGTAATTACTTACATATTCTGGTTTCGCCTTCTTATCGCCGCCCCGAAGAACGGTTCTCTCTAATTTTTCTAGGTTCTTCATCAGCATTTCTTCGTCTTTTAGTCTGAGTTCTTCGCCGATTATTTCTAGATCTCTAACGGGGTCCACTTCTCCTTCTACGTGTGTTACGTCGCTGTCCTCAAAAGCCCCTGTAATTAACGAATAATTAGTAGAACTTGCTGGTGTTGGGATCAAATGACATTCGCCATATAATGCTTTCTATGGCATGGGGCAAAATAGCAAAGTTGTCAACGGTTTTGTCGTTTTAACGAAAGGATTAGCTTGGATAGAATTATTTTAGATGAAAATTCGATTGAAGTGGTTGTAAAATACTTACTGCATAAGTGAAATAGCGCCTCGCAAGCGCTAATGTGTGAGAGGAAAGCATTTCCTAATCCCTGTCCCTCTGAAGCTCCTTTTACTAATCCGGCGATGTCGACAACGTTCAAAAACGCTGGAACCTTACTGCAAAAAAACAAAAACAAACATATAAATTACGTACCTACATAAAAAATATTTAGAAAATTATCGAGGGAAACTAAGACTAAAAAAAATTCTAATTTACCTTAAAAATTCTACACATATTACGACAAATTATCACCTAATTATTAAGAATCTTGCAACGAAAATTAAAGTGTACGTTCTTTTAATAAATTTGAAGCTATTCTTTACATTATTTCGTTCATTCATCTGTATGCTTCTTGCATAATTAACCTTATTTAATAATGTTACCCATAGTAAGTAAAAAATTCTACACATTTAACCTTAAAGAACTTTCAAATTATTAAAGTTACTGCAACAAAATTAACGCGGAAAGTTTTTGTAATGTATTTATAGCTATCCCAACAGTTTTACAACAATCTGACCATCAGCCTGTGTGCACCTTGCATGATTAACCCTATTTAATAAAGTTATCCCTGGCAACTTAAAACTCCTACGCAATTAAAGACAAATAACGTTCAGATTAATAAAGTTATCGCAACGAAATTGATTAAGGCATGTTCTTGTAATGTATTTAAAGCTGCCCCAATAGTTTTACAACGATTCGCCCACTTGCCTGTACGTATCTTGCATAATAAGCCCTATTCAATAACATTATCCTTGGTAACTTAAAAATTCTAGACATTCTACAAAAGAAAACTTTCAAATAAATGAAGTTCTTCTTAATCGGTTCCTGTTGTACCTTTCGCTGTCGAGGTATGCTTTTCTATTTCTGTGTTATGTTTCTCCACTCCTGCCTATCGTTAGCCAATTGTGGCACATCTCTCCAGCTACCTCCTTTTTCTTCTAGTCTCTCTTCATTTTCCCGTTTTATTCTTGGTCTTCCTCTATTTCTTTTTTCCTCCATCTTCATTTTCCATCCTATTTTCGCGTATCTATTTTCTGGCATGCGGAGTAGATGTCCAAGCCATCTTAATTGATTCCTCCATCTTTTTCTTGATATCTGTTACTCCTAGATTATTTCGAATTTTTTCGTAACTGATTTTATCGATCAGTCTACATCTCTCTATTCTTCTCAGAAATCTCATTTCCTGTACCTGTTTTCTTTGTTTTTGCTTTTGTGTTAGTGTCCAAGTTTCTGGACCGTACGTGAGGATGGGTACGTACACTGAATTAAAAACTCGCGTCTTCTTTTCTTTTGATATCTCCTTCTTACTTATCAAACACTTATTCAGTTAATACAATCTTGGTTTCCGGGTTTGGAACCGCGTCTTCTATATTATGGATAACGGCCGCGAAAGCCTCAAGAATAAAACTTATTCAGATGTTCCTCCATTTTACCATTCTCTGCAATTATTGTTCCTAAATATTTAAAATTCGCTACCTGCTCTATCTTTTATGATCTAGCATAATTGTAGTTCATGATTTTTCGCTATAACCATAGCCTTTGTCTTTGTTATATTAATATTAATATTATATATACTTAATATATCTGCCCATACGTCTAGATTAAAGCTTTACTGATAGTTTCGAAACAACATGTCCTTCTGTCTGTATGTACCTGCATAATTAACCCAATCTAAGGATTATCTAGTTAAACATGACAAAAAAAGCATCTTTTGAGATATTTTTGAGTGATTTCCAAACTAAAAATGCCATGGGAATTTCTAAGATTATTAATAAGCATAAAATAACTCAAGTTACTTTACATTAAACCTAATAGGAAGCTTAAAATAAGCGAAATACTGCAGTGGCACAAGTTGCATTCAAGATATTTAATTTTGCATAAATTTCAGTTAATTCAAGATGGCTTCTACTTCCGAATTCAAACTTTTCAACACAGATTAAAAGAATATTTTCATATATTTCCGAACAGCACACAATTTCTTTAATGGGTATAATTATATTCAGGTAGTACCTACTTAATTACAGATAATGAGTGTTAATTATTTATTTCGCTTTTGATCTTACAAATTGGATTAAATAAGTAACGAAAGGTAATTTGTGATTGTTAAATAACTTCGAACGATGCCACTTTAAGCGAGCAAATTTAACATCGTGTTAAGTGGAAAGCAATTTCCCTTATTGTCTAGCATTTAAACAATCGGGCAAGCGTTCCATATGCTGGAAATAACAACCTTTGATCTGAGGCTAATGAAGACTCCTTTTACCCTCTGTGTACAGCTTTAGCGGGCCTCGATCTCATCAAACTTGCAGATTACATCAGTAAAGGCTCACAAATGCAAATGCAGCCGCCGCTTTGGTGACATTTTCCCCTCAATTTTATTTTATGGCCGTTGGAAAGCGCACTCTGCTGTAAAACGACTGCAGATATTCAAATGTGTCGCGAAATCGCTGCCAACCCCGACGGCAATTTTTAGAAGAGTTACAATAATTTTATACGCTTGGGGTAGCCGAATTAAATCAAATCTATTTTCGTCTAAAAGCGCACGGAAAAAAACCCAAAAACTCTAGTTCATAAAGTCATGAAAAAGCGAGGAAAATTCGACAAGGGAAACGCCCGCAAAAAAGCTTTAGATCGTAAATAATTCATTTAAAAATAAGAAGCTGATGTATGCCTTTATAACAGTACAAATCAGAAAAGCAAAATAAGATATTATTACGAAAAATTAACAAGCAAAATCAAAAAACTATAATAAAAAGGACAGGTCAATTCTTCAACCCCTTTTTCTACATTATATTAATATATTTTTGCTCTTATCTGTCTGCCATTTTGTAGAAATCACTAATGTATTTGATGCAATTAAATCATGTTTGAGTGCATCAAATTTAATTGGACATAAGAATAAAATACAACCTTTTTCATGAATGATGGGGTATAAAGTAAAATGAAACCAAGTCAGTACATGTCAATTTTACAAACAAGAGAATTGAACATGTGCCAATCAACTTAAATAATAAACAAATTCCATACTCCAACAGCAAAATACTTAGGTATTACATTGGACGCTAATTGTAAGCTACGCTGGAAGGCTCATGACAGGAAAAAAAGGGAAGAAATAGGTATCGCATATAAAAAAATGTACTCGCTAATCGGAAGAAATTCCTCTCTGTCCCTACATAATAAACTTTTGCTTAACAAGCGAATACTAAAGCCTGTTTGGTCATATGGAATACAGTTATGGGGATGCACCAAAAATCAAAAAATATTCAGATCATTCTGAGATTCCATAACAAAACACTAAGGAACATCGCTGATGTACCTTGTTATTGCAGAAATAGTGACATACATCGGGACCTCAACATGGACACTGTAACCAACACCATTAAGAAATTTGCCCAGAGCCACGAAGAAAGGCTCCATCAACATGTAAATGTCGAGGCAATCCAGCTCCTGGACACTACAGGATTAGCAAGAACACTTAAGAAGGTTTGAGTTAGTTTGAGCAAAAGTTTAAAAGCAGAGACTGTGCGGTAGTGTGCACGTTAATAATTAGTGTTCTTATACAGGGTGTGTAAAAATTGGCGGAAGGGCTACACGGGGCGATGTTCTTCGTAAAATTCTAAGTCAAAAATCTTAATACGAAAATGTTGTACCACGCTTGCTGTGTCTACAAGAGGTCCTCAAAGCTTTGACATTTAGTCCTTTAATAGGCGTTATTATTTAATACTTGCAAATGAAAAAGCTGCAATTTGGAATAAAAATAGATTTCGAATAGTATTTTTTCCTAGATATTGTGTTCTTCTTTCAAAAATTGGTGTTGAAAATATGTAAATCACTGATTTTAATGACAGTAATACATATGGCAACATTGTCCTTAGCTGTCATCTCTGTTTTTCTCGTAATTATTTCTTGTTTGTGTTTTACGATACCCAAAAGTTTGCAGCTATGTTTACGAACTGAAGGCTTTCAGTTCGAACAAAAAATGTAAATACCTAAGTAAACATTGCTGATAAAAAAATGTCCAAACGCAAATCAATGTATGCAATGTTGCCAATTTTTTTTTCTTTAAATGGTTCCTGAGGCCATAGGAAGCATGGTACAACATTTTCGTATTAAGATTTTCCACTTAGAATTTTACGAAGAACATCGCTCCGTGTAGCCCTTCCGCCAATTTTTACACACCCTGGATATTAGAAAACCAAGGACTACTGTTGGGTAAACCTTAGACTAAGTTTGAACATTATTCTTTAGGCTAGAACTAAACTGCTCATAGGTTTTAAAGACCAGATTGCACTGTTATAAATTCTAGACGTGAATTATTCGTCTTGTGACCAATTCCTGATCAGCAGTCATTCCATAATTATCCTGGGCCTGGGAACAAGTCCTGAACGTAGAAACTCATTTAAAAGTCACCTATTTAAGTTATCTTTACTATTTTCCATTATTTGCTTTAATTTTGGACGAATATTGTCATTGCATCTACAGCAGGATTTTATTCTTTTTAAATTTTGCTGAAAAACGATGTTTGTTATAAAAGTGGTTTAAAAATGTTCAACAAACTGGCACACATTAATGACATGCACAAATGCTGCGATTATTTTTCAGTTATAACCAATTTTGTTGCAAAAAGTAAGATTTTTCGGTTCTCCAGCTGATTTTACGCTTGCATATTTGGGGAAAATGTAAGAATCTTCGGAATTTAAAAAAAAATCTGTAATTTGTTTTAATTCAGCTATTATTTTGTAATATTTTCTAGTGAGATGTCACAGTAGGCTGTTGTTTTTATAATTTCAAATCTCGTAAGGCCGTGCTCGCGGTAATCCAACGTACAAACATGTCCAACGAGAAAAGTATCGTGTTCCAAAGACATTCCCCAAAGTAAAAGGTTGTTTCGTGACATAATTAGACTGTTACTGGTTTATTAAGCTAAATGTTGGTCTTTTGGGGCGGTGCGCTGTCATGGTTACGGATAATGGCGCCGACGCTGGCGTCGTATTTACTAAACATGCATATGCAACTAGACTCTACGTAAAGATATGATTACGTAGTCATGTAATTACCTCGAACTTTTTCTACATCTATTAGCATACCCTATTATGGTGTTTAACTTTATTGTCTTAGTTTTTGAGAGTAATTCAACTGTTTTACGTATCATGACGTGCTGCGTTTATACGAATTTGCCGTACCTGCTATCACGGCCAATTAATTTTAAATTTTTCGTTAGCCAAGAAAGTCGTTTATAATTGACGAGTAATTTTACAGGCGGCGTCCATGAAATTATACATTAACCGCAATAAAAATATCCAATACGTTTGTGTGAATAAGATGAGTTGGTATCTTCAATACAAATTAATATAAAAACATTAAAATTATAGAAAACTCAGTCATCTAACCCCAACAATAAACTTAAAAAACTATGAAATTAAGTTACAAAAATGTTGAGAACTAAAGAAACTATGAGACCGATTTCAATGATCAAATATTTGTTAATATTTATTTATTTAAGTGTACAAATTTATTATAAATGGAACATTTAAACTTGCATGAGCAATTACTCTAATGTTTTTTTTTTTTTTTGAAGTTGCTATATACAAGAATCTTAGTGGTTTATGCTTGTAAATATCCCATAGTCACATCGAATACCTTTCGCATTATTCACAATCCAAATTTTCTTCCACACCGAATCGATTCTATAGATCACCTTAAACGTTCTGAAATAGTTTTTTTTATAGAACGAAGATCCAAGCCGCGTACATTTTATATGTATATAACAAGGTAATTGTGTTGGACCCTGCGACTAATGAGGGTGCTGCCAATTTTTAGGCGCCGGATGGACGGTGGGAAAGTCATGTTCTCACTGAGCTCGACATCATCAAACTATTTGAAAAATTTATACTACCGTTAAGAAATCGTTAATATCATGTATTTAGACCAAATTGATAATGCTCACACGACCAATTTTAAAATTAATAGAACTAACCGAAACTGGTAATTTTGAGTTATAAATGAGCGTGTTACTGTCACACAATCTTCTTACCTTAATGGTTTGAAGTAGTTGCAGAGGTAGTCGAATCTCTCGTCCGGGACTGGTACCCTACTTGCTGGAAAAAATTCAACAGTTGAAACATACTGATATGGAAAGCAATCGGTAATTAATAATTATTGAAAAAGCACAAAAACGCATAAAATTTATTAAAAATTAGTTTAATTAAAACAGTACCTAGTTGTTATGCATTCAGTAAGCACCGTTTTACATGTTCTAAACAATAGAGCCAAATGCACAACTATCTATTTCAATAATAATTCCACTTGGCAAGTTTTTAAAAGCTTTGATGAGCTGTAAAATATATTTTAAGTCGGTTTCTGAACAACTCTGTAGTGGTTATGCATTTAGAAGACACTTTAATATTTTTACAAACAATGCACAATTTTCTGAATTATGATAACAATAATTCCAAGAGTACCTATACAGGATGATTGAAATTCGAGTTTAAGCATGGGAATCTCGCTTATTAAAATAGCTAGAGTGTAGGTTTAAATTTGGCAAAATTGCTAAATTCCGTGCTCAACAATAATCCAAAGAGAAATTGAAAATATCTCAAACGGCATCCGAGAAAATTAGAAAAACCCGGAAAATACGATTTTTGAAAATCGTCTATAACTCCTTTGGAGTTTGAAATATTTTAAACGTGTTCAAACATGGCCGACGCAACTTTTTAAGCCGAATCGGATGGTGGCCACAATTTTTTCCTATGTCGATACGTTTTTGTTTTATGACAACCAACTTTATTTTTTCTTACGGACGCAATTTTTGCTATTTACATAATCAAATAGCATTTACTTTTCTGAATTCATTGATGTATCACACATGGCAGTTTACTACTTTATTCGCTGCCAAATTTAAAACAAAAGGGTTTTAAAAAACAATAACCACGATAAATCAGGTAGGCCGGTCGTTGTAGTTTATGTTGTTGTCATAACAACCAAGCAACAAACTAAAAGTTTTGAAAGCCTATTACTTGTCACATTAATAAATTCGTAAAAACGAACTTTAATAACGAAGAAAAACGCGATATGTTGCAAATTTTATATTCATTGAATAGGAATTTTATATTGTCAAGTCAACGATATGCAGAAACATATCCAGAAAGAAGACAACCTCGCACACATATTTTTGTATGTTGGACAGAAACATGGGCTTTTTCCCAAACTTAAATAAAATGGCAGAAATGTTTCAGATGACAATAAAAAAAAACATTTCTATTACAAACAGATCCGGAACAAACACTATTTTTCTACGTTAAACAGAAACTTAAGTAAATTTGTACAAGGCATGTGATAAAGTACTTATAAAAAAACTTAAAAGAACGGTATAAAAAATTCACAGCATGTTGCGTTTTTCTTTGTTATTAAAGTTAACTTTAACGAATTTATTGATGTGACAAGTAACAGGCTTTCAAAACTTTTAGTTTGGTGATTGGTTGTCATGGAAACAACATAAACTACAATGACCTGATTTATAATGGTTATTGTTTAAAACGCATCTTTTTAAATTCTACAGCGAATGAAGTAGTAAAATACTATGTGTGATACAACAATGAATTCAGAAAAATAAATGCTATTTGATTATGTAAATAGCAAAATTTGCGTCCATAGGAAAAAATAAAGTTGGTTGACTTAAAACAAAAACGAATCGACATAGTAAAAATTTGGACCACCATCCGATTCGGTTTAAAAAGTAGCTTGGGCAATGTTTATACAAATTTGAAATATTTCATACTTTAAAGGAGTTATAGACGATTTTCAAAAATCGTATTTTCCGGTTTTTCCTAATTTTCTCGGATATCGTCTGAGATATTTCTAATTTCTCTATGGATTATTAATAAGCATTAAATTTTGCAACTTTGCCAAATTTAAATCTATACTCTAGCTACTATAATAAGCGAGATCCCCATGCTTAAACTCGAATTTCAATCACCCGGTATACCCTTTGTAAATTTTTTAAAAATTCGATGAGCAAAAAAAATATTTTTATTTTGTTTCTGAACAACTTTGTAGTAGTAATGCATTAAGAAAACACTGTTTATTATTTTTACAAACAATAAAGCCAATTGCACAATTTTCTGAATTTTTACAACGGTAATTCCAAGACTAATATACCCTTTGCAAATTTTTTAAAAATTTTGATGAACTGTAAAAAATATATTTATTCAGTTTTTGAACAAATTTGTAGTAGTCATGCATTGAAAAGACACTGTTTATTATTTTTACATACAATGAAGCCAATTGCCTATTTTTCTGAATGTTGAGAACAAGAATTCCAAGATTGTACACTTGGCTAATTTTTAAAAAATTTGACGAGCGTAGAAAAGTATTTTAATTCGGTTTCTAAACAACTTTGTAGTAGTTATGTATTAAGTACACTGTTTAATGTTTTGACAAACAATGAAGCCAATCGCAAGAATTTCCAAGTTTTGACAACAATCATTCTAAAAGAGTACACTTAAAAAATTTTGAAGAGATGTAAAAATTATATCCATTCGGTTACTGAATAACTTTGCAGTTTTTATGCATCCAGTAGAAACTGTTTAATATTTTTATAAACTATTAAGCTAAACGCAGAGTTTTCGAAAAGTTGACAAAAATAGTTTTAAGAGTATACACTTGGATAATTTTTGAAAAACGTTGATGATTATTTGGCCATTATTAATATATCGAAACTGGGAATTAAACGAGTTCCAAAGACAAGTAATTTCATACATTAAAAAAAAAATACTTCTTAAATCAAATTTTATAGTTCTGTATTATTAATCATATAAATGTAACTATATAATTTTTATTTTTATTATAAAGCCTAATCAGCAAGTGGTTTGCTCAAAGAAGCCAAAGAGAATATGGCAATTTCGCTTCGAAAAATAATAAAATTCCATAATTTAAGACAGTATTTATTTGAACATAATTAATTTATTTAAAATCTTTCGTAGAACGAATAGTCGGGATGTTCTTTATCCCCAGACAACAACGACGACACGCAAACTGAGGTTTCACTATGTTCGCTATGTTTCAACAAGGGCTCGTCAAACGGCGGTATGATTTCTTCATAATGCAGGTAAGGATTGACATTCTTCTTCATATACGCTAGGTAATCGATTAAATTGAGCCGTTTCTCTTGGAATTTGTGATGCGCCTGCTGATAGATCGGTACAATTTCCGGCGCAGTCTTGGGGTTGTATATTTTCAAATTTAATCCGATGTCTATCGCCGCAGAGGCCGCTATACTCAGCCCCGGTATAACGGGACGTGAGTGGCTGCATTTTGTGACAGCTTTGATGACTTGCCGGACGTCGTACTGCTCCAAACAGCCAAGGACCGGAAGATCCTTGTACTCCAACGAAGCGTAAGGCTTCGAATGTTTGAAGCTGATGGTTTTCGCGAAGTACGGGTGCGGTTCCTTCATGAACCTGTTAAGGCACTCGATGGTGTCGAACAAGTATATTTCGTCCCTGTACCGTGCTGCAAGCTTGATGGTTCCTTCGTTTACAACGCGCCTCGGCTGGTTGCTGAAGTAGCAGATGATGCAAATGCCATCTTCGTGGCAAACCTCCGGCCGTTCTGTTAAATACAAACGTTCGGGCAATGCGTTCGGCACAGTACGGCTGTTGTACGGAGGCAAGTATTTTTCGGGGTTGTCGACGAATTCATCAACGTGGTCGAAGCATATCCAGTAGTACTGTCTTCTGAACTGAACAAGGCCGGTGCGATCGGGAGGATCTCCCCCGGTTATCAGCATGTTGTCGTAGAACAAGCAGCACGGGCAGTAGTTCCTGTAGCCGCTTCTGCGTTCGAGGAATTCAAGCGGTGTAACTTGCATGTTCGCGATTCTCAGCGCCATGTCGTTGTACGCGTTCTTGTAGTAATGCTTGATCTCTGAGAACACGGCCGCCGCCAGTTCGAAGGATGCAGTCCACACTCCCCATTTGCTTGGTCGAACGGGGATCTTCCTGTAAAGTTGGTATTCTCTGTCTAGCCATCCGCGGAAACTAGACGCGCTCGCCAGCCATTCGTCATAGCGATGGTCGATCAGCTTCCTTGAGAAAACCGGGAGGTTTCTTTTACCGGTATCCGAAGCTAAAAATTCGTGCATGTCGTCTTGGGTGGCTTGAAGATCGATTACTAGATGTGGAGTAAGGCCAACCGCTGCCAAATGTCGAGTTTCTTCGATAGTGCTCGGAAACCCGTCTAAAACGAAACCCTGAGTAATACTTCTGCCATCGTACGTCATAGCTTCGACACATTTAGCCACCATTTCGTCAGTAAGTTCCCAGCCTTTTCGTAAAACGCTTTCAATATTTCTAGCCAACTCCGTGTGTGCCAGGTACCGTAAGACGTATCTTCCAGCTTGGCCGCGACTTATAACCTTCATACCCAGATCCCGTCTAAAGCGCTCGGCCAAGTCAGTTTTTCCTGATTTCGGCGGGCCTATAATACCAAGCCTGTACGGTATTAAAGGAAAATTAACCTTCTGCCTGGTGTACTTCAAGGGATCTTCTTTGAACTTATCACGGTTTTCTTTGCCCGCCAAGAAGTACACGTATTGCCTGTGGATCATGGGAAACATTTGAAATTTTTCTTCCAGAGGCAAATACATCTGCACGGGGTTGTGTTTTTCGAACAGCTGAACGGGACAGGACTTGCCGAATTTGCTTAAGAAGTGGTAACCGTTCGAAAGGACCTTCTCTGCTAACTCAGACGAAATATCGTAGCAACGTTCAAATAACGAATCGTTTCTGAATTTATACATTTCCGCAATTCGCATGACTTGCGCGAAAACTCTTTCTGGAGTAGGATTTCCGTCTATTGTTATCCATGGAATTTTTTCGGCCTCGCAATATTCGCGTACCGTTCTTATAAAATCTGATTCTGCGATACACACGTCTTCAATTTGTGCGGCATACTTTTCTGTGGCTTCTTCTATAGTTTCCCACTCATGTTCAAAAACGGGCTCTGGCAACTCTTCAGCCAATACTCTGTTAACTTCTTCAATATCTGCCTGTTCGGCAATGGAATCATAGCTTACTTGAGATTTTGGGCGACTGCTGTTCAACTCAATTTCTTCATCCGTTTCTTTAATGTCGCTCAATTGTTCAGTTTTCGGTGTTGTAGCTCCCGATTTCAGAGCTTTCTCTTGTACCTTTTCGGTATACCTTTCTTCCTTTTTTATTTCCATTAGTTCTTTAAACCTAACTTCACGCTTTTCTTCCCACTCAATTAAAATAACTTTATCTTTTTTATCTTGTAATTCATGTTGTTCTTGCATTTTTATATGCCATTCGTTGAGCGATTTTACGAGTAGGCGTTTCCTGATTTCTTCCTCATCAACCAGCAAGTGTATTATTATATCTGGTATCGTAAAATGTTTTTCCATGTAATCGACGTCTGCAGTTGACTTGGGAAATCCGTCCAAAATAAAACCGAATGTTTTGATCGGTTCGCTGAACCATAGCGGATTGATGATTTTTTTCATTGCGTCTTCAGGCAAATCTTCGTTCATTATATTGTCGTTCTGAGGCGGTGCATTTTCTTCTTTATTTTGTTCGTCTTTATTTTGGTCGTCTTTGTTTTGTTCTTCTACATGTTGTTCTTCTTTATTTTGTTCCTCTTTGTTTAAGTTTAACACTTTTCTAGCAAGTTGTTCGTAACACTTGTAAAAAATGCCTATATTTCGTGACAGGGCTTTGGAGACGGTGGTTTTTCCACTACCCGTAGTACCAACAATACATATTCTTGGAGGTGGAAACAAATTCGGCGGCTTATTCCTTAACAAAAAATTTCTAGGTTTCACTATAAATTCTTCCATTGCTTCTTCGCTGCACATAAAATACATCTTGTTTTCAAACTTTGCCGCAAATTCTTCTTTGCCTTTCCACAAAACCCAATATTTTGTAAATGTTACGGGGCAAAAATCATTGGTATCACCTAGACGCCGGTTCTGATAAAACATATCTTCTGTCAAGTCTTTTTCTTCTTCGCCCTCGTCTTCTTCTCCTCCTTCATCCATCATATGTGGCTCTCCATAATCTTCAATTTCTTGCAATCTATCTTCAGGTGTAACGACAGTAGCGAGTTGTCTATACCTATCTTCAATGTTACGTACAACTTCTGTTAACAATTCCGGAAAGGATTTGTTGCTCACATTGACTTCGACAGGAAAAAGATTTATCGATTCCAAATAACTTGAAACAGGTTCCCAATGTCGATCAAATTGTTCTAGCTCTGCTTTGTATTTTGCCTTTTCTCGTGTTTTAGGATGTAGCGTGAAATAATCTGGTTTTTCCGCTGCGCGTGTAGTTGCTTCCTCTTCCTCTACTTTAGTTCTACTTTGTCGCAACGATAAGTCATCGGTATCTATAATACTTTGTACAATATCCCTTGCCATGCTCATCTTATACGATTCAGTTGATTTTAAAGACGGTGAGCGCCAAGCAGCGTCTTTTTTTCCTATACTCAAAAAGAAATTCCGATAATCTCTGAACTTATTCTGACCTCTTACTTCAAACCGTTTCAGTAAAAATGTATGATCTGGGTTATCTCTCAGAACAAACAAATCGTCTGGAAGAAAATCTGGCGCGAGGCTTTCGAACAACTCCAAGTTCGCTGGCATTCCATCTACAATCCATCCACCTCTACTGTTACCTTGTATTTCATTCTCGTCTTCAGCTGCTTTAATTGCATCCGTAAACATTTCCAGCAGATGGTCGGTGGTCATCTCGAATTCTTCGAAATCGCCGCTTTCCACAGCGTGATTGGCAAATTCGGTCACGAAGTCGTCAAAAACCGTTGCAGGTTCAATGATATGCTCTTGGGGTTGTAACTCATCTGGGAGAAACTGCATGATACTTTCAGGATTCTGAAGTAGTTCTTCACATACTTGAGAGTCATGAACGCAGGGCAAATTTTGCTGTTCGAATAGTTCTTCAAAAACTTCCATTAAAGATTTTTCTGGTTCACCTTCTTCTGGTACGTATGAAAACATTTCTTCAAGATTTGCCAATGAACCTTTGTGGTCATGTTCTGATTTTCTGTAAGCCAGAGCCGTTGGAAATGAAGAGAATTGGTCTATTATTAAAGTATCCGACGGTACCGCTTTAGTATTCGCTTTTAGATTTTCAACTAGTAAATGCACTGCTCTGTAATGCCATTCCTTGACTTTTTTTTTACGTGTCACTTCTAGTTGTTTTGCCTCTTCTTGTCTCATGTCGTCCAGTAAAACCATCGCTTCGTTGATCGCAACAGATCGAATTTTATCTCTGAATTCGTTCTCCTTTTTACTTTTATAATCAGTTACCAATTCATTAGTCGACAAAATATGCCCGTTAAGCAAATAAGCCAAGCACTGCACAACGGCTGTTTTTCCAGAACAGTGTGGTCCCATAACGTACATTTTACAACTGGGTTTGGGAAAGGGGGGCTTTAAATACGGCCTGGGGTTGCGATAAAATTTTAGAAACGCTTCTTCGCTAGACAGGAAGAACATTTTGTTCATAAAATGGACCCCGTATTTTGCTTCGCCCTGTTCGTACCTGCCTTCTCTCATCGAAACGGGACAAAACGTACCCCAATCCGACCAAGTCCATTTAAACATCGAGCTTGCGATTTGCTTGCTCCTAAACTTCTCGTAAAATTCTTCCAGTGTTAGCCCTTCCACGTCCAAGTCTTCAACAGGTTCTTCGCCTCCGGTGGGTTCCGGAGGAACAAGTAATTTTGCCGGGAGTAGCGTCTTCTGAATGGGCAAAACGGAAAGCCTTTTTTTGACGGCACTGAACATTCGGATGGCGGGTATACGGCCATCAACTTTAATGTAGTATTGTGGGTTGTGGATGAGGACGTGTTTCTCGATGTGCGGCAAAGCTGAGTAGCGATATTTATCTAACTGGGAGACCACGTTTGCCGGAAAATCTCTCGGTAAGCTCACCAAATGTCGCAGCTGCGAAATATCCAACCCAACGTAAGCTTCTTTGGCGATTTCGAAAAAATCCTCAGGGATCTCTTCGTTTGGAATTTCGGGTATCCTCGAGTACACTGTGTAGGCCATTTTTTCTGTACTTTCCCGTTCGAGATTTATTATTTGCGCCGAATAAATATCGAAACGGTTTTCTCTGTGTTGAGTAACAACATCGTTGTTGCTGCAGTTGATATAAATGATAATGAACGGGTTGCTGAACTGGGAAAATATGAAGTTCAATTGATCCTCATAGCTTTTTTCCAAGTCTCCAGGAGCGCATACTGTACCAGTGGCCGAACCAATATCTAGTGGCACGTCATCTTTCGGGGGTAGAATTACTGTCTTGCTATCCGGTGGCGCTTCTTCGGAGTGCCTTTCGGTTTCTTCGCCGCCTTCTCCAGCTATAGAAACGTCCTTGGAAACGTTCCTGATAACCTGTGGAGGCACTCCGATCTCGATAGTCGTGTCGAAAATGTCCTCGAATATTTCATGAACGTTGAAAATCGCTGATTCCGATGACACCGGATCTTCTTCATAGAGGTCGTTCGGTATCAAGGGAAAGCCGCAGATTACGTACCCGCGGTGTTGGGCCGACTTGCTGTTCACGCGTTTCTCGACCAACTTCAATATCACGTCCACTCCAACAGCACGGCCACATCTCAAATTAAACTCGATACACTGACCTGCGCGGCTATTTGACGCGATTTCCTCTTTTATCAATGTTTCAGGGTCAATATAAATGCACTTGCAATGGTTCGCGATGAGCTTTCCAAGATCCTCTTCCCCGATACCGGGTTTTCCGAGAATTAAGTACGATGTAGGCGTTGAAGATAAGTACTGAAGTTGGGCGTCTTTTTCTGAGTATGGATCCTCTTCTAATTCGTAATCCAAATCGCCTACACTAGCTAATGACTCGAATGAAGGTTTAGTTTCCAACAAATGATTCACTCTTTGCACCGCGTCGACGTCTTCAGTGTAAGAATAATACGAGTTTGTGCAGGGATACCAATCAACGGCCTGAGTTGTTTCGGGAATTTCCTCTTCATATTTCAACCTCGCGATGTATTTTAATAAAGTCTTGTCTGTTATAACAGTTTGATCGCACTTATAACCACTAAAATAATCGTCTTTGCGAATATAAAAATCTGTCATTTTGCTGACAGTAACTAGCATACAACAATATTCTAGTTGTTTGTTTGTAGCTATGGACACGCGTCTGGGCGAGGCTTCAGCGATATCCTAGCAACGCGACTCGCTTGCCAATGTTCGACTCCTGTCAAATATTGACGTAAATAAGAATTTCAAAAAATGTAAACCGGAAACATGTGCAAAATAATTAAACGCAAACCGATTTGAGGATTATAAAAAAAATATTAATACGCTACAAAAACTCAGTTATGTAAAAATATCAACAAATAATAAATAAACCAATTTTAAGCTGGTTGAAAGATGTAAACTAAGTTACAGCGCTAAAGTTTTTAAAGCAAAACTGATTAAAAAAGCCACAAAAATTGACGAATTCGGTTGTAAATCGATAATTATATTATCGATTTACAAGTTAAATAAATATTTATACAAAACTTTTATTCATTTTTGTCATAAGTTTGTCAAAAAAACTAAATTTTTGTTGTTTCAATACGATTCTGCCATAGGCAAAAAAAAATTACATCAAAATGAACATTAATATGCCCTTATAACGATGTACATCTGTAGATAATAAATAATTTAATTAAATTAAGCAATTTTACTCAAAAACTCATATTTCATCTTTCATTTTATTACTGATACGTTCAAAAAGTCACAAGATTTTAAGTTTTAGTATATTTAATAACTGTATTAAAACGACACAGCAACTCTACACAAAATAGGGAGAACCAACCCTCTAATAAATCTCAGATTGTGTAAGGATTAAGGGGCCAATGTATGTCCCAATATATGCTTAATGCATAACAAAGTTATTAATAGTAAAAATATTGATTTAAAAAAATCTAATTTAACACCTCTACTTGACGTCGTTAGAGGGACCCAAAGACAAACATTAACAACGTTTTGGTACCCAATTTAAGCCCGTTTATGCCCAAATTTTAACAAGTACGCTTGATTAGGTAATAAAAGAGACACATAAATTAATAACAGCCAATATGGACGTACGGAATACAACTGCGCGGTTCAAGTAGTAACTTTAACATAGAAATCTTACAACGATTTCAGAGGCCAAAACTTAAAGAACAATAGCCAACGCACCATGGTATATCACTAATGAAGTTATACAGCGAGATCTTCATATGTGCTCAGTACAAAATGTGATCCAAAGTTTTAGTGCCAAATATCAAGGAAGATTGTCTCATCATCCCAACCTCTTAGCAGCAAATTTATTAGTGAATACTAAGCAAACTAAAATAAAGAGGTATAATAAACCTCTAGACTTGCCTAATTGTTTTAAGTAAAATTTTTACCTATGTTGCCATGTTGCCAATAATAAATTAATTTAGGTAAATTTAAAAGGGTAGTTGCCACTGAGCAAGCTTATCCTTCACGTTAAATTAAAGCCAAAATAAATTACTTATTGCTCATAAAGAATAGATTGTAAATTAATCATGGGAGCCATTAAAAATTTTTAACAAAATTTAAAAAAACTTGAAGAAAAAACAGGACAAATTAGACTAATCTAGGCTCAATTAGAGATTTTTTTGGGGAATAGTTTGCTCCAACTTTACGTACGTATATATTAGCTAAAAAAATATATAAAAATACTTATTTTCATTTGGGTCGATGGTGCAGAACGGAAAATTCTCGGCAGCAGCCGCGCTCTTCGTCAGCACGTTGAAAAACGTGGATTTTCCAACATTCGGCACACCGACAATACCAACTTTCAAATTCGTCCCAACTCTCCCAATCATGGGCTTCCGCTCCGGTTCTTGGACTTTTTTCGGCGGCATGGTTCTGGAAAAAACAAATTCACGACATCACTCCACAGCCCTGCAACCTATAATATCAATAAAACCAAAACAAACAAGACCGAATTCGTCTTCTGGCGAACATAAGCTATATTTTATAAGAACGGTGGAAAAATATAATCGCATGCAAAGCTGTCCGCTGCGACTAGCAATAATACCTGAAATTATAAACTGCAGCTTAATTTCCACAAAATAGCAATTTTCAATCTGATATCAAAATTGTACAGTTGTTTCAAACGCCCGATATTTTAAAATCTCGTTTTAATGATCGGTTAAAACCGGGCAGTTGAACGTAAGCTACAATTTTGAATTTACCGTCGTTTCCAGTATTACTATTAATGTAATTATCGATAGCACAGCCGCAGGATTCAAATGCACGCTATAATTTTATGCATTTTTGATGTAACAATCAAACATCATAAAAACAGTATGCATTCAAAACCGCTCCGTTGAGAGCACAGCACTGCACAAAATTTAAAACTAGCGCCATTACAGGTTCAGAAAATCAATAGCAGAGGACACCACACGCCTGCAAGTTGACGTATGTAGCCCAAAAAACACATTTACACTTAAAATAATTAAAAAAGGTCTAACAACATATGGAACCGCCACAAATTACATAGGCGTCAAAACGACACATTTAGAAAATCAAAACCGAATCATTTTACTCAATTTTCATGGAAATAAATACAAAAATAATATTATAACCTCCAAACCCATACTAATGGACATATTTAAACAACCACAAATACCAAAAAAATGCTGCGCTACATATAAGTACGGCCCTTAAAATTGCCTACAAGTGACTAAACTTACATTTTTGTAACTTTAACGCTTCTTATTCAAAATCACTAAAATAAACGTGGTTTTGATACCATTCACTACCGGTAACCGGTAACTACGTTTTGTGGTTGTATGCTCCGCTAGAATCGATTACGGGGTTATTCCAAAAATCCACTTAATTCGCCCTACAAAAATTCCATTTCGAAACCTATTTTTACTTAATTACAACATCAAACGATTATTTTCTGTAATGGTAAAAATATGTAAAACGGAATGACAAAATTGGGCCATTAAACAAAAGTTTCTTTTAATTTAATTCTTATTTAATAGTCGCATTCCAGTCTAGCCGGCTTATTAGGTTTGGTATTATTTGTGTAACGTATAATTTCGTCCCATATTGCTGAAAATTTTTAGTGAAATTTGCATAAAAATGTATGCATTCAGTTCCTTGCTATTATTTTGCACAGAGTTGACAAAAATGAGTTTAATTTATTTTTAATGATACCTAATGGTTGTTATAAGAACACTTTCACTTAAGATTTGTTCCATAAAAAGCGCCTAAGGTAATACATATTTAAATAAATAAAAGATTTAGAAATATTACTTCTGAAAGGATTGTTGTGTATGTAGCCTTTTTTATGTTAAATATTAAACTTTAACAATAATTATTTACCCTCAGAGGCCTGAGATATTTAAATTATAAATTAAAAGTTTACATCAAAATTTAAAAAAAAGGAAAATTTTTTGTATGTATTTACAATAAAAAAAATTAAACGAAACAAATTGCCTTCAAACTTCATACACACGTTACATAAACACCAAAAAACCAAAGCTCAGAGATAATAGTTTTACTGTATTTTTATAAATCGAAACATTTGTACAAAAAAAGGCAATTGGGTTGAAACTTTCCTTAGGCTCAATTGGAAATTTAATGATTTTAGGTTATTCTTGTATAACACGTTAACACGGAATAATTGGAAATAATTTTAGTTAATACTATCAAAGAGTGCTACACCTAACAGTAGGACTTATAAGTACAAAAAAATAATAAAAATCATGCAACTCATAACCACATAATTTTGTAATAAACATTTCTTTTCATCTTAAATAACAAAAACGTATGGAACAATTTGCATCGGCTGGGCATCTAAAAATGTGACATTTGTGGAAAATGATTTTCGTAGTCATGGAAATTATTCAAAAAGGTCGATTGTTCAATTGAAAGGTGCAAAAAACATAAATATTATCTCAAAAACAGACAAAAAATCGTGCCAGAATCGAAAAATTCGTTTAAAAAACAATAGAAAAAATTTAAATTATAGCAATTGCCTAAAAACTTCATGCAAATATGATTTCTATGGCCTAAATAATGATTGTAAGCCCTTAAGCTGTTCAAATATAACAATGATCTACCCCTTGAGGGTTCAAATTGAAAGCGAAGACATTTTAAAATCCATAAATGGCAGAAATTATGATTAAAAATATTTTTTCAAATTTCCTTTGTGTTTTGACTTCAACTTAAAAACATATTATGAACGATTTAAAGTTACTCCCAATAAATAATTACCCAACTTTGTATCCTTTATCATACTTAATCGTAGCATCTTAATGATATACTTACACAATTTTCGACACTTGTAATCATTCCCGAAAAAATCTGTCGTCCTGTGCATTAGCCAAAACAAATTTTTATCTCCTGCAATATTTTTATTTAGGAGAAAGTACATTTTTCTTGCTCAAATCATTACCTAAGCCTTTGATGATATTCCCCGAAGATAAACTGGATTATTCAGCAATAATAGGAACTTTTACAAAGTACTCCTATCTTTTAAAGGAATGTTTTAACCTTTTGTACAATTTCTTTGGTTGTTACGTCCATAGATCGTACAAATTTTGAGTCAGTCTAAGTCTTCTACACCAATTTCAAATTGCTTAGACCAGAACTTCATTTAAAAATGGTTGTCCCATTTTCTGGATAACTTTAAGTCTCTTTACCTCTTTTAAAAAAACTTGAATAAACTTCGATGTTCAATTGTCCCATTTTGGTAACAAATATGAATTTCTTAAGGCCTTTTAAACCACAAAAGTAAAACAATTAAACTTTAAAACCTTTAAACATGTAACTTAAAACGACAAACCTACTTTTCAGTACATTTTGATTACGTTTAAAAGTACAAAACCTAATAAAAAAAACTACATTATTATTGCTATATTCAGCTCTTTTTTCGTAAGATTTTCCAGTTAATTAACTTTTTTGATAACTCCACAACGGAAAAAAAGCAATACACTAACGCAAAATTGATATTGTGGGTGGCTTCAAAACCAATTACTTTATTAATTTCCAAAATTAAAAAACCCGTAAGGACGTGCACACATTTAGATTAAAGTCAATTTACCACCGACAACACTTGCATCTGCATCCCACAATTAAATAACCTTTGTAATAAAAGACACGCCCCATATAAACGTCTTTTATTCGAAGTTTATTAATTACGTTTTCATAATTTATCAGAAAAAAATTAATTAAATTCTCCAACGTGAGGTTCCTTACTGATAGTAAATCAATATGAAATACTATAAATTTCATAGAAGTTTACACCCTTCATTATCATTTGAAATTTGAATTTTTATTTATGTGTTTGTATACACGTGTGTTATATTAATAATAAATATCTACACAAGCTTTTTTAAAAACCCTGGTGTGTATTAAAAATTAATGGGACATTGTGTCAAGAACCCTCGAATACAAATTTTTAATGAAAACATAAGTAAAGGCTATGAACATAATTATTTGTAGAGAAGTAAATACAAGCAATAAACATGTAAGCGAAGGAAGATTAGCTGGCCTTAATCTAATACGCATTTTTTTACTTGTGTTTCAAAACTTTGAAATTAATATGAGCTAAATATTTTATTTATAAGGCCCAAAGATTTCTTTTTTCAAAACTTTATCGAACTTGGACTAAACATTATATCGTTCCAAAGAAACTGCAGTTTATTTTATAAAAAACGAGCAGAACTATGTAATACGTGAAGAAAAATTCAATTCAGCGTCTTCCAGTAAATTTACTAAATTCATTACAATAATAAACCATACAAGATCCCAATGCCTCTTGGAGATAAGCGTAAAACTTATTATAAAACATCGCATGCCGCATATATTCATATCATATACGATTACATTTCTTACTATAATTCCTCAGTTTAATTGTGGTTACGGATACATAATATTTACATAAACTATACCTAGCTTTTATCACAACCAGCAGAATATTGTATAATAACACGCAAACAGCCTACTTTTCTTCTGTGGAATACGCATAACAATTTTGTAAAAACAAATGCTGAATAAAATTACAATAAACTTGGAGATATATTCCACTGAATTATGGCAGTCTCATAATTATAAATTAAACATTTTATCGTTGAATTAAAGAAAGAATGCATCAAAATTTGTTTCTTTTTCAATATTATTTCCTGTTGAGATTCTATAAAGTTAAGTGTGTATTTAATCTTCTTGCTTCTCAGCGATATGATTTTCTCCTTAGTTTAATCATCTGATAAACTTTGTGGCTAATAAAATGGTGTTGCAAAGTATTACGTACGGAACTGTCCATAATCGAACAAACAAAAGCAAAAATTTTGCTAACTACTGATTGGTCGAAATGTATCCTCCCATCCATTTAATATAGAAATGCTGAGAAATTAGACACGAATTCTTTGGAATGGGATGTAGACATGATATGCAAATTATACGTTTTCGGGTTCGTAATGGCAGAAATTCATCATCAACTAATGCTTTTGTCAATGATAGCTTGCAGGTTCGACAATAACCTTCATTGTTTTAAAAATTTTGCTTGTAATTGGATGGTAAATACTTCAACAATTGTGTTTTGTTGTTGAAGAAATTTTTCGCATCCAACAAAATATTCTCATTAAATTATCATACCATCCCATCATCAAACTATAAATGGGTATAAGTACAGTTAAAAAGTCACCCAACTCATTTTCAGATCATATAATTTATAATGCTGTCTCACATACTCGTTGAAAAATAGATCCAGGGTGGCAGAAGTACACCTTATACAGTGCAGAATATTTCTTAATGAATTGGCAAATCTCTTATTAAAAGATTTATTCAGGGGGGCAACATGTCTCAATGTGAAAATTCTACAAAAGTTGTTTTATAACGTAGGCCAAACAAACAAAACGAAATTTAGTAAGAAACGCAAAAGGTGCAACTTATATCCTTCATCTTAAGATAATGAGCAAACATTACTTGCTGCATATACTCTAAATATTTGGATTATGCATTATGAAAATGGTGTAAGTCCAAAAACAAAAATATTGGCTTAGCGAATTCACAAAAACAGTATCTGCTTAATGAATTCACAGGAATTGAAACTCATAGAACCTTCTCCAGTATTTTAAAGTCTACTAAAAAACACAGATTTTGTGAAGATGTGTCTTTGATACGTATAGGTCACTTTTAAAGAATTTAAACGATTGTTTTTGAGAGTATAAGACCTGAAAACTTTTTCGATTTAGGGCTATTTTAATTTTCTAAATTATCGTTTTTGTGCGGTTTGCTGACTGGACTGTTTGGTGTATGATAAGCAAAATATTTGGTGCAAAATCAAAAATTACGTTTCGCTTACGTGGCCTGAGGGCCTGATTAAATTAGGCGAATTTTCAAAAATATCCAATTAACTTAATGCTCGTGTTATTCTCAAGCCAAGCTTTTGCGAGCAGAGATTTTTTTTCAAAACAAGACCGAACTTAAAACTCAAACATTTCTTATTTCGATCATTATCTGAGATTCCTCGTCCAATTTAAATATTTCCAATAAAGGGTTGAAGCAATCACTTAATGCATTTTATGAATTCGTGCAGAACGTTTATCTGTATTATAGTGGTTTCGCAATTTCCATATAAGATGATAATGGTGGATGCCGCCATGTTGGTAATATGCAAGCTGCTGGCAGGGTTGATTATAGTTATGAATGCGCAGACGTTTCTTGATTTCTGTCCCCAGGCAAACAGCAATCATTGACAATAGTTTAACAGGTTTTATTAACTGAATATCTGCCTTGTGCAACTAACTAATCAAGAACGCTCTCGAAATAAAAATGATAATTGCAAAATCGTAAACTTTCCAGTTACACTAACTGCACTTCAGGTGGATAAACGAGATCTACAAAACTGGACCCTTGTATTATTGTGTAACATCTCCATCGATATATATAAATAACCAAGTTTTGAACAAAAGCACACCAAAGAAAGAAGTTATAAGAAAATAGCATTATACAACCATTTTTTAAATTATTATCCTTTAAAGTTTTTGTAAAAAGCTCATGTTAATTTTAGTAGTTGGAGATTTCCCTACTTGCAAATTTACTACGGTAAGCTACAAATAAGGTTCATTTCTTCAATCCAAAACTTTTGGATGAAATCACCTTTTGGTCTTCTGTAAAATAATTTTCGTTCTTCTAAAAAAAAGCACATAACTTCGTAAAAATAAGTGTTTACCTATAGAACTAAAGTTAATGTGTGAATTGTCGTAAGTGGAATTAAAATGTACTTATTTCATTTCCACAAAGAATTGCTTCTTTCTTGAAGGAATCTATCCCAATTTTAAAGCTTAATTTTCTTGATTGCTATTTTCTTATTTATTGGAGATGCAGTTATTGTAGGAATGAATTGTTTAATGTTATAATAACGTCTTCAAATTTATGTCCAAACTAAACCCTTCTTTTTTATTTACATTATTATACCCCGTTTTTAAATTCATTACTCCACTCAGTCTTGTAAAATCCTAAGACAAAAACACTTATTCTTTGATCTATCGCCAAATTTGACGCAACGCTCTTTTTGATTATATTACTTAACGGAAATAATCGAAAATTTCTCGGTGTAAATCAGAAAAGTCGGTACTGCAAAGACATTCAAAGCTGTCATCGATTAACAACAGTTACTAACCGCAACTGTTACAATTCTATACTCCTGATAGAGACTTCTTTGACAAAAGCGCACCAGAACCGGACGTCGGAACCTTCAAATGCTTTCTTCTATAGAAAGGAACTAAAAAAAGACACAATAACGTATTGCATTTCTTGCAGACACCGACAGGAAACAACAAATGACAAATACATTTGTAATGGTTTGTCAAAATGTAGGGCACGTTCAGAAAAACTGCAACGTTCAGAAGTAACGCCAAAATTTTGCTACAATCGAATTTAATAATATAGTTTGTCGCGAAATTAGGCGTAATTATATGTCAGGAATATTATCACATGTGTTCTATTGAGTTTTGGTATCTTGCTGTGCGATTCGGGCGTCGCTCTGGGAGGATGTTTTGGGAAAACAGGAGCGCGTGGCCGCCCTTGATGTCGATCAAATGAGGAGGCAGGACGCTGTGTCGCTGGTGCCCCATACATAATATGTTTATAGATATAAAATAACAAGCATATCCCTTAGTATTATGGCCTGGCCATGTGTGAGAGTAGGTGTAACATTTGATGTCCACAGAGTCGACTCGTCACCGCCTAGCAGCTGCACTCAAACAGTGGTGCACACATTGTTAGCGAAGGGGCGGAAAATTTGCGACTCGTGGCAAGCGAATACGATTTTTTATGTGACCAATTCATTGAAATTTATATTTTTTATGGGCGAGTCGAAAGAGAAACTCGAGGATTACCTTAGCAAAATACAAAAGCTTTTTAAATAAAACACAATAGAAAAAAAAAATCAAAGAATGGTGGAAAGGAACATAAACTCTGATATGTTCAACATCAAAATATACATAGACTTAAATAAGAAACTATGAAGTGAGTCCTCAAGAGCTTTTCTACAGAAACTTTTTTGGTAATATTTTCCATATTCATTACCTGTATACAGGGTGATTGGATTCCACTCATTGTAATAGCTCGAGTAAAGGTTTACATTTGGCAAAGTTGCTAAATTTCGTGCTCAATAATAATCCAAAGAGAAATTGAAAATATTCGGATTATTAATCAGCATCACATTTAAAGCCAAATTTAAACCTATACTCTAGCTATTATAATAAGCGAGATCCCCCCATGCTTAAACTTGAATTTCAATCACCCTGTATAGGTTAAGGTTTTATTCCCCCATTTTTATATAAACATGGGAAATATGTTTAAAAGATAGACAGTCTTCCTACGATTTTGTAAGAAGGAAAATTTTAAAGACCTACCTATAGATGGGGTGTTCAAAATGAGGAAAAATGGAATAAGCGTTTAATTGCAAGCATCAGTTTTAAGCAAACATAAAATTTTGCTAAAGGTCTTTATGTTCTTTGACTTTAAAATCTTTCCACGTAATAAAGATTTACATGGAAAAATCCCTACATAATTTCGTAGAAAAATTTCCATCCTACTACCGGTTGTAGAAACATATTTTTTTATTATTTTGTTGTTCGTAGCTATGATAATAACATCATAAATTAATTTAATACCACATAAATAAACCGTGCCTTGCATGTATATTACATATAATTATATAGTAACGCTTCTTTGACCATTGAATTAACTTAATTAAAAGTTCTTTTTTTAAACAACCCATTCACAAACGCCTTTCATTAATTTCAATCCAGTAACAACATTTGAAATAATTCCTGGTTGTAAATCGCAAGGAGACGTAAAAACTATTGACTAATATCGACAATTGTTACCTATTTTTCTTTTCACGTTCGTACAGATAGATTTTGCATGGTAATAAACGAAATCCGGTTGGTTATGTGTAGCAAGGCGTTCTTAATGACCTGCCTGTTATAATTTTGGAGTCAAATATTAGTTTCTGTTCAAAGGAGCCGTCAGAAGTGGTCAAAGTGACCGCATTGGCGCCTTTAAAAAATACTTCAATCCGGTAACCAAGCGGGCAGACAATGGTCTGAGACCTCCTGGTGGGTGCGACAGCCCTGCTGACACATGTCACTCTCCTTTATCAGTGTTAACATCCTAAAATGCCCATAATACCCCATAAAAAGGTGTACCTGGTGATAAAATTCAATGATGTCAAGTTTTCGATTAATTTAGGTGTTTATTGTTAATTGCCGTTTTCGGATGCCACTGGAGGTTGTTGTGAAGGGAGAAGTTAGCTTTATGGGGCCGTTAAATGACAGATTTTCGTCTGATGCTTATTTAATTCAGGATTTAGCAAAATAATGTTCAGTAGATATAAAATAGAATTGGAAAAGCAAGAGGTCATGATTATATTTTACCACAAATGATTAAATACATGAAAGTAGATGGAAGGAAAATGCTGCTAAGAATAGTAAATAAAGCATGGAAGGAATAACATATTCCAAAGGACTGGGAGGTATCTGTTACATCACCGATATTCAAGACTGGCGATAGTAAAAAATGCGAAAACTATAGAGGCATATATCTTGTTAGTGTAGTAGAAAAATTATATGAAAGGATTTTAGAGTAGAGATAAGGAAGCATTTCGAAAGAAAGTTGTAAGAGGCGCAATGTGGCTTTAGACCGGGTAGAAGCACGCAGGATCTAATTTTTACTTAAGACAGTTAAGTGAAAAAGCAATGGAATATTCAAAGATGCTGTACTTGTGCTTTATCGATCTGTCTAAAGCCTTCGATAGAGTGCCAAGGGAAAAGATCTGGAAGAACAAAGTAGAGTGGAAGATGGATTATTAAACGCCATCAAGAGTTTGTATAAGAGTAGTATAGAAATTATGTGCGAACCCGTAACAGCAGTTCCCAGGAATTTATAACAACAGTGGGAGTAAGACAAGGAGGCACATTAACTTCACTGCTCTTTATAATTCCTATGGAAAAAATAATTAAAGAATGTAAACAAAACACAAAGAAAGCCTACTGGGGTTGGATTAAACTAAAACCAATATCCTTAATAGAACTTGCAGATGATGGGGTTCTATTAGCTAAAAGCGAAAAATACTTGCAACTCAATCTAGACGTAAGTAGATATAATATTAATATTAATATAACAAAGACAAAGGCTATGGTTATAGCGAAAAATCATGAACCAGTTACAATTATGCTAGACAAAAAAAAGATAGAGCAGGTAGCGAATTTTTAATATTTAGGAACAATAATTGCAGAAAATGGTAAATCGGAGGAAGATCTGAATAACAGAATAGCGGCAGGGACGAAATTTTACTTCGCCACTAATAAATGTTCGATGAGTAAGAAGGAGATATCAAAAGAAACGAAGACGCGAGTTTTTAATGCAGTGTACGTACCCATTCTCACGTAAAGTTCAGAAACTTGGACACTAACGCAAAAACAAAAACAAAGAATACTGGTTCAGGAAATGAGATTTCTGAGAAGAATAGAGGGATCGATAAAATCAGTAACGAAAAAATTCAGGAGTAACAGATGTTAAGAAAAAGATGGAGACGAATCAAGATGGCTTGGACATCTACTACGCATGCCAGAAAGTCGATACGCGAAAATGAATATGGAGGAAAAAGAAATAGAGGAAGACCAAGAATAAAAAGGGAAAAAGAAGTGAAGCAGAGACTAGAAGAAAAAGGAGTCAGCTGGCGAGATGTGCCAGAATTAGCTAACGATAAGCAGGAGTGGAGATACATAATACAGAAATAGAAAAGCACCGAAAGGTACAAGAGGAACCGATTAAGAAGAAGAAGAAGTACTTAATTAATATCTCAAAACTGTTTGTTCATAATCATAATTTTGCCTATTATTGCTTCTCCTGATATAGACTTTACGATAAATTTAAGTAGCTTGTATATATGCATACGGTCAAGCGATATATTTCATCGGATTCCTTCCCACTGATGATTTATACGAAATAAACAAAGCGAAATAAACTTTCTGAAGGGTCAATGAATAAAATATGAAATGTGTGGGATGACATATGCGACATCTTGACCCCAAACTGCGAAACTGCCGGGAAAATAAAATAAAACCACGCAGAGGGAGGGTCAGTAATACGATATCGGGGAAATAAGTTACCGCATGAATAAAACAAAATAAACTTCCCAATAATTCATCGTATTAAGGGAAATAAAAGCAAAACGATTCTGAAAGAGTTCGATTTCTGTGAAGTTTTAAACGTAGGTACAGTATGTGTGAGATAAACGCTGGATTCATGGCGACATGGAAAACGATAAAAGAGATATTTGGTTGAAACAGAGATATATATTAATTTTTTTCTTACAAAAACCCAGTTCTTGATCTATTTTATTATGACATTAAATGTGTATTACTTTTTTTAAGACGTATTTTACATTAAAGATCAAAATTGGTTAACTTTAACCCATACCACGGTACCCAATAATCTTTCGATAAACATAACTGCTACAATTACATCTAATAGCAGTTTTATTTATTTAAAACCGGAATTTATTTCCAAAAAATTAAGCATTTTTACGTACGAGCTTCTGAAAAAATTGTCTAGAATATCGTAGTTATTTTTAGTAAACCGCTTATTAGAGCTAATACGACATGCATAACTATACATTAAAACGCACTGTTTGTTCTGATTCCCACAAGCAAATATAACGAAAAAATTGTTAGTAATCACATACATTTAGCTTTGTATAACTGACAATATTAATTTTAGCATGTGGAAGTTACAGTTTTTGATTTTATACGGTAGAGGGCTCGCTACCAAGTAATTTGCCATGCGATTACTTTGTTTTGTGAAACGAGTTTACAAATAACATGCAAAATTTATTGTATGAGGGGAAAAAACTTTGGCTCCGTCATATTTTCCAAGGTTTTAAAAATGAAAATAGCTGTGTTAGCTAAACTTATTTACAAAATTTGGTAATTTGTTTGTTGTTTTGATATTCCAAACCCAAAATTATTGATCAACTATTTACAAACAATGTAAGAACACAGCTAACAGAAAATGTGCACCTTTACCAACATGTCTATCATTATCGTTAAATATATGTCTTTGTTTCTATCAAAGGGCAGCTGCACAAGGATATAATAGTTAAGAGATCTTCTACGATATTTACACTAATTTCTTTTCACAAAGTAATATTCGTATTCTATTAAAATGACGAATTCTTCTCCGATCAGCAAAGCATGCAAAACCAAATACATTGGTAAATTATTAAAATAAGTTAAAAATAACCACAGTTCTAACAAAACGGAATGAAATAAGTGATTTTTAACTAAACTTATCTGTGTTACATTTAAAATTACTTAATATAATTTGCTCTGCATATTTCAGCACTTCTAAATATATTTCTTAGGAGCATAGACAATATATAACAGCCAATCAAGCTACAACATTGTGTTATCTGACTGAATGCCTTTTTAGCCGTTGCAGCAAAAAAATAAAAACCATCTAAAGATGCCGATTGGCTAACTTAAAACGACAGTTCTCGCTAAAGTCGTAAAATTCAAGTCTTTAGTTAAACTGATATCCAATTATTTCATTATTTATAAGTTAGTGTTTTCCCAAGAAATTTCGTTCGGAGAAGCTTAATAGACAAACATAATAGGTTTTTTTGTGTAATAAGTTGTTAAGTTATTTTACAAGTCGTAATTATATCTGTCGTGTAATGGATTGTTTGGAATTCGACTCGACAATTTGTTGGGAGTTTCGACAATTGTTACCTATTTTTCTTTTCACGTTCGTACAGATAGATTTTGGACAATGGAATAAAATTAAATTTTTGAGGGGAACATTGATGAAAATTATCGGTACACAATTTCGATAAATCGAGGTTTGGAAACGAAATTATCCTAAAATAAATTTTAGCCTGTCATTGGAGCAAAACTTTTAATTTTTGAAATTTGTTCGTTAAGGTGCAAAGATTTTTCTAAATTTTTCTAAATTTTTGTTAAACCTGTAAATTTTATGTAATAATGTTCAATTAGAAAATCTTCTTTGTAAAGAGTCTCTTATGGAAATACTGGATAATTTTTGAGATGCTAATCTCTTAAGTCTTAATTCTAATCTAAACTATTTATGTCAGCTCTATAATTGTTTTAAAATATCGTGTTGCCATATCAACTAGTAAATAACAATTAAAAAGGATTACGAAATGGACATTTTAAATTAGTTTTGGTTAATAATATTTAAGAATTTTGAGCGAAGGTATATATTTCGCCAAAGAAAAATTAAATTTTTCTTGGTTTAAATGACTTAAAACTTAATTTATAGAGACTTTAGCAATGATTAGTATCGTGTACCGTTTTCAAAAAATTTCATTATCGCCGTAATTATTTTCAAAGATAATTCTTGATAATTTTTAATGGTAAAAGAACAGTTTTCGAACTTATCACGATAAATATTCTTATTTAATATTAATTATGGTGTATTTTTATCTCCCCCTTTCCCTAAATAATAAACACAGCCTACGTATTCAAATATTTCTTTGACAGGTGATGGTACAACTCAAAATTACCCTTCGGTTTCGTAATAAACGGCAATTTTGGAATTAATACAGTATCGCTTTCCTTGTTAAAACAAACTCGGCTCGGTGTAAGACCCTCAGTTGTTTATTTTCACGAAATTAATCAAACCTTGTTCGTCTTTTGTTGCGAATGGACGGAATTATCCTTGGCTGTATTACAAGTCAGCCGAAATCTAATGAAGTGGTAACGAATGACGTAATAAATCAGTCGTTGCTCGTTCAAAGTGATAGAAATGATGTTATGCATGAGTTTTCTACCTGACTCAAGCCGAAAAGTTGCAATTTGTTGCTTTTTTAAAAGTCGGCCGGCGTGTTTTAGCCGATACTGGCGCCACCGGTCCTTTTGTTTTAATTCCTCTTCCTAATTACGTTCTTTGCTAATTTTCCGTCCTGTAAAATATTGCCAACACTTCGTCCCAAATGAAATCGAGTTACCTTTTTCTTGAGCTAAACGACTACTTCCTGTGTTTGATCGTTTACCGAACAATGTTGTGCCTTGTTCTCGCGGCGAAATGTAATTTCCATTCGGGCAACGTTATTTTTCCATTATCGCCCTGAGCGGCAATCAACGACCGGACACTTCTAGTCATACGTAAATGACATTTTGATAGTTGGCTGTGCCCAACCCGGCCTACTGGATCGTTTGGGTTAACGAGGAACGACGCACGATATCATTCGCTTAAGGACGGTTTAGTTTATTTAATGGTACTAATGATTATCAGTAATTAGTGTTGTTTTCTTGATTGTGCATGAATATTTGACCATTTAAAAACACATACAAAACTTTTTGTATGTAAATACTACTCGAAAAATATTTTTTTTAGTAATTCTAAACACCCACCTTAAATATTTTAAATTATAATGATATTTAGCACAGCTCATGATCAACAACTTATTCAAAATTCATTGGTTGACTAAACCATTGCTTTTATAACCAGGGTAGATAAAAATCATGATTTTTTTTAAAAAATCAAAAAAATCGATTTATTTGATTTAAATCAGATTTTTTTGATTTAAATCAGATTTTTTTGATTTAAATCACATTTTTTTGGTTTAAATCAAATATAGTGATATATTCACATGCTATTTCTGTTTTGTGCTAATATATTTAATAACCAATATATTTAATTCATTGGTGAATTTTTGTCAAAATGAAAAATTAAATATAATGATTAAGAATTTTGAAAAATCAGTGCTAAATGGTGATCTTTAATTAAATATATACAGGGTGAGTCATTAGTGCGGGATCGGTCGATTGTGGCTAAACGGCTTGAGATATGAAGTTGAATCAAATACTATTTTATACAGGTTTTTCTAAACAACACAATAAAAATATTTTCAAATATACAGGGTGAGTCACCTTTCTGGAACTAATAGTAACTTTTATATTTCAAATACAACACCCAATTTTTTATTTAATATTTTTGACCGCCTTTATTTTAAATTTGCATCAATATAAAATACTAAAGGTTTTTATAAGGCGTTGTGAAAAAAAATTAATTTTCTAAATTATTCAAGGTTTTAAGTCTTTATTTAAAAAATTCTTTTGAAGTTATTTTGAAGTACAGAGTTTTAATTTGGTATGGACATGCAGAAAAAATTTATCTGTTCGCTCGATATGAAAAAATTTGAATCACACATACAGGAGTGTTTATAAATAGGTGGCAACTTTCATGATTTTCAAAAGCTCGTAACTCGATTTTTTCAAATGCGAACCCCTGTATTTTTTATGTCATCAAATTCGTCTTTAAAAGAGCTTCATATTTAGTTAAGTATGTCCTATACCCAAAACTCGTACTTTTCGAGATATTCGACATTTTTCTTCAAATCGTTATTGAAGCAATAAAGTGCCGTGGAAATTGAAAAAACTGACTGTTCACTTCGCTAAGGCAAAAAACTTTTTAATTTTTTTTTTGAATTATTGCATTTCCACAATGAATATTACTTTACAAGAGCAAATTGTATGGTTTATTCACCATTTCGTGTATTTAATTACTAATAGTAATACAATTTTGTTTTATTATAATTATTATATTGTATCTACTCATATAATCTGTGATTTAAATTGATAATTTTTTTTTTAAATCACTTGATTTAAATCAATGATTTTTTTTAAAAAATCACTTAATTTAAATCATGAGTTAAATCTTGATTTAAATCAATTGATTTAAATCTGCTCAACCCTGTTTATAACCAGAGTAGATAAAAATCATGATTTAAAAAAAAAAAACAAAAAAATCGATTTATTTGATTTAAATCAGATTTTTTTGATTTAAATCAGATTTTTTTGGTTTAAATCAAATGTACCATATTATCGAATATAGTGACATATTCACATGCTATTTCTGTTTTGTGCTAATATATTTAATAACCAATATATTTAATTCATTGGTGAATTTTTGTCAAAATGAAAAATTAAATATAATGATTAAGAATTTTTAAAAATCAGTGCTAAATGGTGATCTTTAATTAATTATATACAGGGTGAGTCATTAGTGCGAGATCGGTCGATTGTGGCTTAACGGCTTGAGATATGAAGTTGAATCAAATACTATTTTATACAGTTTTTTCTAAACAACACAATCAAAATATTTTCAAATATACAGGGTGAGTCACCTTTCTGGAACTAATAGTAACTTTTATATTTCAAATACAACACCCAATTTTTTATTTAATATTTTTGACCGCCTTTATTTTAAATTTGCATCAATATAAAATACTAAAGGTTTTTATAAGGCGTTGTGAAAAAAAATTAATTTTCTAAATTATTCAAGGTTTTAAGTCTTTATTTAAAAAATTCTTTTGAAGTTATTTTGAAGTTATTTTGAAGTACAGAGTTTTAATTTGGTATGGACATGCAGAAAAAATTTATCTGTTCGCTCGATATGAAAAAATTTGAATCACACATACAGGAGTGTTTATAAATAGGTGGCAACTTTCATGATTTTCAAAAGCTCGTAACTCGATTTTTTCAAATGCGAACCCCTGTATTTTTTATGTCATCGAATTCGTCTTTAATAAGTAATACTCCTATAAAACTTCTGAATTTCTATTTAACGGTAGATATTTACTAATTTTATTGAAGGAAAACTATTGGTTAACACACCTTACTACCTACACTTTTTTTTTTTTTTGTAAAAATACGAATTCACTGTCAAAACTTTTGCAGTAAACTTCATATCTTGAAAAGTTTGCTACTTGCAATTATTTTTAGTAAACCATTATTCAATTAATATGATACAAAATATTTTATGGAAATTATGCCCGAATTTTGACGTTTATAATGTTTTTTTACTGTCACATGATGAGACAAATAATGGACATTTAAACTAAAAAACACAATTCGACTATTTTTATCTAACTTGTAAAGCTATTGTGTTCAAAGTAGTGAGTAATCAAAATAAATTAAATGAAAATTTCCTGATACATGTGAAAACAATTCGTAACTTGAAAACAATGCACTTTACAAATTTGGAGAACAACAATAGCGCTACTTATAAAGCGATTTAAGCTAGTTTCCATTAAATCACGATAACAAAGAACATTTATTGTGGCAATTTTTCCAAAAAAATTTATCGAAATATTAGTAACCAGTTCCTTTTTATATGTAATTGATATTGCACTGGGGAAACTTCCTTAATGCTCAAAACATTGTTTTAACCATGATCTAATCTTGTAATAAGTGGTTTATAATCGTTTTCAATTAAAAAGCACAGTATTGCATCAACTTATAATTCTCTTTAGTACGTATTAAAATTTGATACGCTATAATCTATCGATTTAATCTCCGCACTTTCATTAATTGTTAATTTGATTATGCTTACAACAGGTTGTTCAAAAAAAATTAATAGATAAACCTCGTGTAATTTTCAAACTTATCTCGAAGCAGTATCTGTGAAAGCGTACTTCCATGTACTCATATCACTAATAGAGTGTTAGCAAAATTTTACGAGAATCGTATGTTACCTAATTCTAGTTGTGTGGTCCAAGTTGCGTCTGTAGCACCCAAGAGGCGGGAGAGCATGTAAAAACTTCTCCAGCTTACATCTGCAACGCCCCTGAAACAAACCATAACTTTATGAGAATATTGGAAGTCCAAGCCACTTAATAACAACTACTTTTGTTTAAAATTGCGAAACATGGGCACTTAATTACGGAAACTGTGTCCTCGCCGCCCGAAAGGAGTTTTCCAGATGTAACACACCAGCCTTAGCAGCTAGATCTTCGGACGTCTAACGATTTGTTAAATTAATTTTGTGACATAAATTTTTTTCGTTTAACCTTAGCTATTTATTTCTTGCCAGTTTCAAATTTCCAACATAGAACATTTTTCTAGAGCTCTTCAAAATTTTGAAAGCAGTTTTTTGCATTTTTTATTGGTAAAAACGAGTAAGTTTTGCAATAATCTTTATATTCTCCAGAATTGTTGGACACCTTAGGCAATGATTTTCTGCCTTTAGTTTGATCGAAAATGGCTCACAACCATTTTTACTGCTTCTCAAAATTTTGAAAAACTTCCAAGTGTATTGGTAAGTTTGCGTGTTTTGTTGGCAAAAATTGGAAATTTTTACAATGGTCTTCATATTGTTACAAAATAATTTTTGCGTCTTGGCTGGACAATTCTACTGGTCACTCCCTATTCACCGGATTTCGTTCTTTGTGATTATCATTCTTTTCGGTTACTCGTAACTAGCAACTAAAAACTCATCAGAGTAGAGGCGATTGTGACCTGGAGGAATTTTTCAATCATAAACTACAGACTTCTGGACTCTTTGACTAGGGCTGGAGGTATGTCTTCGAAAATATTGGCACATATATTATGTTAATACTAGATATTTGAGTCGAAATAAAACGTTCTAAACCGATATTTTTTTCTGGCCATTTTAATAGCTGTTAGGGCTAGTACGTTGCTAATACACCCTCAAGTTGCTTTGCAGCATTTCGCCTCTTTTGTACCTAAATCGACACACCCAGTGTCACATACGTCGACATACTCTTTGTGCCCAAATTGCAGGGTTAAGACTTATAATTTTCGAAACGGTAGGATCCAGCACCCGGATGTTGCAAAAGGGTTCTTTTATATGGGCCGGAAGTGTTGGTAAATTGAATTAATACTTAGCAATTACACGAGCCATTCTTCGTCTTAAGAAGCATTTAGGTCACTGCGGGGGTTTCTATGACCGCGCGCGCGTGTACTATTACCGCTCTGGGAGTTCGCGTGGCCAACGGTTACACGTACGCAGCTGCCTTCGATATTTTATTTAAAAAAAAAATTCTAATCAGGTATGTAGTTATATCAGTTGTAGGTCCACTTTTAAACAATTGTCTATGCCTTTATATCTAACTTCAAAAGGGACATATGTTACCACAAAAAAAAAAGTTAAAAGTAAGTATAGACCTTCTAGGCTGGTTAGTAAGTTTCTTTTAAGTACTTTGTGGTTAAAAAAGATTTAACAAATTTAGTTAAAGACTAATTTTACTATTCTAGTTATAACGCAGACAGACTTTTCAAAATTTTTACTTTTTTCTCCCAATTATTAAAATTTACTTTAAAATTTACATTTTTATTTGAATTGAATTAATTAAGAACTTTTATGGCATGTAAAAATGATCTATAATTCTTTGATTTTGAAATTAGCCTTAACGTCAAAGCCAAAATTTTAAACTCGCATAAACAACTTGGTATTTGAATAAATAACTTTTGGAATTATTTATTGATCACTTTTAATTAATACAACATCTTACGTGACAGCCAATTTCTGTGATTTAATTACAAAGTTTTATCATACACAATCCCATCGTCCTGCTTAAGATAATCATTAATTAGTTTTAATTAAATTCATGTTCGCTGGCAGATATCTTGACCTTTTTTATACGTGGCTTGCACACTTTTATGGAAAATTACCTAATTAATTTTAATTTTTAATATTCGTCTTGCATAAATTAAAATCCACTTAAAATTGTTTAATTATGTCTAGCAGGACAGGCGATGTCAACATTTATTAGTTCGAGTGATAAGTTTACGTGTTGAATTGCGTTGTAAATTATTTGAATTTAGACGAGTTGTAAATTTAATGATAAACAACATATATCACAATATGCCAAAAACCATGTGGTTGTGTAACATAATTTAACAATACAGTTTTATGTTGACAATCATAAAATATATATTAGGTACCTACTTTAAGCTTTGGCTTTTAAAATTTTTGATAAGATGCTCTAAATGTCTAAACCGTCAGACGATTTAAACATTCGGTCTGCACAGATTTGGACAAAAAGTCGACACGTGGTTGAATTTCTGTTGTACTTAAACGCCCGTTCTTTTCCAAATGCTCATCAGTTACTCTACTTCGGTATTTGGCTTTGAGGTACTTTATTTTTTGGAACATTTGTTCACATATTTATGTGGAGCGAAATAAATAATTTTTGCGTATTCGATTTAATTCGGAAACTCTTTCGCAGCAAGCAAATTATAATAAAAGTCGTATAAAGATGCCATTTATTATCACCATTATTTCCGCGGAGGTGTTCCCGTTTCGGGTTCCTGTACTGCGACCTTTTGGTCTATTGTACCCTCTGGTGATAGCCCCTTAAAGAAGCGTTTTTGAAAAACTCCAGAATTTTCTTTGAGGGTGTTTTTCTTAACTCTTCGTGGCTGGATTTTTCAACCCCTAGAAGTTTCCGCCGATAGTGTGTGAATCCCTCACACTGGCATATTACGTGAAGAGGAGTTTCTTCTTCTTCACCACATCCTCTGCATATATCGGTCTCTGAGAGCCCTAATATGTAGAAGTGTTTTGTGGCTGCTCTGATTTCTACTCTGCTCATCCCTGAGCATTTCTTTTGTCTTTTCTTTGGAGACCTTTGACAGGATAGCCTTAGAAAGGGCTTGTCCTGCAACTTTTTTCCAATGAGTATTACGCCCCTGTATTAATATGTCACTAAGACACCGCTTAGCTGTTCCATAGGATGTACCAACTGCAGCTTCTGGTCCGAAGAAAGGTGTCTCGCTATCAATTTTGACTAGGGGATCTGCCTTTTCGTTCCCTGGTATATTAGTGTGCCCTAGGCACCATACAAGTTTAAGATTATTCCTGCTTCCTAGCACGTTAAGTGCCCGGATGCAGTTCAGAACAAGTCCTGAGTTTACTTCCGACGTTGTCCTAGACTAGTGTTTCTTAAAGTGTGGTTATCGGACCTCTGGGGGTCTCTGAATCATTCTGAAGGGGCCCCTGAACCCTTTCATAATGTTTAAATATCATCCAAATTTATTTGCCACGCCAGAAGAAACAAAAATATTATCTACCAAACAATTTTTGGGGTACTCTGTAAAAATTTAATTTTGAAAAGGGTTCTCAGAGTAAAAAGTTTAAAAAATTCTGTCTTAGACGATTCTGTTAGAGTTCTTTAAAATTTTCTACAATTGAACGTTATTTTATAAAAGAAAGTGAATTAGTTTTTTGTTGTTTGTGTAAATGTCTTTTTAGAAGTTTAAAATCTATACAGTTTCAAAGGATTTGGGGTCAAAATTTAGTTAAAAAGAGTTAAAGATGGTAAGCAATTTTGAAAATTCACCTTATTGTTTGTCAAAGTATTGAAATCTGTTTTTACTACTCCATTGTGTTTATTCATAATATTTTTCATATATTTCATCACAGATTTTGTTCTTTGCTTTATTAAGACTTTTCTGCAGCATTTTCTTATTCTTTAAAATTGTCTTTAAAGTATCTTAAATGCTATTCTACGAGATCAAGCATACAGAAGCTTAAAAACTTAAGGAGTTTTCTATGTAACAATTTGACTAGAGCTTTAACTGAAAATGATTTGATGCCAAAATTAAGAATTTTCCCAAATTGCCCATTTTACGACTCCTAATGTACCCTCGCATCCGCCCTTATGATAATCTACAAAGCGCTAAACGGAAGTGCCGTACAAATCCAAATGAAAACATCACCTACACTCCCCCAAAAATACGGCTAATTGCGAAAATTACCCAAAATTCAACACGCTCGGGTACCTACTTATCTTCATTTTGTTTATTTGGCTGCGGTATTATTAAAACAGATTGTGAAATCTCCGTGTGCGGAGGTTGGTTTATCGGACCAGATATCGGAAAAAGGTAATGATGCAGCAAATAAAATGGTTGTGATACAAAGGCTGTATGAATATGTAATGCGGGTACGTAATGATATGCAAGTGCTCCGCCCTCACTAGAGGATTGGTCCCCGGTTGGGGGGCCGCAGGTGGGGCCCCGGCACGCGAGCTTTCTATATCACGATGCGGATCGACTTATTATTCCACATCAAAATTTAAATAACGCGATGACATCTAGTTATCATTGAGGGGAAAAAAACGTGGAATTGATACACGATAGTTCACTTGTGGGCCTAATTTTAATATTCAATTGGTCAAATTTCATAAAAAAAAATCAAGATGAAATAATGCTCAAATCATTGATATAAGAATAAATTTATACGATTTATCCAAAAAATATATCGAGTGATTTTAAATTGCTATCGAATTAAGCTAAAAAAATCAGTTAATTTAATTACTGCAGCATATTTTATAAGTGAGTGCCGCACAATTTAAAAATTATGAAGATATAATTATGACTAACAACAAATATTTTTAAGTACTTTTCTTCTCCCTGTTTGTTTTGTTTTTAAGCCATTTACAGCTTAAATTTGACTTTGGAAACGATGGACTTTTCAGGTAGATCCTAGAGAACCAATTTAATCTAACAGAATCTTTCATTTACAGTTTATAAATTTAGTCTTGTTTGGTAAGTTTTTCGCAAATTTTATTGTTAAAATAAAAGTGTGCATGAATTTATTCAAAAATAGCCCACTCATTCACTGCTCTGGCCATTTATTAGTTGCAACCTTTTGTTGTCGTTTTAAAATGCACCCATTAAAGAAAGCATTGACCAATTTGTCTTTAAAAATAATGCAAGCCCTCTTGATTAGTATAATAATGCAAAATTTGTGTCAATGTGACGCCCAGCGCATGCACCATCACATTGTTCTTGTATGCCATTCTTGCACAATTTGAGTCAATAGGACGCTTGCCATATTTTCAAGTCGCGTTGCTCTAAAAATATTCATGATGGGGCCATTGAAAGTCCTTATATATAATGCAAAATTATTTGGGCTTTGTGTGCAAATTACAGGATCGCGCCGGTCTTGTGGCGCTTCGTGAGCACGACCAAAATTCGTGCAGAACAATTGAGAACGAACGTAAATTTGGTTAGTGTCTTCCTGGAATAAATAGTTTGGAGATGAGTTCTTAAAAATAATTAATCTGTATTTACAACAAATTCAGACTATACAGATAATTTTGGTTTCTCCTGTTTCTTATATTATATAAGGTTAAATTAAGCGATGGTTTGCTCGTTTTTAACAAGTTTATTATTATTTTTTATTAAAACATCCTACATGTTTCGCTGACTTAGTTTTGTCAGCATCCTCAGGGAAGTTTCACTGATGATGAAATATTGATAACGTTGAATGCTTAAGGGCTAACAAAACTGAGTCAGCAAAATATGTTGGATGTTTTAATAAAAAATATTAATAAACCTGCTAAAAACCAGTAAACCGTCGTTTAATTTAACAACTTCAGAACATAGAGAGGCTTAAAAAAATATTTTTAATCGGTTCCTGAGCGAAATAACAAGCATTTTTTGTGCAATATTTGTAATGGTTTTTTGAATGACTAGATAGTCGTTAATGATTGCTTAAGTGTTTTTAATAACAAATTTATTAACAACACAGCAAATATTACGTTCCATATTTTGGTAAAAATATACACTGCAGTTTTTTAAACGTTTAAACAAAACATTTTTAATTAGTCTATAAACGAATTAGAACTTTTTTCTGCTCTATTGTTCTAACATTTTTACAAACATGTAAGGCTGTTGCAAAGGTCTTAAGGGCAAAGTTTTATTTATAGAAATGTACTCCACTCTAAAAATAATCACACTTTTAAATGCTAATGACTCTCACCCATTCCATTCACGAATTAAACAAACTCAACTACACCGACATTAAAATCAACGAACCACTGTTTCCCATAGAATGTCAAAGCGATGATGACTCTGAATAAATTTTCCACTCATTGATCACTAAATAGCCGGGTAGTGCGAAAATGTTCATTGAATCTATTCCAGTGTGGTGTGATATCCCCCTGTGTGGATGAATTATTCCAGTATTTCCACTGCAGCGGACATGAATGGTGGCAACCCCGTGCCCAGGCTAATTGTTATTCTCCGATATAAAATGATATTTTAGATTACCATTGTTCGACTTTATAGTTGCTTAAAACTGCTAAAAGGTCGCCGTAACAAAGCGTTGCTAAATCCTGGGTGAAAGTCGAGGTGTTTAGCAAAATTAAGAACACAATGTAACATTTAGGCTCGTGTCAGTTATATAAGATTGAAATAATATCAACGGACAGTTAGTTCATGGCTTTTTTATATCGAGGAACATAGATTTTTTCCCCAAATACTTTATTATTATTTACAAAGTAAACGTTATAGATCTATAGTTAGTATTTCCACACATTACTGATTTAAAATGCAAGATTAACAGAAAAAAATCATTCGCAGGTCTTAACTGTATGCTATAGTAACTGAAGGGGTTGTTTTTCTTAGCTCCATTTAGCTATTAATTTGGTATTGAACAATAAATTTTGTGTGAAATATTACAATGTTGAGTTTTCTATGGCTTTTTATTATTTTATCCAATACTAAAATACTTGTATTATTCACTTCGCATTTTTGCTGAGCGTGTAATTAACGCGCACATTAACCAGTTAACAATTATCCCCGATGCTAATTAATACAATCTCATTTTTATGTAGAACATTTTGTTGCTATTGTTAGTTGCATCAAGTCACGCTAGAAATATGTAAACTATAAATACGATAATACGAGTTTTAAGTTAAAAAGTGGATTAATTTTCCCTCGTCCTGCGCCCCGTTCACCGGAGAACTCATTAAATTAATTCTAGTAACAAAGTCTGTAATGTCTATGTAGTTTGCGTTTATTGGGGCCACATCCCGCCTTAATAAGCACCGTCATAGCCGCTTCCTTGTTGCAGCAAGTGAATGCATAACAATTACAGGTTTCTATATCGTGCGACAAATGGTTGGGAAGCGATAAATTTATCCGTGGTGGAATAAAAGCATCAATTTTGTACGTTAATTTTCACAACAAACGATTTAAATAAAGCAGCCTACTATTAGATTCACAACTGCAGTGCCTCGTTTTGCAAAACAAGCCGCTTTATTACAAAAATAAATAAATTACTAAAATTGAAAAGCGAACCCCAAAATAAAAACTGAAATTACATTAAAACATAAACTAGTCTTTTTCTTCTTAAATGGTTCAAAGCTTTAAGTGATTGTTGCTTTTTATTCTGCATATAATTTTTTTGTGATGGATAGAAAAAATTTTTGCTTATGCATATGACTACAAAATGCACAAAATATTTTATAACCTAGGGTACTGTTTATAATTCTAGAGTACAAAATGAACCAGTAATCTTTGCTCACGTCTGATTTCAAAGTATATAGCTTGATGTATTTAAGTATCTCTCCTAAATTTATATTCTTGGAGATAATATATTCTTGTTGGGTCTAGGAACATTCTTCGCCCACAATTCTTCGCCTCCACAATTCTTCGCCGCCACAATTCTTCACCGCCACAATTTTTCGCCGCATACAAGCAAATCACAAGTTTTATTTGTAAATGTGATTGTTTTTATTTACAAAGTAAATTTTACAGATTATTAATTTTACAGTGCATTAAACGCATCAAAGACTTTCAAAACAATACATTTTCAAAAGTAAAGGAGACAATAATACAATGAAATATTTGCAGAAAAACGTTTTTCAAAACCTATCCAAAAGTTAGCAAGAAACTGTGTTTTCTAAGGCCCTTACTCTAATTGAATCCATTTTTTATTGCCTTTTCTATACTCATTAAATATAAACACAAAATTGTGATATATACCCTTAAGACCGTTAGACCGTTGTTTTTTGATTGTTAACATTCTTCTCAGGGACATCAGCTCTCATCATGGTAACGAAATTACATAAGAGAAATCGTAATGTTTAAATTTCTAGTAGTTGAAAATTTTAACAGCTGAATTTTCTCTAAATTACTTTTGGGGAAAGTTCAAGTGAACAATATTGAAAAAAAAACTGGGTGATTTTTACCAGAATAAAATTGCAGATAACTATTTCTTATTTTGTCATCATTCGCAATAAAAAATGCAGTGTTAATATTAATAATAAATTATACACGGAATTTAAACTGCAAATGTTCCCTTCAAAATAATCATATTTGTCTTAAGAAAACAATATACTATTTGCCTTTGATTGTGTGTTAAATTATAACGTTTTTGGGATTAATATTTTGATAATTATTTAGCAAATTTCAATGGGTTTTGTTACTTCTGGATTTTGTGAGTCTGCTAAAATAATTGTGTTGAATTCGCACTATTTTAGATTCTAACCAAGGAGGGGCACGATATGTTGTCGCTAGAACCTGATCAAGGCTATGTTTATTGCATCAAGAACTCAAAAATATTTTTTTTTACAGAATTGTACGTGCCTTTGATGATCTAAAGATGGGGAAAAAGTTTTAAAACAAAGGACATTTTTGCGATCGCGTTGGCAGTGAAATCGCCAGAGATAAAATCAAAATTCTTCTATTTACCAATGCGCACATCCTTTGCAAGTAAAATGGCGCAAAGTTTTTGAAAATATCTTTTAGAGAAAATCATGAACAACGAAACGCCTGCAAAAGCGCGATTTGAGAAATTGTGGTATAAATGTTGTAGCCAAATCTTTGCGACTTGCATGGGCGTTTAAGATAGGGAAAACCGCTTTTACAAGGGTCTCGTTTTTCGCGTTTTTCTCCGGAACCCTTTAAGATTTTTTCAAAAACTCTGCACCATTTAGCTTGGTAAGGATGCATACTTTATTGTTGTATTTGACATCCGTATTTTTTTGTGAATATTAAAAATTACGGGACGGTGTGACAAGTGTAGAAATAAGACGGATGTGTAACACAGAACCAATAGTAGAATGCACTGATAACAAAAGGAAGGAAGGATTTAACATATCTATATCGATAATGAGGGACAATAGACTGGTAAAGATAGCAAAAGACAGCCACCCGCAGGAAAGAGAAGCATAGGCAGAATTGCCTCCAAAAATGTTTTGACAAAAATTAATGTTCTTAAACTGTTTTGCTTTGAATTTTCAGTTATTTTTTATTTTGCTTCTACAGCCAGGTAAATTAATGTCGATTTAACAGTACCGTGGTGCAATCCCACACATTCTCTTTAACAAATAACCGTATCACAAATTCAAGTACATTATATAATTAGTTTGGTTGCCTTTTCCGGAAGGTCCGTCCTCTCGTTGCATGGTCATGTCCCAACTCTGTACTTATGTGAACGTAGCACATGGATCTGCTACTTGGCTGCTATAATTATTGATATTATTCCTTTACTCCTATTATTTACCCTCCATTGTGGAGGAAAAAATAAGTACGAAATTATATACAATTTTTGTGAAACATATGTGATGGATAGAACGCTATTGTTCATGAACGGGTACTGCGACCTGCTGTTCCTTTCAAGCGGAGATATTGTCATGCGATAGTATTAATTTTTTGTCTTTTAATATCGTCTTTTACCTGCCGTTTAGGGTTACATCATATTATTTCACTACATTAATAGCTTCCCGGATACACCACTTAGTTAGCAACAAAAATGTGCAATATTAACATAGAAATGATTCGTAATTGGAGAGGGTTAATGTTTCCGAGAATGTGACGGTTATTAAGTGGCGAATCTTTTTGAATTCGAACAACAAATTACGTGAGAAACATTAAATACCGGTACTTACGTTGTAGCTATGATCCAAACAGGAAACATCAAAGAACGAACGTACAAAGTGCCTTTACAACTGAAATGTTTAGGAATGAACCAACACTGCGACGAAAATTTAATGCTGAAGCAGTTAAATCAACTCTTAAACACTTAAAAAATAATAGAGCTAACAAAAATTAGTCATAACATTGTCTGATTTGAAATAATCCAAAATTTCTCGATCGTTTAAAGACAGTTTTGACTTTTCCAGATACTTTGGGACACTAGAAACTTTATTTTATGTGTATTTTATAAACGCCCTCGCTCAGTTGTAATGTAATACACTTACAGTTAAGTAAGGTAGAATTGAAAAAAGTCAAAGTTGGTTTTGGTTTAAATAAAGAAGATCAAAGCAACTGTAAAATTAATGAAAAAAAACTTTGCTTTATACGTATAAAAAATATTAAACGATTCTTTAGTATTCCTGATGCATTAATTTTACAAAAACAAACCAAATTTAGAAATGGCAGTAGTTATTGTGAGTAAACGTAACAATGATAATACATTTAAAGAAAGTAATTACATTACAACTTAAAAAAAAACACCTGGTCTTCTATAATGTAATCGAACAAGCTTTGGAACACAATGAATAAAAGAGGATTCATAAAACAACTAAGTTTTATCTATGATACTAAGATAAATGGCCAGAGCATGTATGCAAAAGGGAAGAGATCAGGCTGCCCCAAAAATGGAAAAATATAGACCAAAATGAAAAAAAAAGCGCATTTAGACTTGGAAAAAGATGATAATATGAAGCTTTGGTGCCAAAACAAATCAAAAAACTAGAGAAGAAGAAAATAAGTTATAACTGTAGCCAAAAACTTGCAGATTGGCTCAGCAAATAATTTGATACATAAGTTGACAATGTTTTGGACATTGCACAAAAAAATATATTTAAGAGAAGTAGAAAAATACCAAAATTATTTATTTATTCTAATGGGCGTATTTCTCCTATCCATAATAATTCGCTAACATCAGTAAATCCCTGATTTAAACCATCATTAATAGACCTTTTCAGAAATATTTTTGCACGTTATTGTTCACATTTTCAAAAAAAATTCCGTTGCAGTTGTCTTTTATCTTTTTCTTTTTTGTATCTTACCCTATCACCTTTCCAAGTTTGATTCCTTTTATGTTCTATTTCTATTTCCATTGAAAGCAAGACATAAAAGTGGAGAATGAAACTTTACGAAAGCAAGTCAGTCCATAATGGCTTCACCAACAAACTGATAGAACATACTCCGATAACCATAAATGGTCAGATAATACCATACGCCAACACAGCCAAATACCTTGACTTTAATACTTGACACTAAACTTTGTTGAAAAACTCATGTCCAAAAAAAATAGAGAAGTTAGGTATTGGTATCATAAAATGTGTTGGCTATTAGGAAGAAACTCCGCTGTGTCAAGTGATAAGCTTCTTCTAACTTCAACTATACAAGCAGATATTAAAACCAGTGTGGACGTACCGTATACAACTTTGGGGTTGTACCAAGAAAGGCAACATAAATATAACACAAACTTTTTAAAACCAAATATTAAGAAACATCGTAGATGCAGCCTTGTACTATAGAAATGACGATCTCCATACGGACCTTGGAGTCGAGTTTTGTGGACAGCGAAATCCAGAAATTTGCAAGAAGTCACGAACGAAGACTACTGGAGCATGTAAATATCGAGGCTATCCAGCTTCTCGATAACACGAGCACGGTAAGAGGACTCCAGAGGAATAAACCCTTTGAGTTGGTGTAATTTGACATTAATAGTGTTTAAAAAAAGCAGAGTCAGTGCTTGTGTTAGTATTCAAGAATAGAGTGCCCTCAGGGTTAAAACAACTAGGAGACGACAATGGGTGACTCTTATATCTCAACTTCTTCAGTATACTAGGAATAGAACTAGGTTACTTATTAGCCTAAGACTAATTCGTAACATTATTTAAATTTAAAAAAAAGAACTTTCATTGACTCCACGATTCTTCTTCGCTCCTACCTTTTCTCATTTAATATTTTAATCCAAATTAAATCAACATGTGTTCTTGAAGTACGTATTGAAATCGTTTTTGTTAATTATTCTTTACGTTGTTTCGTATTAGATTAAGCTTCATTTTCCAGTTTTTTCTATGTAATGTGCAGAAGAGAAATTTTCAAGACCGATTTAAAATAAAATGGGAAGTTTTATTCAATCGATTGGGTAAAATACATTTTCAATTAACTTCTGCATGTTTTTATAAGCGTCGCCTGTATAATTATGACTCAATTTTATTTATTATAATCGACGTACGTACATAACTTATCGTTAATACATCGTCACTTGGGCATAAACATGAAAATTTATTAAGAATTGTCAGGTTGAGGTGTTGGTAGGTTTGTAATCTACCAGGAAACACCCAAACTTTTAAACAATAAACTCATGCGGCGATATATTATTATAAAAAACTGTTTAAAATTTCATTTTCCAGCACTCTATAATTATATTAAAATTAACACAGGGTGCTCTCGTTAACACTCAACACCTGTAAGCATTAGGCGAGTTTTATAATTCCTTATCAGACTCTCATTACTTTTTTTTTTACAGGAACTAGGTAATTAGCAAGTGTTGTACTGTGTAGTTAGCACTCCACAAATAAGTTTATCAATTTTACTCGTATTAATATTCCGCACACAACGTAAACATAAAAAAACACTTTGAGGTGTACGGAGCGCGACGCGTCTAACCGAATTTCTCAATTTTGTACACACGTCCCGGAAGTTGTTAAATTGCTTTACTTAGTTAACACCAACCAAACACAAAACAAACTTTGCGTCTCGTATTGTTTGTCCGTTTAGGTAAGCATTTTATCGTGTCTTGCCAGGACTGTTTTAAATTGAATAGAATTGGTTGATAACTTAGTAACGCCCCGATAGTTTAAATTGTAAATTATATCCTCGTCTTTGACGTCTGTTAGTACACAATGGTTTAAAATTTCCTTCTAAAAGATAAAACCACAATTTAACGTTCCCATAAAAACACGCAAAAGCGGGTGAAATAATAGTTGACCCAAATTTTATTGGCCTAATCGGTTTCATTCAGCAAAAGTATTGTGTTACACGGATTCTTTGGTAATGGGACAACAGAAATTGAAACCTAATTGCCTGTGAAACGATTGACTTCAACAGCTATTCGATTTTTATTGCCTCGGGTTTGAGAATTTAATATCGGGAAGAGTTTTAAAAAGGAATGTATTAATTTGAAAATTCTTGGTCGTTCTTAACCGGTGAATTTCACACGATTATTAAAATTAGGATAATGTAACACACAAATAAGATCGTCAAATATAATTAGAGAGTTGCAGGCGCCTTTTACATGGTGAAAAAATTTGAATAACGTGTTGTCAGATCAGCACCTAGAATTACTTAAATTATTAAAGGCTTCTAGCGATCAAACATTAAATAAAAACTAATTAAATAAATGTGGACTGAAAATTGTTTAACACGACGCATACTTAGACATGTAATTTTGCATAATGTTCTGTACAGAAATAACGAAAATTTTTGCAGAATGATTTAAAGGTGTAGACATACACGTTGAGGTTTGGACTGCGCAGTCCAAACCTTGAGGGTTTTCTCTGTAAAAATTACGTTATGAATAAAAACAATCACATTTACAAATAAAATTTGTAATATGCTTGCATGCGGCGAAAAATTGTGGCGGCGAAGAATTGTGGCGGTGAAGAATTGTGTAGGCGAAGAATTGTGAGCGAAGAATTGTGGGCGAAGAATTGTGGGCGAAGAATTGTGGGCGAAGAATTGTGGGCGAAGAATTGTGGGCGAAGAATTGTGGGCGAAGAATTGTGGGCGAAGAATTTTGGGCGAAGAATTGTGGGCGAAGAATTGTGGAGGCGATGAATGTTCCTAGACTTGAAAAAAAAATTGTTAAAATAATATTTAATCAGTTAATTAAAATTTGCTACTAAACGTATCAACAGATTTCGTTCAGATCATTCTAACTGATTAAAAAGTGTAAAATTAGTCTGCCATGTATCTCAATATAAGAACAAATGAATGTTCCTATTGGAACCCCCTGTATAATTTTGGAACAGTTGATATGTTGTCTATCAACGTCAGTTTCTTCTGCGCCTTAGTTCTACGTATTAAAGTATCTCCACTGCAAATTTAATATTTATCGAGCAGCATGTCGGAAATACTAGCTAGTTCGACAGGAAATACGTGACAAACATACGACTGTCGTTGTCACAGCCACCCCGATGAACAATAGTCATTTACCCCAGCTAGTTTTACAAATTACACGCTACTCAATGCACACTGCAGTTCATCACAATTTAACATATTGGCAGTTGATTTCGATTTACAAACGAATGCAAATTAAGAACGAGCAATTCGCATCAAATTGCTACAATTTCTTGGCAAGCAATTGGCGTTATTTGTCTAGGTAAGTTAAGTACGTTTCCCGGTTCACGAGTACGCGGAACGAATTGATAAAAAGCTTGGTACTACCATAACGAATTGGGCCCTTGAAACATCTGCGAGGGACCTTTTAAAATAGGTCCCGTTATGTGTGCTTAAACGGGAACAATCCGTGACAAATGTTTAATAAATAGAAATGGGTGTGCATATGTAATGACATTGCGAACATTACCAGAGAACATTTAATAGTCTTTTTTATGGGCGCTACAGAAAAATCAAAGTAAAAATAAAAATTTCACATACAAACCAAAACTTAAAGGGGGTCAATTTATTTACTTCCAGTTTATGCGAAAATCAAAAAAGAAGTGTTTCAGAACTCAGCAAGCAATTGTTGTTGTACGTCAAAAATAGTCGAAATTTTTCCAACACCAAAAAAAAAACGAAAATCTTAATTTCTTTACAGTCTATAAAATGTAGAGTTATATAACTTTTTGAGAAATACTGTATTAAGCAACCACTCAGCATTACCAAATCAGAACTCCTATTCAGTTTATAGTATTTGAGGAGCCATTTCATTTACTTTTTTGTTCACCAAAATCGGACCACAAACAACGGAGTTACAGCTTGCGGCGTTTTTTGTGTGACACCCTGTATAACTAATTAGACAAAAATAACGCTTTGTATCCATAACCTCCATTTTTTTTAAATACTGCTTGCACATACAAAATAGAAGATAATTAATATGTAGCACACAACAATATGCGAGGTTTAAAAAGAATTTACTACCAGAATTGATAAGCGTACCAAGGGTTAGTAAATTTTTACGTAAAAAATTATTAGGGATAAAATGGGTTAATCAAATAGTCTTTACATATTTGTAACGAGCAGTGCATTTTCATTTCGTTATTTTACCCATTGTAATTACTTTTTGCAATTTTTGTATAATGAATGGAACTGAACACCAAAGCTAGTGATCATAGAACCATTTATCCTGCGCACGACTGACATATATAATAAATTACAAGCATATTGGTGAACATTGTCGCCAATGTAACCTAACCTCAAAGCATTTTCGGCTTTGACTTTACATTTGAAACCATGAATGGAGAGTTCGGTCTCCCTAGTTAGTAATAGCCTTTAATGGGCCCATTGCTATGAAATATGGAACGTCTCCCTTGGGTGCGGGACAATGCCGATGGTTTGCGAAAGATGTATGACTGGAGCGTTCCATTATGTATTATACTGTTATATTATTGCCTGTAGTGTTGTATCATGTCCTAAATAAACATTTAAGTTTATCGATACGATTACTAAAGTCAATATATGACCTACACTAACACTTGTTAATTGTTTACCTTAACACTTAGGGCGGTTAACGAAACTGCAAATGTATATGTACTTAAACAATGACTTCAAAATGTATAGAGCATGCAAATGTAAGCAGTTTTAAGACTTAAAAAAAGTAAAAAGGCTCCGTTTTTAAGCAAACCATAATCCAATTAAAAATGGAAACTGTCTGTTCTGACATGCAGATGACGATTGCGTAAAGTGTTTTTAAAAATGTATCAGTAGTAAGCTTTTTTCCAAACATTTAATAATTTCCTTTTGCCAACTCGTTTAAAAGCCCATTAAGAATATTTGATATGGTTTTCCAAAGTTTTCCAAATTTTGCCAGATGTATTGGAAGTTTTGTCAAAAACTCAAAAATGTTGCAATTGACTTCCTTCTTTGTATAAATGTTAAGCAGTACATAAGCTATGCATAGTAACCTCCAATTTAGTTAGGATACGATCAAAAATATTTTTTATTGCTCTCCAAAGTTTTTCAAAATTGACCAAATGTATTCATTTTTGTACATACAGGGTGCGCCAAATAGTGCGATAAAGTTTTTACTGAAACTTATAATAATTTTTCTAGATGTGCATGTTTTAAAATTAGTTTCAAGTATACAGGGTGTTTCATAAAAGTGGAGCGTCACTAAAGGTTTTTTTTTATTGAACAGCCAGTATATTTTTGCAATATCGAATTCAGCAAGAAAATCTCCATATGACAGTATATTGTTTTATAATTTTGCCGCTTTATTTCAAAAATCTTTGAATTTCCAGAAAAACATGGTCCAATACTTGTCAAGAGCTCAACTTTATGAATAATAATTGGCAAATGATATTTTGTACATACAAAGTCAGAAGGTGTAGTCACAGTCTAAATACATCAAAATTAATTTATATTATACAAAATGTTTTTTTACAGATGTGCCTACTTCCCAATTTTCAAACATCAATAACTTTATTTTTTCCAAGGATCACCCTGTATATTATTACGTCATTTTGTTGCATTTTTGTTTTTCTTCAACTTTACTTAATACATCTGTATCTGAAGTGAATATTTTCTGAGATATTTACATTTTACTTATTCTTATATGCGTTTTGTGGGAATTTCCTAATTTTTTCGGAGTAGGCCCCGACTTTGACAATAGAACAAACAATTTTTTCTAATTTAAATTAAGGTTTTTATTTATGTTTTAACAATCGACAGCAATAACTTTGACAGTTGTTACTACAGAAGTTCATTTTAACTAACTTTTGGGAATATTGAAAAAACTGTTTAATTTATATTAAAGTTTCACAAAAAAATCGAACGACGTGTTTTTGAAAATCTACCGAGGTGTTATTAAAATTCAACTATTTCAATTCTATATTTTTTTAAATCACTTAATTGTTCCATTTAATATTTTATGGCTTTGGTTGTTTTTGTAATCAATGTGATTTTAGTTTTCAGAATCCCATTATTTCAAGTTAATGTATAAAGTAAGGCAACAAATTACGCAAAAATGTCTATTTGGTTTTGAAAATATTAAGTAAATAGTAACTAAATTTAATACAATTACGAAAAATTGTGAAACAAGATGCGTTCGGATCATTAATATTGTTATTATACATAATTACTGGTCGGCAATGGAATTTTCATAACTTAATTACGCACTAATTAATCAAATTGAGATAATAAGTTACCAAGTTAACCAAATTTCATATTAATTACAGGCAAATATGAATAAACCACGATAAATAAATGCATTTGTTACAAGTGTAAAAGAGATATTTGTAATTAAAAATTGCCAAACATTTAGATTGAGCAAAGTTATTGCATGAAATAAAATCAAATCTATCTAAAACTGTTTATTAATTGCTTAATTTAAATAACTGAAATGTTGCGTTAGAACATCGTCATTGTTTAAACAAATTACATTTTAAAGTAATAAGTAATTTCGTGTTAAATAAGTTTTTTGGTACAACAATCATATTTAATATCTTATTGCTTTGATTTAAAAAAATGGTAGTAAAGAAGTTTTCTTTGAGTAATGTTAAGAAAACTTTATTGCACATATAATGTCCTTTCTTTTCAAACAGTCTAGCCAACGACAAATTTCCATTCACAAACAATTTATTCAACTTTATATACATCACATTGTGTAGAACACAATTTGTCATAATCAATCTATAAAAGCCCACCTATGATGTATAATAAAGAACACACTGTTGTGGTTTTCTTGTTATATTTAGGAAGATCATATTGAATCTAGTTCCATTCACGAAGTTATAGAGAATGATTTACTGCCAAAGTTTTGTGTGAATTCAAGTAACTTCTGAAATTCCTGTCTATTCCATTCTTACACATAGTAAGAGGATTCTCTATGTAAACTTGGATGTCTATTCATGTTAACAACAACAGCAGTATGAGGTGAACTTGTCTGTTTGTGTAAATTGTTGTAATGTTACGGGCATTTTGCTCGCTAAAAGCGACTATGGCATTTTAAACGATTTTTTTGAGGTTTCCATTCATTCAGGAACGTAGCCTCATGGTTAAAGTTTAAAGTACCCATTTTATTTTAATGTAAATAAGAAACTTCTGTACCATATGTTTCAGAGCATGACTAACGTCAATAAATTTGCAAAATTATTAAATATCCTGTCGGCAACATTCACCTATAATTACAACTACAAGCAAATTTTATTCCTGTTTGTTATTAAATTATAATACTCTCGAAGAAATAATTAAAGCCAATTAATAATTACAACCTGTTTATGTAATTAGGACGTTGTTTAGAAAATTAGCTGGCAAATAAAAAATTATATTAGCATTAAAAGCAAGAGATGAATAACAATATTATATTATTATATATTTCTCGCTTTTGTAAAGGGAATTATGGAAAATGTTTGATTTTAAGGTTGTTATAACGAAAATTACAGCAGAGTATAAGTCTTCTATGAAAAGAGCTGTAAAAAATATCTTGAAAATTCATTCCCTTATTGAAAAATTACACGCCAGCCGCCAAAAATTTGTCAACATCTCTACTCTATTGTCCTTGCACCTTTATCCTGTAGGTAACCGCCCTTTCACAAATCAAGCCCCTGAAAAATCTTCAACATAATACAGCGAACTATTTTGTGTATCAAATCGTGTAATTCCGGAGGCTGGTGCGGACCTCCCTTGACATAAAACCAAACGGGGTTATAGATCTGTTGTTCACAATACAAACGCTCTGACAAAGAGGTGCGAAATGTAAAACACCTGGTATATTTGACTTTATATTTTTCATCACGGTGAACTTCCCCATCCTTCGCTTACACAAGAAACTAAAGCGTCCACGAGAGAGACGTCCAAAACGTTTCTTTTTTTCATCAGGAGTGCCTCGTTTGATGATATGTGGACTTGGCCGTATCCTCCTCTTTTTAGTCCTGCACAAGGACAATAAATCGCGTCCCATATTTAATATCTTTTGCGTCGAAGATGACGCGAATAGTCATCCCCGGGCTGTGCATACACACCCAATGGGGTTCCGATTGTCACATGCTTATTGTGCGGTTTATGGTCAAAAGTGACAAAAGTTATGCCCTCCGTGCTGTTTTATTGTGTGAATTTGTCTTTGCGAGGTGAAGAGGTGGATACGCTTTTTTTAAAAGACATTAGATTGTCGCTTCGACTATTTTGTTAAACCAGTTTATATAAAAGGCAATTTTAACGAACGTTCAACATTTTAAAAACAGTTTTCAGGGACCTTATGCAAATGTATATCAACGACAACCATATGGAAACGATTTACAATCCACATATTGTTTAATACTGGTGTTATTTTCATAATGAACGTGTAACTTAAAACAGAAAAATGCTTTTTAATATAAGGGAATAATTTTCCAATAATTCTAAAATAGTTCTTCTTGATAAATACTGTTATGTGTATAGTGCTTTTCGTAAATATAAGTTCAATAGAAAATCTCCTATCATTTGTATGTATAACTTATGTATGTAAATGTATAAAAAATTAAAACCTTTCCTTAATAAAACTACTGAGCTTAAGTCTAAACCTTACAATATTAGTTTCATTTTTAAGTTCACTTGTTAGATCGTTATAAAATTTCAGTCCTTTATAAAATAGAAAATTTTGAGTGTAATTTCGTATCCTGAATGGCAATTTAAAGTCTTCACAGTTTCTAGTCGGATATTTATGAATATCAGAGTTTTGGGTTATATATTTCAACAAAGAATTTGGAAGCAGGCTATTTATAATTTTGAAAATGAAAATAATCGTATTAAAAATGATCTGTTGTTTAATACTAAGCCACTGTAAAGTATCTAGCATTAAAGTAATTTTGGTATACCTGGAACAGTGTAAAATAATTCTCATAGACCCATTTTGCAATTTTTGAAGCCGGTCCAAATCATTAGTAATTGCTAGAAATAAAATACTAGAGTAGTATTCGAAATGGGGTGCTATGATAATTTTGTATATTAAAATCTTAGTAAGGACTGGAAGTTTACTGCTTAACACGTTAAGCGCCATTTGTATCCATATGGATACAAATCCTTTTGGCCCGATGGGCCACCTGTATTCATTTGGATACAACACTACATTACAATTGGTGGCCAGAAAAACCTACTTAATTTTAACATGGTGGCGCTTAACGTGTTAATCTACCAAAAAAACATATTTTTTTTATAATCCTTAACTATACAGAGTGTGTATAAATTGGCGGAAGCGCTACACGTGGCGATGTTCTTCGTAAAATTCTAAGTCAAAAATCTTAATACAAAAATGTTGTACCATGCTACCTATGGCCTCAGGAACCATTTAAAAAAACAAAAATTTGGCAACCTTGCATCGCATTCATTGATTTGCAAGGTAAGCATCACTTTAAAGTCTATTTTATAATTGTGTTGAAGTATTAGTAAAAAATTGCCCATAAATTTGATAATCGAACTTCATTAACCAGTTATGAAGCAAAATTCGTTTTGAATACATGCAGCTGATAGAAACAAACGCCACCCTCAGGCACATCTTACATATAATCATCTTAATATATGTAAGTATCCCTAGATTATGGAAACCACATTTCGTGTCCCCCACGTTTCAAACAAAACAGCCCGAATTTCTCGAAAAATATAATCACAAAGGGAAGCTGTGGTTTCACATATGGCTAATACACGACATTTTCCAGCCAATTTCGCAATTAATATAGCAAATTGAGAAATTTGCTTCGGCCTGTAATAATTACTTAACTTTATATATTATACTATAACTATGATGTTTAACAATAATTGAGTTATACGCCACATGTTTGTCGAATTAGTTCAGAATTACGTTGTCGTGGTTAACGACATGTACTATGTTAATATTATGCCATTAAATATATATTAACTCGGCAGGCCCTGAAATACGTAGCGCTTACGTTTTTGTTCCTTAGTGCTTGGGAATGATGCAAAGTGCGTGAAATAAATGCAGAAAAACAAAAAATCTAAGGCCAGTGCAGGCAAGACATATTTAAGTCATTCAAATGTTTGCTCGGGGCTGTTAACCGTACTTGAACATCTAGTTGGCGTTGCAATTAAATAATTTAATTTTCTTGTAGATGATAGTTTACATGAGGAAAGCGTTTTGTTGGTCATAGCATTATCCTCAATTATTATATGCATGTTATAGTTATGAATAACTGTAATAATAAATGGTGCAATAAAGAATTGTTAAGGTATTTGAAACCTGGCGTTGCAATAATGTTTGTTTCAAAAACTACGTTATTATTATTTGTTTAGTCATGAGTCCTTCTACTGTTAGGTGTAGGACTGTTGAATTGTCTTGTGCTGACTGTTTTCAATGTTTTTCTGTCTTGTGCTTTTTTATGTCTTTCCATTTGATGTTTCTATCTGTTGCTGCTTTTTTAACTTCGTCTTGCCAGATTTTTCTTGGTCTACCTCTTTTGTTTTTTTCCCTGTGATCTTGCTTCATAGGCTTTTCTGGTTGACCTTTCTTCTTTCATCCCATAAATATGACCCAACCATCCCAGCTGCCTTTCTTGTATTTTTGTTTCGACTGATTTTATCTTAATTGTTCTCTGTATATTTCGTTTCTTTTTTGGTTTTCCTTGGATTTTTCTTAGACATCTCATTTCTGCTGCACTCAATCGGCTATTATTTTTATTTGTGAGTGTTCACGTTTCACTTCCGTATAAAAGTGCTGGAGTTACTACCTTTATTACCACTTCCACTTTAGTTCGTTTTGGGATTTCTCTATTTCCAACAAATGTCGTTCTTAAACTGTTAAATATTCTTCCCACATTTCCTGTCCCTTCGCTTATTTCCTTGTCCATTCCTCCATTTTTTTTTCTATGATCACTCCTAAATATTTAAAGCTTTCTACCTGTTCCAAGCTAAGCCCATTTAACGTGATGTTATGACCTTTGTTCTCTGTTGTAAGGATCATAGTTTTAGTTTTGTCTGTTTTTATTATATTTTTATCTTGATTTTTTCCCAATTCCTGGTTTAGAGTTTCTAGATTATGTTGCAGATTCTTTTCTGTTTCCTCGACTAAGACCATGTCGTCTGCGAACATTGGCTCAGTTATGTTTTTTTTTCTATTTTCCAGTTGCCTAGGTGAAACGGTTTCATTTTTGGTTTTACTTCTTTAACTACCCCATCAATGACTACTGAGAATAATAATGGGATGAGCACGCATCCTTGTTTTAAGCCCTCTTTAGTTTCAAATTCTTCTGCTTCTTCATTTTGTGTTCTTACAATATTTACCGTCTTTTCATAAATCGCTTTTATTATGTCAATTGTTTCTATTTCTATTCCCTTCCTTCTTAGGCTCATCCTCAGGTCTTTTCTTTTGATTTTATCGAATGCTTTTTCCAAGTCTATAAAACATGAATGTATTTCCTTGTTTTTGTTAAGTTCTTTTCGAGTGTTTGTCTTAATACGAAGACTGGGTCTTGTGTACTCCTTCCTCTTCTGAAACCGTATTGGGATTTTTCTAGTGTGTTTTCTATTTTTTCTTTTAATCTGCCTTCCATAACTCTTGCCAGTATTTTCCCTGATACACTCGTTGATGTTATTCCTCTATAATTAGAATAATCCCTTTTGTCCCCTTTCTTGTGTAATGGTAGGAAAACGGCGTTACTTGTTTTAATTTTGTTTTTAAAGTGCTTTTAATGTTTGTTTAAAAACGAACGCACAATTAATTTTCCGTTGAGATAAAATCAAATTTAAATCGTTATCAATTCATACTCCACAGTGAAAACCTATCATTTCGCTGCAAAATTATTGAAATGCGATTCGTATTAAACAAAAAATAATACGTTATACTCATTCATTATAGATTACGATAATAAATTCATAGAGAAATAAAATTAACTCGATTGCAACCGTGAAATGACAATTGGATTAAAAATACAGATTTGAAAGTCAGACGATGAAAGCATATGTACATCATCTGCTTCATAAACACACAAAATGTATCATTAGTTCCTAAAACGACTTTAATTATAATAATCAATCGGTACCCCTTCGGTACACACAGCTGTATTCCCGGATTCAGCTACAAACATTCACCGCTAGATGCCATGTGTTCCCGGTTTGTGGTTTTTTATGCATGACTGCGGTTTCAACGAGTTATTACTCTTAGAAAATGGAAACCCTGAGGTTAAATGGGTTAGAGAACTACTTATTTACGTATGGGAGAAATGTAGCCGACGTTTATAACCGTATAATATCGGTTGAGTTACCGAAACCCTTCTTTTAGAATCGTTACACAATGATTTCGAACATAAAGCACCAAGTGCTAGTAGATCTGTCCGCCTGCGGGCGGTTTCGGGCGTCGAAAGGCGGAAAAAGGCGTCGAAGGCGGCAAAAAGCTACAGGACACGCCAGGAAGTGTGCCCTGGCGTGGCGGGAACTCCTAAAGGAGGACGCGGGCGTTGATACTCTACTAGTAAATCTAATGCGATAATATTAAGGTCTGTTCTATTACCAGAAAATGAGCGGCTCTGTCGTGATTACAGTTTTAGGAAATGCGGGGAAATTCTTCAGCGGATATAATAACTAAAGGGTGAGTTGATCACGTACGTGAAGGATCATAAAATTTAACGAGTCTTGCATGGAAATTTCACTGTGCAATTTCTTAACAGTTTATTTGAGAGACGAATTAAGGAACAAGAAAATTTGATGCTAGAGCGAGCAGTTAAAATAATTCAACTCACCCTTTTTCTCCAGACCTTGCATTCTTTGATAAGTGTTCGAAACAACTTGAAAATTTTATGTTCATATTTTTGTAAATACAAGGTGATTGAAATTTGAGTTTAAGCATGGGGATCTCGCTTATTATAATAGCTAGAATATAGGTTTAAATTTGGCAAAGTTGCTAAATTTGATGCTCATTAATAATCCGAAGATTCAGTTTTAAACTTCAAATTCTAAAACTTGTAACAAACATATGAATCATTTTATTTACTTTTGAATGAGGTAATAAACAAACCAGATACATATACATATTTTAAAAGTTGGTTATGATGTGGCATTCGTTTTAAAGCTTAATGTTCTGATTCAAGCTTTTTTAAACTAATTTTTTTAAACAATAATAAATAGTAATAATAATTATTTTGATTTAGCGTTTGGCTGGTTATTTTTAATAAGTATATTTTTTTGGACATCTGACATAAATTTTCATTTAGGTATTTACTGAATAACAGTATTTAATAAAAGCAATTAACAAAATTATTACATTTAATTTGATGAAGAATTTATACGTTTGTCGAACGTTTTTTTTTTGCAGTTTTAAATTATTGTTGTTCGTTTATTTGGACCATCACTATTTTTACTTGAATTTTAACCTGATACTTGCTTTATTTGCACGGCAAAGCTCATTAACTAAACTGACATACGCCTCAAAATGAATGATCTTGTTCTGGTTTTGACAAGACATGTTCCATGTATATTAATGTATAAGTATCTCCCACTTTTTCTTTATTTCTGTTTTTCTTGGATTCAATTTATTTTCATGCTAAACATCACAGCAACTATTAAAGAAGACACAATGAACTCCTGACCAAATTACACTTTTAAAACGTTTTAAAATATTATCCAGGATTTCCTAATTGTTTTTATAACATCCAAAGTTTACATATCAAAAATTTATGTAATACTTTAAATACCTACACCAAAAAAATCAACTACGTTTTTTACCATCTAACAGTTATGAAGGAGTTTAGGTATCTCGATTGAATCTTTGATCTTTCCCTTCGCATTCTGCACATTACAAATACGTGAAGGATTGCCTTTTGATTTCTTTTAATTGCGCCTAATAAGTTTTATTTAAATTTATGTTTCTATTGTTTCATAGTGAACATTGCGTGGGTGCTGAAATGCCCAACCCACGTGAAACCGTAGCATGCATCTTGTGACGTTTCGGAGAATTCGATGAAATGATTCTCATAAATGTAATTATTTTGAGAACTACTATATAAATACTGATCAGGGAGGTATTAAGAGACAAAAATATGAGCTTTTTTTACAGTAACTTTTCAAATTTACAACTGCTTATTTAGGGTATAAAAGTTTGGAAAAAAATTAAAAAATAGATCTTTCGGTGATGGTACATTGTAAAGAAACAGGACTATGATGGCACAAGGCTTCTGTTTAGAGACTATCGATTAAAGAAAAAGGAAACTTTATAAATAAAAGAATTCTGGGTGCTGAAAACGAACCAAGTCGAAAATGATAGACGAAAAATACTAAAAGAGGTGACATTGTTTTGACAAAGGGACGAAATTGCCCAATTGCTTGACGGAGATGAGGCAAAATTCATTTGTGAAAGCAAGAAAGGTAATTTGAGGGTAAAGATTTTGTTACGACACCCAGTACAACCTAAAGTTATCTTAAATTCGCTTCCATGAAAAAAATTGAATGAAACATTATTGGCAGCTGATTATGATCTTTAACGTATAGTTCAATCTTGTGGAGTAATTTTGGTTTAAGAGGATTTTGTGTTTGTGGAACCCTGGTATCTAATTAATAATTTTCTTAAACTAGACCAAAGAATTCATGATAATTAAGCATCGGTACAGAAATCTGAGTCCCACCTCTTGGAGTACAGCAAATGTTGGCAGATACATCTTACAAGTTCGTTAATTTTTAGTTATACAACAGAAAAGTGTGCACATGGTTTAAACATCTGTTAAGCAGACTGGAGTTTTCCTAAATCCGCCTCCTGGTGAATGCCCGCTCTTTGACAGACCCTGTGTCACCGTCGGTGGGCGGAGGACAGCCCACACCATTCTTCTGGCTCTAACACACAACGCAACGGCTTTCAATTTCTCATAACGTTCGCCTTCGATCGACAATTATTTGTATTAATTAAGAAAAGGCCAGCACGTGTTAATAAATTATTAACAGTCGATTACGTTTGAATGGAGTAATAGACTAAATATTTGTACACAACACAATAAAATTTAATAAAAGCCAGCTGTCAGCGTTGTTAATTTCATTTGGACGAAGGTGTGTCCATATATTGCTAAAACAAACAAGACTATACGCATACAATGCAATTAATTTACACGTTCTGAACACGTCGGTGCGATGTTATCGCTTCACTGGTTCTAATCTGGTGGAAAACGAAGCCATTGTCTAGTAATTATTCTGTGGTTGTGATTTGAGACTCTACGGGGCACTTTTCGAACTTCTCGCGAGCTTTTTCACGCATTCTTTGTGAGTTTTATTCCTGCGAGGTACAAAAACCATGCTGAGTTTTTGATTCATAAGCGTTTGCGGTTTATTCTATTAACTCTTCGAATAAAAGTCTTAGGGGGAACAAAAGGTGATAAACAATACTATCATAGCTTATAGATAGTCCATCACTTCGAAGGTAATTTGCCTTTAAAGACGTTCTAAATAGGATAACTGCTATAGTTATTGGTCCCCTTAAGCAAAATTTCATATTGCAAGTGAGATAATTAGTTTATTTTTCGATATTAAAATATAAAAATTGAAATGTAGTGCAGACCAATAAACTTTTTTTCATATTTAAAACTCGAATTTGATGTATCATAAGTTTTTAATGGTAAAAATAAATTATTTTTAAAAGACTAAGCAGCTTGTAGTTGTTGGTCTTTATTCGTTACCATCATTATTACAAAAAAAGTTAGTAGTTTTAAACTTTGCAAACTAATAAACAAAATCCCTTAAATTTATTTAGAATAGGTACTTATTATATGCGATTAAACTCAGACTATGCCAATAACTACATAAAGGCCAATAACTGTAGCAGTTACCCTACATATCAAGGCATTATGCAGTCCAGGATTTTTAAATACGCTGGCGTAGGTACTTTTAAAGATTTAAAAGATAATTACATGCGGTGTATATCTATGATAGAAAAGATAATTACTAACAATTTTACAGTTACTTTCCCAATAAGATTTACTCCCAATCCCTATTGATTTACAGTCTAAAATTATGCACAAGATTTAAAAAAAAGTGTGTTTGATTTTGCTGCTAATGTAAACGAATCCAAAGTTAAACAAATTTAAAATTCATTGGGGAGTTCAAAGGCTTTAAACGCCTGATCTAGTCACAGCACACAGCGAGTGTCAATTCTAGCACGCGCTAGGAACGTCGTCTCATTGAAGATGAACACCGTCAGGGCGGAATTTACAATGTGATTGCTGCTTTGTAACTCAGTTTATCAAAGACCGTACGGATCTATTCACTTTTATTTTCCCGGATTTCAAATTAACCGGCATTGTATGATGGCGATTTTAAATCTCCTGTATAGGGAGCTTTTTATGTTGCTAATTATCATTCCTCCCTGTAAACTGATACGGCGGTGATTTATTCGTCTTATACCTTATTTAGCTTTGAATTTCACGTGCGAATGAACTTTCAGTAAAAAACGTCCTGGCCCGAGGGAGAAAAATGTGGCGGCTAATTAATCACGTATAAAGATGTGTTGGTTTTTGGCAAAATGTCAGTTTTGGCGTTGAACTATTTAGAGCTTTTTAATTGCCACCCAAGTTACAAAAAAGTTGTCTTGTCGAAAATATTGTAAACACATTTTCTGCAACAATTAAGAGGTTGATGACGAAATTTCACCACTAATGAATCGAAAAGGCACCAAAAAACTTGCGTATACAGAGGGTGTCCCTGGGAAAATCTACTTAACATCAAAAGTGCGTTTTTCTTCAACTAATCTTTACATGAACCTCCTTTCGAGACACATATTCCTGAATAATTTTTCAACCGCCTAAGATATTGACTTGAAATTTTCAGGATATGTTTATAATGCTTTTCTACAACAAAAAAATAATTTAGGATACGATCCAATATTTTGTTTGTAAGAAACTTCAACAATTAACTCAACAAAGCAAAATTTCCTTACTATTAACCTCCTTTCGAGACACATATTCCTGAATAATTTTTCAACCGCTTAAGATATTGACTTGAAATTTTCAGGATATGTTTATAATGCTTATCTACAACGAAAAAATAATTTAGGATACGATCCAATATTTTGTTTGTAAGAAACTTCAACAATTAACTCATTAAAGCAAAATTTCCTTACTACTAACGTCCTTTCGAGACACATATTCCTGAATAATTTTTCAACCGCTTAAGATATTGACTTGAAATTTTGAGGATATGTTTATAATGCTTATCTACAACGAAAAAATAATTTAGGATACGATCCAATATTTTGTTTGTAAGAAACTTCAACAATTAACTCAACAAAGCAAAATTTCCTTACTATTAACCTCCTTTCGAGACACATATTCCTGAATTATTTTTCAACCGCTTAAGATATTGACTTGAAATTTTTAGGACATGTTTATAATGCTTATCTACAACAAAAAAATAATTTAGGATGCGTTCCAATATTTTGTTTGTAAGAAACTTCAACAATTAACTCAACAAAGCAAAATTTCCTTACTGTTAACCTCCATTCGAGACACATATTCCTGAATAATTTTTCAACCGCCTAAGATATTGACTTGAAATTTTCAGGATATGTTTACAATGCTTATCTACAACGAAAAAATAATTTAGGATACGATCCAATATTTTGTTTGTAAGAAACTTCAACAATTAACTCAATAAAGCAAAAGTTCCTTACTGTTAACCTCCTTTCGAGACACATATTCCTGAATAATTTTTCAACCGCTTAAGATATTGACTTGAAATTTTTAGGATATGTATATAATGCTTATCTACAACGAAAAAATAATTTAGGATGCGATCCAATATTTTTTTGTAAGAAACTTCAACAATTAACTCAACAAAGCAAAATTTCCTTACTGTTAACCTCCTTTCGAGACACATATTCCTGAATCATTTTTCAACCGCTTAAGATATTGACTTGAAATTTTCAGGATATGTTTATAATGCTTTTCTACAACGAAAAAATAATTTACGATACGATCCAATATTTTGTTTGTAAGAAACTTCAACAATTAACTCAACAAAGCAAAATTTCCTTACTGTTAACCTCCTTTCGAGACACATATTCCTGAATTATTTTTCAACCGCTTAAGATATTGACTTGAAATTTTCAGGACATGTTTATAATGCTTATCTACAACGAAAAAATAATTTAGGATACGATCCAATATTTTGTTTGTAAGAAACTTCAACAATTAACTTAACAAAGCAAAATTTCCTTACTGTTAACCTCCTTTCGAGACACATATTCCTGAATAATTTTTCAACCGCTTAAGATATTGACTTGAAATTTTCAGGACATGTTTATAATGCTTATCTACAACGAAAAAATAATTTAGGATGCGATCCAATATTTTGTTTGTAAGAAACTTCAACAATTAACTCAACAAAGCAAAATTTCCTTACTGTTAACCTCCATTCGAGACACATATTCCTGAATAATTTTTTAACCGCCTAAGATATTGACTTGAAATTTTCAGGATATGTTTACAATGCTTATCTACAACGAAAAAATAATTTAGGATACGATCCAATATTTTGTTTGTAAGAAACTTCAACAATTAACTCAATAAAGCAAAAGTTCCTTACTGTTAACCTCCTTTCAAGACACATATTCCTGAATAATTTTTCAACCGCTTAAGATATTGACTTGAAATTTTTAGGATATGTATATAATGCTTATCTACAACGAAAAAATAATTTAGGATGCGATCCAATATTTTGTTTGTAAGAAACTTCAACAATTAACTCAACAAAGCAAAATTTCCTTACTGTTAACCTCCTTTCGAGACACATATTCCTGAATAATTTTTCAACCACTTAAGATTTTGACTTGAAATTTTCAGGATATGTTTATAATGCTTTTCTACAACGAAAAAATAATTTACGATACGATCCAATATTTTGTTTGTAAGAAACTTCAACAATTAACTCAAAAAAGCAAAATTTCCTTACTGTTAACCTCCTTTCGAGACACATATTCCTGAATAATTTTTCAACCGCTTAAGATATTGACTTGAAATTTTCAGGACATGTTTATAATGCTTATCTACAACGAAAAAATAATTTAGGATACGATCCAATATTTTGTTTGTAAGAAACTTCAACAATTAACTTAACAAAGCAAAATTTCCTTACTGTTAACCTCCTTTCGAGACACATATTCCTGAATAATTTTTCAACCGCTTAAGATATTGACTTGAAATTTTCAGGACATGTTTATAATGCTTATCTACAACGAAAAAATAATTTAGGATGCGATCCAATATTTTGTTTGTAAGAAACTTCAACAATTAACTCAACAAAGCAAAATTTCCTTACTGTTAACCTCCTTTCGAGACACATATTCCTGAATAATTTTTCAACCACTTAAGATTTTGACTTGAAATTTTCAGGATATGTTTATAATGCTTATCTACAACGAAAAAATAATTTACGATACGATCCAATATTTTGTTTGTAAGAAACTTCAACAATTAACTCAAAAAAGCAAAATTTCCTTACTATTAACCTCCTTTCGAGACACATATTCCCTAATAATTTTTCAACCGCTAGAGATATTGACTTGAAATTTTCAGGATATGTTTATAATGCATATCTATAACGAAAAAATAATTTAGGATGTTTTTAATCGTTTTTTCCATATTACAAACTATAATGCCTGTAGGTATATTTTTGTTGAATCTTGGTTAGAAAAAGTTTCAATGGTATAGGTACACCTAAAAATCATTGATGTAAATGATGTAAAAAATACTTTTCATCGTTCGCTGAATTTTTTATTTTGAATTGCCTTACTTAAAATACTGACAAACTAGATGTAAAAAATGTATTTACATTTACACAGATGTGTATATTGTCACAGATGGATTAGGAGCAGTACATCTACAGTGACATCATTTGTCATCTGAAAATACCTCGCTATAAATATAGGAGTTTAAGTTGACACGGCGGAACACTTTGTCATATTAGTGTTGTTGTTTTGGTCGTTCGCACTTATGTTTCATATTTTAACGATCCGTCGAGTCTTGCACGTTGTGGGAAATGATGAATCGGTACGACTTCAAGACGAGGAGTAATAGTCAACAGCTGTTTACCGGTTTTATTGTGAGACTTTTCCGGTGGTTCGATATTTTTAGTGGAACAGTTGCAGGTAGACGCGGTGTCGAATTTTATTTCCCAGCAATTTTTTTTGGTTTGGTGACTCAAAAACAATGAATGCAGAAAATGGTAAGTTAGAAAAAGATCTGAATAACAGGATAGCTTAATAGTAACGGAAGGAAACGCATCGACCTAAAAAACTTCCAGAAACTTTTGCGAATCAGACACACACACACATAAATCTAACAAAAATTGTCGTTTATTCGTCTTTCTGTTGCTAATTGGGTGGATTTCCTGGAACGTGCACGTGGCCACGATCCTTAACAACCTGTAAAAGGATCCATGATACCCGATACATCCTGTGTATCCAAGCGGCACACGCGAATCTCTGGACAGTAGGAAAGATCACAGGGTCAGTCGGCCTCTTTGAGGACGGATTTCAGAGAAATCCGAAAAATCTCATTGCTTTGACGGTGCTGATACTTTTATTTATAGGTGGTCTTAAGTTCGAAATATCTCACATTTTACACATTTTTGACACTATTTAATTAGGTGGAATGGTAAGGACTGATAAAAAAAATAGAAGATAATAGAAACACACTTTTTTTAAAATGATGATTGTGGCCTTAAAAATTAACTATTTTGGCCATAACAGTGTTACAATTGATTTTCAGTTGAAATAAAATGAGAGGAAAAAGACAGGGTAACACATTTTTCGCCATGGCGTCCGTCATGGCTTTTTTTTTAACACAAAACTGGATCAATCGGAAAAAATGGGTTGACATACAAGGGAGAGAGAACATGGGAGAATTATTCAAATATGGGGTTGGTTTTTACAAGGAATTAACCCTTTTTAGGAGATTAAATTTTAATTAAACTTTTATCATTTTACTTTGAGCTGTTCCATATTCAAATGTCTTAAAATAAACTTAAATTATTACATCATCATACAATACACCAATGAAATGTTTTGCAAGTTCATTTTTTGTATGAGCCCGTAATTATTTCTTTGAAAAGATTTCTCCAAATACAAATGATGTTTCATAAAAGAAAAAAATTGAAGCTGTAAGTAAAATTGTTGACTATTTTTAAAAATTAAAGTAGAAAGAACATGTTAAAATTTAAAATCGAATATCTCGAAAAAAAAATGCGTTTTATAATAACCTGAAGTACATTTGAATAGAGTTTCGCTAATAATCTTAATAAAGATGTGTCCAAATCGAAAATATTTTTGAAAATGATAAAACTGCAATGAAAACTGTGACAATGTGGAGAAGTCGAATGAAAACCATATTTTTATTATAATTAATCACTCTGGGGATAAAGTAAGAAGGAACCAGAAAATAAAATAAATATAATAAATATTACTTAGGGTTTCTAGTCGAATTAAGCGTTTGGATTTTTATTTTTCCTTACGATTTTAATAGCTTATAACCAAATTTCGTGTTATTTTTTAATACTGCCTCATTAAGTCACTGCAAATACTGCCTCCATAAAATTATACACCACTCCTGAAGCTTCGTTTGGGCATTTCAAAGCCTAATCGATCATGACTACGCATTTTACAACCGAAATAATTTACATCTCTCGTCTCGTTGCATTAAAATGTTTAAAAACACACAAACATGCATTTTGGATGTCCCAGTTTATTTGTTGTTAATAATTATAATCCGGCCGTAATGAACAGCAACAGCACAAATAATAACATAATGAGTGGGGTCTTTAATTGGACTCATACACCTAGTTTAGTGAAGTGTAGGGTTCTGATGGGCATTCTGTGCTTTCGTCGGTCCGTTTGAAGTGTGCAAGTCAGCACAGCCACTGTTACATGCTTCATCATGATTAATTTAGCCGAATTGTACACATCATCCCCTTAGTGCAACACCCTACGATCTGTGTTGCCGCTATTAGCTCTCCAAATAGACAGGTATCCGATAGATGTGCCTAAGAATGACCGATCAAGTTGCTGTAATTAGTTACACAATGTTCGCGTTATTAAATTGGATGAGCTGGGTTTCTGTGTGATTTGTTTTACTGGGTTAGTGTGTGGATTTATCTTGAGGTGTGTTAGAGATTTTCGCAAGAGTAACATCTTTATGATGTTCAATAAACTACTTTAGAACATACAGGTTCCCGAGAAAAACGCCAAAACTAAACCCCTGCAAAAGCCGAAGTTTGTTCAGAAAAATAAACACCTCGGTTCACGAAAACATTCATAACTTCGTTATGTCGCGTGCAATATTTTTGAATTTGGGCTCAAAATGTAGCTAAAAGATGGGCGCATCTGATGACGTGTAGAAAAAGCATTGTAAACTTTTTTTAGGTTTTAGGTTTTAGGTTTTTCTGGCCACCAATTGTAATGTAGTGTTGTATCCAATGTTCTGTTGTATCCAAATGGATACAGGTGGCCCATCGGGCCAAAATGATTTGTATCCATATGGATACAAATGGCGCTTAACGTGTTAATACATAAAAGTACACACATCCCTAGACCTACAGGTAGAAGCAGGATTGAGCAGATTTAAATCAATTGATTTAAATCACGATTTAAATCATGATTTAAATCAAGTGATTTTTTTTTAAAAATCATTGATTTAAATCAAGTGATTATTTTTTTTTTTTAATATTAATTTAAATCACAGATTATATGAGTACAATATAATATTTATAATAAAACAAAATTGTATTACTATTTTATTCTTGAGGCTTTCGCGGCCGTTATCCATAATACAATCTTGGTTTCCGGGTTTGGAACCGCGTCTTCTATATTTAGAAGTAGTTGACGTTTCGACCATTGTGTCTTGGGTCTTTTTCAAAACTACTGTCGTAGTATAGTATAGAAGACGCGGTTCCAAACCCGGAAACCAAGATTGTATTATGTATTACTATTAGTAATTAAATACACGAAATGGTGAATAAACCATATCAATTTGCTCTTGTAAAGTAATATTCATTGTGGAAATGCAATAATTCAAAAAATAAATGACAAGTTTTTGACGTTAGCAAAGTGAACAGTCAGTTTTTTCTATTTCCACGGCACTCTATTGCTTCAATAACGATTTGAAGAAAAATGTCGAATATCTCGAAAAGTATGAGTTTTGGGTATAGCTTATAGCACATACTTAACGAAATATGAAGCTCCTTTAAAGACGAATTCGATGACATAAAAAAATACAGGGGTTTGCATTTGAAAAAATCGAGTTACGAGCTTTTGAAAATCATGGAAGTTGCCACCTATTTATAAACACCCCTGTATATGTGATTCAAATTTTTTCATATCGAGCGAACAGAGAATTTTTTTCTGCATGTCCATACCAAATTACAACTCTGTACTTTAAAATAACTTCAGAAGAATTTTTTAAATAAAGACTTAAAACCTTGAATAATTTAGAATTTTTTTTTTTTTTTACAACGCCGTATAAAAACCTGTAGTATTATATATTGATGCAAAGCTAAAATTAAGGCGGTCAAAAATATTAAATAAAAAATTGGGTGTTGTATTTGAAATATAAAAGTTGCTATTAGTTCCAGAAAGGTGACTCACCCTGTATATTTGAAAATATTTTTATTGTGTTGTTTAGAAAAAACTGTATAAAATAGCATTTGAATTAACTTCATATCTCAAGCCGTTTAGTCACAATCGACCGATCCCGCACTAATGACTCACCCTGTATATAATTAATTAAACATCACCATTTAGCACTGATTTTTTCAAAATTCTTAATCATTATATTTCATTTCATTTTGACAAAAATTCACCAATGAATTAAATATATTGGTTATTAAATATATTAGCACAAAACAGAAATAGCATGTGAATATGTCACAAAATTCGATTATATGGTACATTTGATTTAAATCAAAAAAATCTGATTTAAATCTAATAAATCGATTTTTTTAATTTTTTAAAAAAATCATGATTTTTATCCACCCTGGGTAGAAGGGATCTTGATTATATAATATATGAGTATGAGGGAAGCTACAATCTATTTTTAAAATAACAAAATTCCTCTTTCTTTAGAAGCAAAAATATATAAATTATAAATTTTATTTTTCTCTCATAACTGTTTTGTTTCATCATTGGAACAATTTTATTTGTATTTGCTAGGGTTTTTTGGTGAAATGTAACTTTTATTGTAGGTTTTGGCAAGTGATTTATATCATTTAAAAAAAAACATGCCACTATTAAAAGCCAACTGAAATAAGGGGTAATATCTCAACAAAAAAAAGAAACTGATAAAAAGATCTATTTTGCTCTACCCTGTATTATTATACAAACGAGATAATAATAAAGTGGACGTTGTAAAACAAGCAAGCAATCAGTAAATTCCCCAGAACAAGAAATTAATAGCAAAATTTGTTTATTTATGCTTCACCATCCATCAAAAATTTTCAAAAGTACCGTGAATGAAGCGCTCCTGCCAGCGATCAAAGAAACTTATTACATCCAGACAAAGTGGCGCAATATATTACTCTCATCAGCCATATCTCATACACGCGTTGATTAAGTCGCAAACCTCCGTATAAAACGACTATTTTAAAAATGTTAATTAACCGGAAGTAAACGAAATAAAACAGTAAATAACGTCCCCAAAACAAACACACATCCAGATTAAACCTACCGTGGAAGATGCAACTCTACACTGGCGGTTTTTCTGCGCATTTCGCTGGAACAACGAGCGGTTATTAACTCAAGAACGTGATATACGACCTAGTACCTTGACAACTCTTTCAGTTTTTTACCGACCCGCGCAGGAAACCGGCGAAAGTGAAAAAGTGTTTTCGGTAGCAATGACAGATGCAACTTGCCAGACACGTCAACTCGTTAAGATGAATAAGGTTACGATGTCATTTTGTCACTGAACCTCCTATTAAAAAATTATACAGTCATCACTCGAGCTATTTAAATTGCTGTGATGGATGGGTGTGATTTTTCATGTGTTAGATTCGCTTGAAAATAGCGATGAACAATGTATAAGTCTCCCATGGAACAAAAAAGGCCATAAGATGAAGTGAACGAAGGGAGTAATGCCAAAAATTGCTAATTTTGAATCGCTTTTAAAGGCCCTTTTTGTTATTTATGGCTGTAAAACAATAAATTCAAGATAAATTGTGACAAAACTGTATTCATGTTATAAAAACAAAAAACAATAAGGCTGTGATTGACCTTAATATTCAAAATTGAATGGAAAATATTGAGCCAAGCGTCAAATTGAAAGTGTGCAGATTGATGCTCAGTGATAGTGGTCCGTCCATACACTATGAGCATTTGTGCAAACAAACTATGCCAATGATTGGTGCCATTTATAAAACTAGATGTTATCTAACAAAAGAACTTAAATATAAAACTTATCATCCTCTGTTTGGGTCTAAATTCACTTATTTAATTACTGCATGGGCTTTTCGTACAAGTACACTATTTAACAAATTTCAAATATTACAAAATGAGGTTGTCAAGATACTCTTTAATATAAATTATTTAGCACCTACCATCGAAGTGTATAACATGTTAAAAATGTATAGTTTGAAAAGTTTTGTAAAAATTAAACAATCTAAACTCTTTTACAAAATAATAAAAAATGAACAGAAATCGAATGTCACCATAAAAAAACTGTCCTCTGCATAAATACCAAACACGAGGTGCTTAGTTTTTATTTGCACCCTGTTTTTTCTAACATTGGCCTTAATAATCCCATGGCTTTGAGATTACAAACTTTCAATAATCTACCTGAATAGGTATATAAAAAATATGGATAAGGAAAGAAGATTTATAAGAAACTTAAAAGAACATTATTTATGTGATAGTTATGTTAAAGTGTTCTGGTACTAAAAAGTGCTTTATTTATTTATCACCTGAATAATTCATGTATTTAAATAAAGTGTCATGTGTTTTCAATTTGCTTTTCATTACGAATCTAATCAAGCCAATACAAATTTTTGAGCAATAATATTACAATTTTTTGACTGTCGTAATTTTTTCAAAGAGCTTTTAAACAAAAGTCTGTTTAACATTAATCCAACATTTTTCATATTTTTTTTTACTGAAATAATAGTTTTGTGCCTTTTACCACAAGAACCAACCAAATATATTTCACTAATGGTTGTTGTTAACTGAATTACACATCCCCAGTCACAAACAAATCTGAAAATAATGCAATAAACGATATTTATCCTCTGTAGCCCCCAAATCTATCTCCTAATGCCATTTAATCATCTGGATTTACTTAGCAAATCTTAGAGGAGCGTTTACATATAAATAAATGAATTTGCTCGGATTATTTACTTTACTATCAATAGATAATTCAATAAAATTTGTCATCTGCTCCCCCAACCAGCGCATGATTATCGAGCTTGTATAGAACCCCTTCATAATTTATTCCCTGTATTATTGGGGCTCTTGCGCGAACCGATGTCGTGGCAGTAGAGGCAAAGTCGTTTGGTCTTTGATTTTATGGCAAATGTGTGCTTAATATTTTGTAGAAGAGAAAATGTGAATATAAGACTCAGATAGATCGAAAACGAGACACGAATGTAAGCTCACGTAAAACAAATGAGAGCTTAACAGGAACAAATGAGAATGTTTTCAAAAGACAAATGAAAGTTCCAAAAAAACAAACGATGATAACTATAACACAATAAAATCAGTGTACAAACTTTCAAAAAAACTGCTTAGGTAATTTCATGGAAAATTTTAATTCATCGTTTTATACATATAAGAAGCAATCTCTCAACTATTAATTTTCACCTACATTCCCGAACGAAAGCAAAACACTCCGGAATATGTGGCATCAGTTAACGCGAATACAAAGCTTTAAAAGCCGCAGAGGGTAAGCAATATAAAAACCACTCACTTCATGGAGAGTGGATTTGTTTGAGCTTGGTTTAATCAGTGGATCCCCTGCAGTTTAACTCAATAGCAAAATCTGCCTAATGGAAATGTATAGTCACCAGATCGTTTGCGGTATTGTTAGAATTATGGTTTGATTCTGGATCGCACTCCCTAAATTTATTAACTGGTAATTTAATTTTGTACCCATTTTAGCACAGCAATTTGTGGAACGTACTGCTAAATGTGATACGCAAGTTTGCAAATTAAAATTTGCATGCTTGACTTTGATACATTATCATTACGAGTATTTAATGAAAACTAAGAGGAAGGTTCACGATATGTTGTCGCTAGAATCTGGTCAAGGCTCTGTTTAAAAGCCATAATAATACTACAAATTAAACGCAATCAATTTAGACAAAACCACCTAGGATTTTTGAACAAATAATTAAAATTTACTTACTTTATTTTAAAACGTCACCTCCTCCATTGCTTGCAAACTTGGATTCCATCCTCATCCTTTGTGTATCACTGACATAGAACTTTTGAAGTAAAAAACTTAAAGTTCAATATACCGCGATGCTCTTTGCAGTTCTTAATTAATTAGTATTTAAAAAGTGCATGGATATTTCACAACATGACGACCAAACTGCAGCTTTCGACAAATTCCCGAACAAGGTCAGGCTAATTCTTCTACACGACTGGCGAAAAATAGTTCTTATCAACGCTTTTTTGATTGAAACAGATGTTCCAAGCTCTGGTTCTCAATATGTGTACACAAGAACTTTAACTAGACCACTAAAATGTAATAACTAGAACCATTAGACCTCGATTATTGATGTTTGTTTATTTTTGAACGCGTTTCGCGAATTCAATTCGCGAAGAGCAACTGCTTAGGTGCTTATAAGTTTTAAAAAGATGCGTAACTTTTTTTGCCAAGTCGATTACATATGCGCAAACTACTGACATTTCAACAAGCTGAAATATTTTGTGTTATATTTTTTTAACAGTGCTAAACGTACAAATTACAATCAAGCTACGAAGCTGCAGTTTTTAGGCCGAAATTGTCTTAATTTTTTTTTTTACTGTTTAAGCGTTGCGTTTTGTTTAAGCTAAATTATTCTTAGTAAGAAATAAATAAAGATCGAATCAAAAATTATATTTAATGTCAACGTGTTCACAAAAGCTCAGAATAATTTACAGATAGTTACAATTTACAATATTACAGACTCTTTGGCTAGAAGAGAAACATTGTTGTAAAATAATTTTCAAATAAATAATCTGCGACATATCGAACATCCAACAATAATAATGTTTAAAATAAATAATAAGTGGAATGGGCACTATTAATAAGTGATTACAAAGCCTGCTCTGGATAAACAACAAAAATACTATGATATGTGAGAAGTACAAAGGAGACATCGTTTCTCGGCGGCCAATCACCGTAACACATTTTACACGATAATATATGGATAAAAATAATTAAATATTTATAATATGTACAATAGATTTAATGATAAATCGAAGCAATTACTAAAGCTTGTCCATTCACAGATAATTATGTACATGCGTTTATACAAAAATTTTGTTTTAATAAAGTTTGTTATAAACAAAGACATCACTGGGATTTCGCCGGGGCCTAGCCGCTAGCGACTATAGTTTGGATATAGCAGCGTAGGTCCCCACCGGCCTCAGACCAAACCAGGAGGTTTTACGTCTAAGCCCTGGACCATGTCTAAACCACCCAGGGGCGCCGAAGGAGGTGGCGTGTGGTTCATAGACCCAGGAGAATTAACATTGTTCGTTAAATCGCTTTGGCTGTTTTCTTCTGAATCACTACAGGATTCCGAACTACCCTTTTTGCCATTTCCATTGTGCGTTTTGACGTGCTTTGCTAAATGATCCGATCTCATAAATCGCTTGTTGCATACAGGGCACGCGAACCTCTTTTCTCCCGTATGCGTACGTAGATGACGCTGAAGCTCGTCGGAGCGTGTGAATCGCTTACCACAGAACAGCCAATTACAGACAAAAGGACGCTCCCCCGTGTGCCATCGTAAATGAGCTTTGAGATGTGAAGTTTTTCCATACACTTTACCACAACCAGGTATGTGACAACTATGGATGTTCTTTTTCCTTAAGTGCACACCAGCGGGTCCTAATCTTTCTGCTTCTTGGCAATTTGGACAATCACACGTGGCGCGTCCCGTATACCTTCTCTGTGATCTAGGAGATGGTACTTGAGGAGGTAAAGACGAAGCCGCGGATGTTGGTGAAGGAGCCGAACCGGTATGATGTAAACCAAACGAGGCACCCACTGTTTGACCAGGTAGCATCGACTTGTAAGTATCTTGTAAGAGGTGCTGTCCTGAAGATAATAAATGATTCGACGCCGCTAAGGAATGGGTTAAGCTTGAGTAATCTGAGGAATAGTTAGCGGCTGCCATCTGCGCGTGCATACCAGCAGCACCACTCATATCTAACCAACTCCCCGCAGTAGCGGAATGAACGTCCCACCAAGTATTCGCAGAAGCTACAGGATCACTTTTGATAGCACCGTGATGAGTTGCACCTGACATCGTGTTAAAAGGCCAAGACTCGTACGGGTGTCTACTGTAAACCGAACCTAAAGCCGCGTGATGAGTCGCTGCTCCTTCGACCTTCCCTAAAAGCGAAGCCTGATGATGATGGACGTGCGAGTTATCAGAAACGCTGGGTTGCGTTGTGGCCCCGGGGAAATAAAGATCGCTACCGTACGACGAAGTGGTCGGTACGCTGGAGCAAGAGGTCATCACGGAACGGCTCGGGTAAGAACTATTCGAGGCGGACGAGCGTTGCGATGAAAGAGCACTTACGGCCGAATTGCCTGTCGTGCCTTGGTTGGGCGATGGGGCACCTTGCGGGCTCTTCTTCCACGGATGGAAACCTTTTCCAACGGCGGCATCGGCCAAGGGTGGCGGAGATTTGTTGGACAGCTTATTACATTGCGCGGCTAACATTGCCAGAGGCGTTCCGCGCAGACTAGGATGTTCCTGGAACAACAAAAACAAAATTAGATGGCCATCATAGTGTGTGTCACGGCGCCGAATATAGTTTACTTTTCTAATGGATTTCGGAACATCAGGTAAAAAGGTCTAATGTAAGCGAGCGGCAATCTGTTTCATGCAAATGGTCGGGGGTTCGCCACGAAATTAGTCGTCCTGATTTATATTACGGCCACACAACTTCGGTGGACACATTAAAAGACGCGATATTGATTAATATTTTGAATTATTGCCGGCAAGTTCTCACAGTGGGCCACGTTAGGAAGTAATTAACGAGCGAACGACCTTCGGGGAGCGGCTTTCGGCCAGCCACAGTAGTCGCATCCATTATAGGCTTTTATTCGTTGATTGCCAGCGGCTTTCAGCTGAAGATGTCAGTCGGAGCCGTTGAGCGACGGGTCTACACAATGCGACGATACTGTAAGACATAGCGGCGACGCCCAGTGGCTTTGTGATTGGTAGCGACGTTATCGACCGGTCTAAGATAGACGCTGAGGTCACCCTAGCTACTGTATTAGATGATTTCTGAACTTTGATTAACCTTTTAGCGGGCGCATAACGCCGGGCCGTTCTGCTAATGGACTGCATTAAAATGTTACAGTAATGACTGGCCAAAGACGGCGCTAGGGCCTTGACGAAGCGTAGGAGCGTGTCAAAAACCAATAAAAATAAATAATCGACGAAAATTAGTTAGAGTACCCTGCTAGATCATATCTAAACATCGCTACCTGAACGCGCTTACAAGCCACAGAAAACCAGACACAAGTTTACACAACTTAGACCCTCTACACTAAATTCATTGCGTTAAGAGTTTTAAAAAACGTACACCCTTGACAAATGATCGATAATTCAGACAAACAACAATAAAAACGCTTTCAAAAATACTGGAATTATTTACACGACTCATTTTTAAAGGTTAATCTAACGTTAAAAAAATCGTATCCCATTAAAAGATTCTCTATACATGATAAAGAAATGAAAAACCGAACAACCAAGAGACGGGAGTTTAGAAAAAAGTACAGATACTCAACAGGAAAAGATTCTAATACTTAACTTAAGCGAGCTTTAATTATACCTTAAAATTATAGTCAGAACTACTTAATAACTAATTAAAATACGTTCAATTAACAGCCCGTAACATTTTTTATAATATTCGTGAAAATAAATAAAAATTAACTTAAATCATGATTTTAATTTTAAAAAATCAGCTGATTTAAATCATGATTTAAATCAGGCCGACCCTGGTCATAAGACTCTGATGTTAATCGACTTTTAACAAAACCCAACAAATTTATTGTCAAAACTGCTCAAAAACTAATAAAAAAGAAGCTGAATTAAAAGTCATTACATTATTTATATTGTCTTGTAGAAATGCCAGACCAGTTTTAGGATATCTCTCTACGTCAATAACTTTCTTATTTATTTATTACCCACATGTAGATGTCGTAGGACATATAGATATTCCTTCTTAAAAAAGGACAAGTGATTTTTAATTTAAGTTTTTGATATTGTGTAAGATGAACCACTTAAATAATGCTAGAAATTACTTAAAAAGTAGCTAATGCTATATCAAAACACATGTATAACTATGTAAAAAGTAAATTAACATAGCTGCAGTTTAAATATATTTGAATAATCTAGAAGATCAACGTAAAAACAGAACTTTATAAGTTACTGAATTTTGTAATTAAATAAAATATGCAAAACACCAGTTACTTCATAGATAATAGGACCACAATTAATCTACTTTTTTAAAATTAAGATAACTAAATTAAATACTTCTGCTTATATCAAATTCTTTGAAAAAACAACTGTTCAACAATGTACGTACAACTTCTTTAAAATAGGTTTTTAAAGATCCTAATATTATAATTAATATGAGAAAAAAACAATTTAATTGCTGCCACATAAAAAAAAATCTGTAGCAAACAAACCTCCAAAGTTTACATAATTTTTGCGGTAGGTAATTAAAATTAATAACATGTCTAATTCCGCTACGAAACGTGTTGAAAAGTTATTCAACTTCCTACTAATTTCAATCTTGAACCAACCGAATGTTTCAAATTAACAGTCGTGTAGTTTTTCTTGCTAGCTGTAATTTCGCCCTAATAAATAAATAAACTGGACTATCTGTTACTACATCTGAGGCCAATTACTTTTTTAAAACTGGTTATTTAAATAAAATGCTTCGTAACAAAAACCAATTATTTCGTACCGACGTAACGGCAATTTAAATATTTATTTAAGCAGTTTATTTACTTTCAACATATGTAAAATTATATCTATATTATACATTTGCGAGTATTAAGTGACTCGGAGGTGTGTAATTTTATGCTTTTTGCAATTCATCGCCGATAAGAACGCAAATTATAGTTGGGAGTTGAAAAAATCGGGTGTTGATAACGTTAAGGACTGAAATACTTTTTTTGTTTTTTTGTATAACTGCGTCCAAAACTGAGCAGAAAAAGAGAAAAAATTGTAACAAAAACAAAAATTAAGCTCCTTTTTTTTTAGTTGAATGTTGGCAGGCACATTAAAAATTGGTTGTCTTTCTGTAAAATTCTATGATTGCTAATAAAAAAATTTAAAGCACTGCAATTTTATAATAAAACTGACTATTTATGATAATTATTTATTTGAAAGACTTGAAACAATTTGGATTTTTTTTTTAAATTGTCCAAGCTTTTTAAACTGATTTTTGTAATGAACTTAAATAATTAACCAAAAGCCTGTTAAATTTATTACTCAAAAAAAAAGAAGAAAAACGCAACAACTATTTCTCAGAGTCTGCACAAACTTATTTTGCAGTTAAATTAACTCTACCCAAGGTTTTTTTATAAGCGAAGTGACTTTTTAAACATTCAGTGATTATTTTAAAAACTATCTTCCACAGTGGCCTAAGGTATGGTCTTAAAAAGCTTTTTCTACTACCACTAATGTAAATGACTCTAACCGTACAGCCTGCAGTCCTAACGCACGGTAAGCAAAACGCACACTTGTCTAAAATGATCGGAGTGGCCTTACGTCAAACACTGCCTGCATGCACAGTAACTGAGTTATAACGCACGGTAAGCAAAACGCACACTTGTCTAGAAATGTCAAAGTAGGCTTACGTTAAAATTGACAAGACAACGTAATTACATGTATATATTAGCCAAAAAGCCGTTAAAATCGTAGGTATTATGTGTTCGTAGAAAAAGTAAGCTACATAACACGAGTTGTAAAGCAATTACGCACTCGTGGATATACGCTAGTCACAGACCAAATTTTGACAAAGTTTTCTGTTATAGGGCTTAAGTCTAGAAATTTTCAACAGATTTTAGTGATTTGAATATAACTTTGTGTCTACATTGAAAATCACTAGTTTTCTTGTTTTTTTTTCGGGGTGAAACGTTTCTTAGCGTCACGATGCTTCGTCACCAGCGCTGCAAATGTTTTTTTCCAAGCATTTTCGATAAAAAAGCAGTAAGAAGCCTTGAAAGCATTTACAAATCAAAATTGAAGAGGTAAAAGTTATTTTTTCCTTCGAATTTTAAATACAGTTGGACAAAGTTCGATTACAGTTCGTTTTTGAAGTAAAGTTGTCTAGTTACCGAAAGTTAATGATCCGTTAAGTTGTGACGGAGCTATTTGCAGGAGGATTTAAGTCTTTTTACAACCATTTCGATTTTTTTAACGAGGTTTTAAATTTGTTTTGAGTACTAGAATGTGCTCTAAGGATAAGGCCAACGCAAATATTTAGTCGTTGATAACATGATATGGTAATTGTTAATATTAACGTAAGTAATTGATAATGAATGTGTCAGAGCCACCTGTATGCGTATCGCTTAAGGTAAATACAAAGAATTGGTAACCAACAAAAAACGTTTCAGAATCATCATTCGTTCCGACCATTAGTGGAGTCCGAGAGAGACTTGTATAGAGCTTATAATGACGGCAACTCGTGAGTTTTAATTCTTTTTGTGTAGCTGTGCGTGTCTTGGAGGCGACGAGCAGGCGCCAACTTTTCATTACGGTCTTGATTAAAGCCGGTCCGAAGTTAGCGTTTTGCGGGCCCTTCAAGTTACGTCACAGGCCTCACAATTAAAATTAAAGCCTCTTGGTGACTAATTACCGACGGCGGTCACATTACAAGCCCATGTGTCCCGCTAATTGAGAGCCACTGACCGGCAATACTTCACACGAATTAGCGAAGCGTCAAATTGCGCGAGATCGGATCGACTAGGAAAATATTGCGCTAACGTCGAGTCGGTTTGAAATGCGTTTTTAATAATGATATATTTATTCTCCGGCACATAATAAAAACGCAAATAGTACACGGGATCGTAATGTAGAATTGATTGGACGTGATAACGAGACAGCTGGTTTGAGTGACATGTTCGAAGCGGCACATGTGGCGGAGGCGCCATTTGTGGGCTACGGTTTTGGGGTTTACGTGTGCTGGGCCGCTACCGTCAAATAAAACTTTGTCCACTTATCGACCGCGTTGAACCATTACGCACCGCGACACGTTCATTTCCGGACTTTTTATTTCGAATGATGAATGTCTGAATATGGCGTTAGCCTGCCGGCATTTGTCATCCATTGGATTATTTATATTTAGTTGAACAAATAACAAGGACAGCTCGTTTATTAGCCGCTTGCTCGAATTACACCGGTAGCTCCAACCGGTATTACACAGAACTCAAAACTGGACGAGATAAACGGATTAAAACGTTAAAAAAAATGAAATCAGTTATTTCGCTCACAACTTTTTAACTAATGTGTGATACTAATGTGTGATACATCAATTAATTCAGAAAAATAAATGCTATTAGATTATGTAAATAGCAAAAATTGCGCCCATAAGAAAAAACAAAGTTGGTTGTCATAAAACAAAAACGAATCGATCTGGTAAACATTCGTGACCACCATCCGATTCGGATTAAAAAGTTGCTTTAGCAATGTTTTAACACATTTAAAATATTTCATACTCCAAAGGAGTTATAGACGATTTTCAAAAATCGTATTTTCCGGATTTTCCTAATTTTCTCGGATACCGTTTGAGATATTTCCAATTTCTCTTCAGATTATTATTGAGCACAAAATTTAGCAACTTTTCCAAATTTAAACCTATACTCTAGCTATTATAATAAGCGAGATCCCCATGCTTAAACTCGAATCTGAATCACCCTGTACAAACTTATTGAGAATAGGTAGATACATTGATGAATTTATAATTCACAATTCAAAAACAAACGTTGATTTTTAATTTTTTTTTTTGTTAAAAAACATTTTCGAATTACCGATCTGCTAATTAGTCACTATTAGGTATCTGGTCTAGAACCTCAGCTATTTCTAAATTGTAGGTAAATTTGACATATTGGTAATGGTAAATGTTAGCTCATTACTTTTTGATAATAATAAGTAACAAAATTCGTTTTAATGGACACATGACTTTTTTCTTTGGTTTATTAAGGCTTAGAAATAAAAAAGGCTTTTCAAAAGATTTTTTTTCAACTTTAAAAACTATATAGAAAATGCTTTTTAATAAATTCATTTTTGAGCTTCATCTAGTTGTGCATGTGTTATTAACTGTCTGATACTGATATGAAGTTTCAGCTGCCTTCGTAGTTAATCTCAACCCCCTATGCTTTAACCTTCTAACTTCAGGTCGTTAATTTTCGAGCGTGGTATAAATACAACCCATATGCATATATAATTTAGCAGCAGCTTTTGTCTGGTCGGCGTTCATTAATTCAACGCTATTAGTATATATCATGGTGTAATAAAGAAACCTCGCTACTGGCTCACTTCTGTCAAGTTATAATTGTTTGTCAATCCTGCGTGATGACCCGGGGCGCAAATTTGATGGCCGTGTACCGGCTACCGTTGTAATGCCTTCGTAATTATTCAGATAGGTCTGGATTCCTAGAACAGGAAATTTACGGTCCATCAGATTTGTTGTGGGTTAATAGTCGGCAGGTAAAAGATTATGCATCATTGCTGTGACATGTTGTGCACTTCATTTCGGTCGACAATGGGCTTAATCCGCTTATGTGTTGTTCAGTTTTGAGTTTGTGTAATACCAGTTAGAGGTACGAGTGTAATACGAGCTTGTCGTTAGTACAACGTGGGGCAGGATAACAGAAACTTTTTATTTTGCTCATAAGTTTTTTGTTTGCCATCCGATTTGTAGAACTTCTGGCTTAAACGCAAGCCAAAAGGGCATGCTGTAGTTAAAAATGTTTAAATTTGTACTACACAACAGCCTATTGTAAAAATTTGCCCATCTTCGTTATATTTTAAACACCTGTTAAACATTTGTATATCAACAAATTACTTTCGATTTTAATCAATTGAAAAAGAATAATTTTCTTCTTCTAATCTACTGTAAAATTAAATAAAATATTTTTACACAGTTGTAACAGAACCTCCAAATCAGTAATTTATAAAATAACTTTCAGGTCTATAGCGTCATAACTATTATCGGTTTATGTCACCTGTGCTATAAGCATCAATAAAAAAGCGCAGAAAAACTAAAAAATCTTGTATAGCATGCGAAAAGCTTGTCTGCTACGAGCATGCCATAACAATTACAAAATGTAAAAAATGTGCTTAAATAAATATATATTGTTTTTCATCATAAAGACATTCGTTTTTATCCATTTAATACTCCCTGTAATTATTATAGATGAGTGTGTTTCATCGAAAATTGCTCATAAATCTCATTTTTCTACACGTTGGCACCCGGGTACACGGTTATTGAGAATCACTACGTAAACTTTGATGTAAAACATTTTTAAACTCCCGTTTCTTCACCATTAGCAATCTTATTTATAAGTTTTAATGAAGAATATAAATAAATATTGTTGTAACTGACAGAGAGAGGATATTTTTTGGATTTGGTTAAGCATTTCTACAAGAGACTTTTAACAAAATGATTACCAATTAAACTCTATATGCTACTTTCTTTCATTTTTATTTGTTAAGTTTTAATTTAAATAGCTACAGAAACTTAAATAATCTAAGCATAAGTCAACTGCCTAATTTAAATTAACCTTAAAATAGTCCAGCTTTGAGACTGTGGTCTCTCCATCGGTAAGCTATTCAGATAATCTTCAGAAAATGACTTTTTTTTATCAATAATATATAAGTAATTTTTCAAATTAACTTATATTAGTTCCATTCAATCTAGATATACGATAATTTCTGGCAGGTTTTCTTAAATTTTTCACCCAGTGTTTGTTATTTTTGTTCACTGAACTGAAGGCATATTAATTGTTCTATTTCAATTCTCTTTCACAGAATAATATTTATACACATCTATATTTTAATGAGAATTTTTAACTGACCATGAGTATAACACATTTGTTTCAGGTGAATTGGCAAAATTATGTACACAATCTAATTAAAATTCGAATATTATGAGGCCTAAAGCATTGGTTTAAATCTGGAGAAGTTGCTAAATTGAATGTTCATGAACAGCATCAAAACAGATTTCAGATATATGCAAATGTTTCCATAATAGAAAACGAATACAATTTTAAAAACTAACTTTTTCTGCTGTTAGATTTTATATCTAAAAATTTTTGAGTTTTGTTATAATTTCTTTGGAGCAACGTTTTATTGTAAATTGTATTGCCTTATCAAGTATTTGCTAGGTCGATTCGATTCGTCTTGTAACACAATTTAATTGGCACGAGATGCAATAGGGCTTGAAAAAGTTGAATTAATGTATAACCCGGTTCTGTTCTATATCGATTTCGTTCCAGAAGGTAATTCTGCGAAATTGAGCGAGCTAAACATCACCAATTGCGAACGATTTTATCTTGGCACGTAGTCTCTTGATGTCCCGCAATTTAAGGAAACCGAAACCCGTCCACTCCACCATAAGAACTCCGAACCAGCAAAACTTTGATTTGATACGGGAGAGCTTCCTTCCGGCTACGAATTTTCGTTCGAATAGGGACGAATGATCGTCTGGCTAAGCACCGTCGTCTCCCAACAATTCCAGACCACGTTTACGACTCCCTGCAGAATCAGTTTCGGAAGTGACCGTTTCTGAGAGTAGCCGCTGTCAGTTGGGAACATAAAACTTGGAACTTAACTACGTCCTTAGGCTATTCATGCATATAAATTTGTTCACCTACGTCCCAATCTTATTTACGGCCCAAACTCGTTAAGTCCTCTCCGTTTCTGTTTATTTATCGTGTAAGAACTTAACACCGGTAGCTTAAATGTGGTCCGCAATCAAACTTATTAGTACATTGCTACTTTCCGAGCGTAGGCCCTAACTGCTTCTGAATTCAGTAGTGATAAATTATCTGCTCTATATATGTATAAATCGCAGAAGCCATCGTATGTAAATCATTACAGGTTTTTTTTTACCTGGACGTCAATTTGGAAAACTAATCGATATTCGCCTAAAAGAGAATGTTTTGGTTTTTAAATGACTTATACCCGAAGTGTGTTCTAACATGAAGAACAGGATTCTTGGATGCCGTTAGAGAAGGATGGTTAAATTAGCTAAGACAAAAATCCACTTCTGATGTAAAGGTAAAAAAAATATACAAACAGATAGTTAAAATGTAATTATTACTAAGAGCGACTTTAAGATTTTTAAAAAAATTAAGACCATTGTAAAATCTTCGAATTTTTGCTGACTACAACTGCAAGGCTATATACAGGGTGGTCCATACAGAAGGGCCACTATTGGGATCTCGCAAAAGGTAAGAGCTACAAAGAAATTTAAACGAGACAAATTGTTCCCCTTTCCGAGACCTATTCAGTGATGCTTTGATGTTTCAAAAAAGTTTCATGGCAGACTAGATAATAAACAAAAATCGGAATGGGTACCATCTTTAAATCGTTAATAACGCGGTTATACTTGATGGTACGAAAATGTTTTTGGGGAAAAAGTTGTAGATTTTTTATGCACTGTAAACATTCTTTTGTTTCAATATTGTTTAAATTCATGGCACTCTATAGCTTCATAGCAGTGACGTAGCCAGGATTTTTATTTCGAGGGGGTCCGAATTTTTTTTTAAGTGTATGTAGGTATACAAAAATCGTGGAAAAACTTCATGAATTCAAATATACACAATAATTTTGAATGACAATCGACTTCAGGAGGGGTCCGGACCCCTGAACCCCCCTGGCTTCGTCACTATTTATAGGGACTTTTTGATGAATTTTATTCGTTTTGAGCCTAGATATCAAAATAAATACATTAAACCTTATATTATTGAAAAGAGAGAAAAAAATGCCAATTTATGAGGTCATAGCCAAGTATGGTTTTCATTTAAAAAATTGCAAGTTTGTAATTTATCTAAAAATTTAAACACACAGAAAAAAAAAATTTAATTTTATAGTGCGTAAAATAACCCCAAAACTTAATCCCCAAAAATATTTTTGTACCATCAAGTGTAACCGATTTATTAACGATTTAAAAAAAATGCCCATTTTAAAATTTGGTCATTATCTAGCGTGCCATGGAACTTTTTTTATAACATCAAATCATCACTGAATAGATCTCACCAGGGAACGTCACGATAAGTTGTCGCTAGAATTTGATTAAGGCTGTGTTTATTGCATCAAGAATATCAAAACTAAATGTTTTGCAGAGTTATACGTGCCACTGGCCATTCCCTTCGGAAAAATAGGGGAAAAACTGAAAAGTTGTATAATAAAAGTAATTTTTGCGATCGCGTTGGCCATGAAACCGTCAGGGATAAAATCGAAATTCTTCTATTTACCAATACGCGCATCCTTTGCGTAATAGAAAAATCTTGATTTTGTCTATGGCGGTTTCATGAGTTTCATGGCCAATGCGATCGCAAAACTGACATTTTTATACAAATTTTTCAGTTTTTCCTCTATGTTTCCAAAGAAAATGGCCAGTGGCACTCATAACTCTGCAAAACATTTAGTTTTGATGTCCTTGATGCAATAAACACAGCCTTAATCAAATTCTAGCGACAACGTATCGTGACCCTGCCTTCTCAGAAAGGGAAAAATGTGTGTAATTTAAACTTCTTTGTAGCTCTCACCGTTTACGAGATCCCAATAGTAGCCCTTCTATCTGGACCACACTGTATATGCCTGGACCCTTTGTACTTTACTATATCGACTGTCATTGTTTTTTAAAGGTGGATTTCCACGTATATTTGAAGGTAAAAGCACGGTACATGTAAAGAAACAGGCGGCTAACTCAGCACAAGGTTATTGCACAACAAAACTATTTCGTCGAGAGCAATCAATAACCGAATAACTTTCTTTTCGTTTGGTAACATGCAAGCAAATTAATGGCAAGGTAATTAAAATTTACGGCAATTTCTATAACACAATCAGGACATAATTCGGGCTAGGCGTTGATCCAAACAATGACAACTGAAAGTTGCTCCTAAGCAACACATTTATTTTGTTTCTAACTGAGGAAACAATGCATGAATTAACGAAAGAATTCTAGGCGATTATGTAAAATTTAATCATTGTTAATAACGTGTAAAAGTTTTATAACACTCGACAATCGATCGACAGTGTTTTGTTAAGGTCGATATTTGCCATTTAGAAAAGATCGCAGCTCCAACTTTTGCTTTGTAACGCTCGATGAGTGACACCTACTTTCATGTACCTGAGAAAAAAGTCGCTTTAAATTGTGTTAGAAGCGATGAGTATTTAAAGATCCTTATAACTTGGTCACACTTAATGAGATTTATGAAAGTCAATTACGTTTCCCAAAGCAACTGGCAGAAAGTGCGTGACATCGCTTATAATATATGCAGGTATGACGGCTAGCGACCTCCCTGGGTGTGCCAAGAAAGGCGACACCAGGGTTTTGATTGACATTTACACCATATCCTGGGGCATGTCCTTAACGCAACATTCACGTGATTATTGCGATATTGTTTTCAATTGACCGCCGACAACTTTATGGTCGACAATTGACACAGACGTCGGAATTTTTGCCTCAAAGTGTACGGTAGCTCGAACATTCGCTCGTGCAATGTGTAGTTCCGGGCGTTTTACGACGCTGTGTTTACCGGCGTGGGTTGTAAATCTTTTAGTACTTCTCGAAATTTAAAACATCTGCCGGTTACTTTCGTTTGCAACCGAGAAGAAGCTAGCATGAATGGATATGTCTGGGCAAACTCACTATTTTGATGCGAAAAACGCTTTTGAAGACATGGTGTTTATACAAAACCCTGCAACAACTGTCATAAAGCTTACATAAGAGCAACTATACACACACAAAAAAAATATAGAATAAATAAACGCAAAAATAGGATGGAAAATGAAGACGAAGGGAAAAAAGAAATAGAGAAAGACCAAGAATAAAATTGGAAAAAGAAGTGAGGCAGAGACTAGAAGGAAAAGGAGTCAGCTGGAGAGATGTGCCACAATTACCTAACGATAGGCAGAAGCGAAGTAAGTTGATACAGAAATAAAAAAGCATACCTCGACACCGAAAGGTACAAGAGGAACCGATTAAGAAGAAGAAGAGGAGTAGGGGGAGGAGGGGGAGGAGGAGGAGTAGGGGGTGGAGGGGGAGGAGGAGGAGGAAGAAGATAAATGCTCCTTTAAAATGCTGTTCCTAATTTGCGAATGAGTAACTCCAGTTGTTTAAAGAGGAAAACTTACACCTAATTTAGTGTTGCCAAAACATGAAGCTACTCTAAAAAGTTCAAATTATTTTAACTTAACAACATTGTCTCATTAGTAAAGAATATTTCGGGAAGAAAATCAATTTCATTGGAACAAATCTCTAGACTAAGAAACCACAGTCTCAAAATTTTCATTTTATTAGGGGTATATTTGATAGATAATAATAATTGGGCCCATTTTTAATTTTTCGTTCCAAAAATTGATAAATCTGTTTAGGGCGACAGTGTACAGCAAGTTACTTGGACAATTTTAGTAACAAAGTTACCTGTATATTCACATACGAAGGATTTATATCATAATTAAAACAGTAACATTTCAAACTCAACTATACCTGCTACAATTTTCTGAGTAACAATTAATTATATACCAGCCCATAATTGCCCTACACTGCAAATGTATATTTTATGAACCATATGGCAATTCAAAGAACCTCATGATTATGAGATATCGTTTAAAAAACAATTACAGTTAACAACAGTTTACATTTCCATAGTTTACGTTGATAAATATTTTATCATATTATTAACTGTTCCAAAGTTTCAATCAAGTATTGATTCCCTTCAAGAAGTGAAGATAATTCGTCGACATTTCGTGTTGTATGGTCAGAAAAAATTGAGAATCGTAAAATATGTCAAAACTTAGTAAGTTATAATGAAGTAAGAGATAGCTACACGCTTTTGTTATCCTTTTTATTGCTTTATACGGAGGCTTGTGTGGTCTTGTTTCAGTAAGTAATGAAATTATGTTTGTTTGCAGTTTTTTGCAAACAGATAGGAATATTATGTTAATTAAATCAGTAATAATAAATTAATTTTAATTGTGTTTATGGACAGCGTATCGCTTTCATATTCAGCACCCGTATAACACTGGCAAGACGTTTTTTCAACGAACTAATAATCCAGTCAATAGCATCTGAACATAAATAAACTTTTTAAAATATGGCTAATAAATATTTCCTATTTGAAAAGCTCTTTGTTATGATTGGCGATAAATTAATGACGTTGGGACGAAATACCCAAATTTATTGTACGTTTTTTGTGGTTAGACGAGGTCGTTTTCAACAGATCTTCAACTTGACGTTTTTTAACGCTTGTGGTTCTATTTGGATATGGGACGATTTAGCGAATTTTTTCAATATTGACGCAGATAATTAAAAAAATTAGGGCATGTTTATGACAGGTGTAGGTAAATTCAGTAAAAAATAGTAAATAAAACGACGAAATAAATATACCATACAAAAAGTGGCACAAAATTTGTCAAATAGTTCCTTAACGTTCTTTTCATCTGTGTGTTACAACTAAAAATCGATGCCTAACAAATTAGTAATATAATTATCATAGCAACAGCCTTGATCCCTAGCAACCAATTCGCAGCTGTCTTCCAAAGTAGTTACAAAAATCAATTAATAACTTCTCTTGAATTTAAACTAGGAATATGACACCAAGAAGATACAATAATGAAAAATTAACTCTTTAAGAATATAATTGCCATATACATTTTTAAGAGACAAAAATCAAAGTTGTTCCGGTTATAAAAAATACTTATATAATGTAATAACAATAATTATTACCCAAAAATACCAGAAAATTAAGCAATTTAGTTCCATTCAAAATAATTACTGTTCTAGGTTAGACCTATAGTAATTTAAACACTTCAACATCTAATTAATGTCACAAAAAACCACTGCCTCGATGCGTTTTCAAATATTTATGATTTATTAATAAATATTTCGCGTTTTAATTACACGTTCGGCGGTTTTTCTTTTTAAGTTCGATAAAGAAGACGGCCACAATTTTAATAAATAATATTTCAATAACCGCAAAAAATTATCCGCTCTTTTAGAGTTCATTTCTGTTTACTTTTGGGGCAATAACTTAAGGCACATTTCAAATAAATTAATCATACCTAAAATGCTCTTCCAATTTCCAGAAAAAATAATTACGGATACCCTCGGACGGGCGGCGTTTCTGAAAGAATAGACCAACCAATAACCCGACCTCTTACAAAACAAAATAACCAGCAAAAAAAAAACTGACGTTTTAAATCTCAAAAAGTCGGCAGTGTTTGAACGAACGACGAGATACAACCGGGGATCGAAGAATGAAAAAATGACCTAGCGGGAAAGTTAAAAGTCGATTGTCCAACTTTTCATATTTGACACAGCGATAAAAGGTTCTTATTATGATGTCATATCCCAGTAGCATTTTAACACAAAGAGTTTTTCTAAGATCTGCATGAATAGGTTTGTTGACCTCTTTAATTTTAACAATAAGCCCGGCGTTAGAGGTGATTATACAGACGTAGACGATAAATTTGTGGGGTGGAAAATTGGCAAATAAATTGAAATTTTTAAAAGCCGGAAGCGGCCTACACTAACGGCGATATATTTTCATTAGAAATTGCCCACCACAAAATTTATCATTAATTTCTTGGTACGATAACTTAACAGATGTCTATATTAATTATATATTTGTGGTTTTGTCGTTCTAGGTACGATGACCAGACTTAATAACTCGAAATATTAGATTTTTAGACCTGCATGTAACCAATTAATTTGGCTTTACAACTGTCGATATTAAAAAAAGGGGGGACATTAATGTAAATGAATCTGCTTAAGAATCAAAATAGTTGCATTTATTTTGCAGCGAATATGATTTTTCGCCCACATATAAAATGTGCAAAAACAAAGAAAAAGCGTTGCTGAGTTACTGTATATAACAACCAACTTTTATTTCGTAAAATAGAAACTGTATTTCACAAAAAACTATTTTGTTAATTGTTTTTGTATACCAATTAGACAGGAACTGGGGTATTTGTATATTCATTCTTTTAAAAGCCCTGTTATCAACTAACTGACAAATGCTAAAATCATTGCAACACCCATAGGTACAGTAATTACTATTTGTTAATTATTGCTGTCATACGACGTATAATAATTCATTTAAAGTCATAAATATATGCGATAATTTTACATGTATTTGTGTGGGTAAGTGCTCTAAATAAATATTGTTGAGTGATTAACGTATTGCCGCCATAAATAACGTGAATTTTTTATTAATCAAAAACGTACAAGTATATGAAAAACATACATTAAAGAAATGAAAACTGCCATTGATCTAAGAGGAGAATGAAACATTAGTTTATTTCCCAGAATTTTGATGAACGTGAATTATAAATATATATATATATGTTTTTATATCAAGTGGAGATCCGAATAAATTTAGGGTAACCCGAGATCCACCACAGCAGAAAGACTTTGTTAAGTATATTTTTCACAAACAGTTAGCTAATACTCTTTTTAATCAGTAACCCATCAGAGGGGAAACAATTTCGCAATTTGAATTTTCCGTGATAAGATTTGAATAAAACGAGATCCGTATTAAAAAACCTACAAGGCGAGATCTGAAAATGTATATGCTGATATATATAGCAGAAAATGAGATCCTGCAATGTTGTCATACCTCTCGGATGAAAAGACAATGCGCACAAAATCTATGCCGCACGCGTTTTAGCAGCCGTCCAAATATTTCCGTAGTTTCAGTGTTTTTCTACGGTTTTAATAACTAAGTGCTGTGCGACAAGTGTCTATGCTTTGTATAAATTGTAGAAGATGTAAGTTAATTTTACTTTTAGAGAAACCTCTACAACACAAGAGGAAGGTAAGGTAGAATGACTTTAAACAGCATTAAACTTTATTTTAAACAGAACAACCTGCATAATATGAAATTTTTATATGGGCATGGTATTAATTTTACTTCAAATTTCTATAACATACAGGGTGTACCAATAGTGCGTGTTTATTTGATGTATGCTTAATTATTAATTTTGTGAAAAAACTATGTAGGTGTGTATACCGGGTGTCCCAGCGACCGAGTCCATTTTATCCATTTTTCCAATAATTTTAAATGGTCAACGAACCAAAAATTATAATCAGGGTATACATACAATATGAACTTTTTTGGTGCTTTCTGTCGTAAGTTCAAAGTCTGTGCCACTTTCACACATGCACTTTGCCAAAAATTTTGGTAATCTTTAACGAGCGATGTGTTTTGATTTCAATATTTATATTCAATAAATTTTTTGATAATGTACTTTGTATTGAGTTAGAAGTTAGAAGGTATTTTATATGATGTGTATTATTAATTTGTAAATAAATTGTTACCATTAAACTTTTTATTGTTTTTTATTTGCATGCACAATATTATTTAATTTACTATCAAACCTTTTAAACCCAGTTAAAAGAAAGAAAGTTTAATTTTAAAAAACACAATTTGACTTTTTTTTTGCCAAAATACTTTTTGTTTATTTCCAAGGGTATCTTGATTTTAAAAAAAAACAGTTTTTCATAAACGATGTGGGTGCGGCAACCATTAAAAAATACAAAATTAGAGCAATTTGAAATGTTGTTGATTCTGTAACTTTTACTGGCATTATTAACGTTTTTAATGATTAACAACAATAAAGTTTGACAACAAACTGACAGTAGTGTCATGTACTATCATGATTTTGTGAAAGTTATTTTAGTTATTATATTAATATTATTTAAAACAACCAACCTTACATATAGAAATGTTTTGAAATGCAGTTTTTTATTCTGCATCCGAAAATACAGAATTTATTGATATTTAAAAGTAATTTTGTTGCGGTTTATTATGTAATTTTGTTGGAAAAGGTTTAAATTAGCTTCTACTAGAAATTTTTTGACAATATTCATTTAAGTAAACCTTATTCTCATTTTTTTTATGAAGATGATAAAAATAATAATAACTAACTATATATGAATTTATAGGTACTAACTAGTAACTATGTAAAAAAAGTAGAATACAAATGTATCTAACGATGGTTGATACAGCTTTAAGTAAATTCCAAACAGGAAAGGTTTGAAAATGTACAAAAAAGTTATAATGTAGAGTGAAGCCGTTATTCAAAATTTTTTATTTGTGATAAAAGTCCGTGCGTGACCTTAAACTGATTATTTTTGTGTAAAATTAATATCGCCGTTTTCATGATAATTTACGGGCATCAACACAATATTTAATAAACTAGTAGGCTTTGAAAATATTTCGAAAATTTGTTTTAAATAAAGGACACAAAAAAGTATGCTGTAATAACATGTTTACTGTTTTCCTTTAATTATTTCAATAAACTGACAACAAATACCATTTTACCACTGAATAATGAAGTTAATATACAGTTTCAACCCTATTGCGCATTATTAAAACAGTTTATTGACTTTTTGTGATTGTTGACTATGGTCACTTTACACCTATTTACCTGGTGTTGAAGAACAGAAGCAATTTCTTTTGCTAGTAGTTAATGGCACCCTAAAAAAATTCCGAACCGTAAAAAGACAACTGTCTCTGAACAGAGTAAATAAATTACCGGTTTTTTAGCCTTTCTTATAGCTGTATTACACTACACAATTTCTTGTACAATTTGCTGTCAAGAAATTTTATACTAGATTGCACAGCTGTTGCCAAGTTACAATGTCGTAAATTGATATACGCGAAGTGTCAGTTTACGACCTAAGACGTGTTGTAACTTGGCAACAGTTGTACAATCTAGTATAAATTTTTTTGACAGCAAATTGAACAAGAAATTGTGTAATGTAATACAGCCTTTAGACTATCAACGAAACACATACGTCCCATAAAAAAATTAAAATTACTATTGGGTCTTAGTAAAAAAAAAATCATTATTTATTGTGCCATTAGTTTTCAAATACATAAATAAGTTTATATTGCTTTACAAAGAACCGAGTCGACTTTTTGGTGAGTTTGAAGAATTGTTATTTTTAGTTCTGCACTTGTACATTGTTACATTTTATGGGGGTGTCATATAAATTCGACACCATGATTTATTTTATTGTTGTGACAAACTAATTTGTCGAAAAATGGTAGAAGGTTTTTAACGCAAAATTACTCTGTAAAGCGCAACAGAATTACTTCTAAATAAAAATACTTTGAAAGTATGTGTAATTGTAATGCTATAATTCAAGCAAAGTGGTGCTACTTTAAATATGCTATTATTCACTCTACAAATTTTGAGTTAAAACGTACCAAAAATATTTTATACATTGTCTATGTTTAAAGATATTGCTCTTTAATTAATAACTTATTTGAAGATATTTTTATAACTACATAAATACAACCATACATTTTGTTAAGTTACGGTACTAATGTGTGGTATATGTTAACTGTTTCGTTTACTTATTTTAATTTGTTAATCACATATAACTACTATTGAATAATGAAGCTGATTTAAAATTTCAACCCTATTGTCGTTTATTTAAGGAGTTATTGACTTTCTGGTAAAAAAATTTAAAAAAAAGGTAAGTAATGTTTAATTAGGTAAGTAACGCCTATTTATTTTTTTATGTGATATTAGCCCGTACTTGTAAGGCGTGTTATTTTATATTTTACCTCATCCTGTTTCCTATATAACTTTTTTTTCTGACCTACATTTCTTACCTAAATTACCTAATATGTTTATCTCCATGAATTTGGCCCGAACTTTTCAGTTATTGCTTCTTTGTGCTTCAAAATCGATAAACTAAACTTCGGAAAAATGAAAGGGTTTTATTACTTAAGGTATAGTATTAAGTATTAACTAATACTGATAAAACAATTGATGAGATGACAAATGCACATCACTTAATAGAAAATTTGTCGCAGTTTCCAAAAATATAAGGTTTGTTGGGGTTATTTTCAATAATTAAAAAGTTATAGGGGTGCGACAGTCAAACTGAATCACCCGGTATTGATTTTTAGATAAGGAGTTCATTTGAATTTGTAAATTTCACAAAAACAATAATTTTACCATGTTACAATCTTCGTTCCCGGGTTTGGAACCGCGTCTTCTTGATTTGTGTGACGTTTCGACCATTCTATGTTGGTCTTTATCAAACGACTGAATTGGTGCAACAAACCCACCAATTCAGTCGTTTGATAAAGACCAACATAGAATGTTCGAAACGTCACACAAATCAAGAAGACTCGGTTCCAAACCCGGGAACGAAGATTGTAACATGGACGATAGCCGCGAAAGCCTGAAGAATAAAATAATAATTTTACCGCCAGGATAAATACTTGTGAGTTTTGATGTTACAAACTTATTTCAATTCGTTTCATTCGGAACTAAGGCAGTAAATCTTCAATGATTATTTTTGAATAAGTACTATAAAAGCGACATGTCGTAAATCTTATTTGTACATTACCCTTTTTGCTTCAATTTTTTTTTAAAGAAAACCTCATCAGTCTTGACCAATCGTAGCGCTTGTAATAGCTGTCGTTTCTGAGTACGAAGATCAGAACTTTAATAATTCCGAATCAGATGAAGGTAAAAAAATCATTATTTTGACGTGTGCTTGATCTTTAAAATTTAGGTACATGATGTTGATCTTCATGTATAATTATTTGACGCAATTTCGAAATTATTTTTTGTGATTATTAAATACAGAACCACCACGCAAAAAAAAGAAGAATGAAAGAAAGAAGAATAGGAAGCAGTCAAAAAGGGAATAATTGCCGTGGATCGTGGAACGAACACTAGAAGTCCATAATGTTAAAGTTTTTTAAAACTCACGTTAAAAACAAAATTTCTCCTAAAAAAGCGGAATGCTTGAAGTTGCGAGAAGAGCATTTAGATTTATTTAAAGAAAAGGACTGGGTACAAATTAAAGTATTCGTGTATAACACTTATAAAAACAAATAGTTCTTGTACATGCAATAAAGGGATAATGTTACTACTTATTTTAATATGTAGATTATTTTTACAATTTCATTTCAATAAAAACATATTAAATTTATTATCTTTTATTGTTTACTTTATCAAAATGGAAATATCCACTGTTAAAACATTGAAAAATATTTAATTATTTTGAAACAATACACTTGAAAACTACGAATTTGTAAAAGTATTAATTTGTTAAAATATTTTTTGCTGACAATAATTAACAAACGATGTTTTGTTATTATTGGTAAATTTGCTTGTTATAGTTTGCAGTCTAACTCTTAATAATCCTTCACGATTTATTGTATCAATATTCTGTATACTAACTTTCAAATACACGACGGCGACGTTGCCAAATTTACAGGATCTCAGGTTGTCCATAAAATGTTAAATACAATACAAGCACTTGAGCGCCCTCTGCAGTGCCTTTCCAGTAACTACTAGTGTATAAGATTTGATAAAAATGGTCAAAACGAGATCCAGGATAAAATTGAGGTACACCCTACCCCCACCTAGATAAAGTGAAATAAAATGATATACACATAGAAACAAGTCGAGATCCGAATTGGATCTCGGCTTGTTAAAATGGATCTCCACTTGTATAGAAAATATCATCAAAAGATCTCGACTTGTATACAAAATATATCTATATATATATATATTTGCACGCCTATCTTACTCGCCTCCATACGTACAAAGGACGCACAGGCCTCCACCTTAAGGGATCGATTAATCTGTGTGTATTCTGCAGAAAATAATTAAATAATGTAGCACTAATGCCGGTGGCAAAAGAGGGGAAAGGATTTTTCATTTTTATTATATACAAAAAAAGTGATAAACACAAAATAGTAACTGAACTCCACTCATAGAATGGTTAACTCGCCTCCGGAGTATATAAAACACTAAAGATGTATGTTAAAGTTGCCTCCAGCAACGTTGCCATCATTCTGCAAGCTTAGTAGCATTGAGAAGCTATGTATCATATCCCAATCGGTGAATATATGCTTGACGCGCGAATTGTAAACAATCAAGTAGGTAGGTAATTTCGATTGTGATTGTTGGATAATTCGTGTCAATTAATAGTTTTGAACTATGTACGTAATATTTTATTTTAATAACGCATCGTAGGTCACGTATTTGTTAAACCTTCAACTGAACAAATTATATGCAAACTTTTTAGTGACAGTTATGTAAATTATAAAGGGGATATTTTAATTATACCGATTTTGACTTATCAATATTTTTACATAAAGGATGTCTTTTTTTGATAGTATCAGGGATGGAAAACGTAACGTAACGATACCCGATAACGTTATAATAACGATTCAACTTTCATTTTTTATACAATAACGTAACGATATTTTTATAACGTTATACAGGGTGGTGCTTTTTTCGATGCTCACCATTGCTATCTTGGAAACGGTAAGAGATACAAGGTCGTTTAAATTAGAGAAAAGTTGCACATTTTTATGGCGATTAAAAATCTGACAAGAAATCCTGGATATTTTGATTCGTTTTTGTTTTATTACAAAAAAACTGAAAAATGTGATTTTAGAAAAATATTATTATCTTCCCTACCACTGACTCTATTTCATTTAAACTTGGTCACTCTATGTTTTTGACCGTCCTGGGTTTGATGACGTCAACAGAAATTTTCTAAGCCTTCTAGATTTCAAGTTGCGATAGTCAACTTTTTTATTTCTTATGGCCGCCATATTGGATTTTTGCACCATCAGACAGACAAAAAAATTAGCTTTTCAAATTGGTAACCAAAATACCTTTTTTCTTTCAAAAAACTTGTTGAAATTTGAAAATTTGTATAAATAATCTACAAAATCGAGAATGCTCTGAAAAACAATTGAAACTATGATATCAATAATAGTGACAGATTGCGTGCAAGTGACGTACGTAGAGTTTCTTTATCGTCTTTTTTGATTATCAAGATGTTTACGAATGAAGAAAAGCAGGAAATGTATGATGTCTACATTCTAAACCGTAAAAACTCTCTTTAAGCGTCTGAAAATTACGCAAATTTATATCCAGAGAGAGAGAGCAACCCCACAGGATAATGTTTACGAGGATTTCAAGAAGTTTGGGTAATTATGGCATGTTTAAAAGACCGCGAGGGCCGTATAGGAAAAAGATTAATGTTAATGAAGTGAATGTGTTGGCTCAAATAGCAATTAATCCAGAAAACTCCACCCGGAAAATTGCTTAAGAGTGTAGTATTAATGATGCATATGCCAGAAAAATAATAAAAAAACATAACTACCACGATTATAAATTCTCAAGGGTACAAACTCTTTATCCTGGTGATACTAACAGATGATTGAACTTTTGTTATTAGTTTCGGCAAAAACTGCAACAAGACCCACATTTTTCCAGAAAAATACTATGGACTGACGAGTCCTTACTCACAAACTCGGAAATGTTTAACAGGAAAAATGTTCATCATTACGCTACAGTGAATCCCCATTTAATAAGAGAGACTAGGCCGCAAATTCGATATTGGCTGAACGTATGGGCTGGTCTTTAAGATAATACGATTCTGGGTCCCTTTTTCATCGATGGACATTTGGATGGGCCTGGATATTTAAGATTGTTGGAAACAAATTTAGAAGATATGTTAGATGAATTGCCATTATTAACCATTCAAAATCTTCAATGGTTTCAGCAAGATGGAGCTGGTCCTCACAACGCCCGAATTGTAAGAGAATATTTAAATGCACGCTTTCAAAATTGGCTTGGTACGTTTGGTCCTGTTTATTGGCCTCCACGATCGCCATGTTTAACGCCCATGGATTACTTTTTGTGGGGCAATGTAAAACATGTTGTTTATGCAACCCCCACGGATAATATTGAACATCTTCGTCGTAAAATAAAAAATGCATTTGACTCAATTTCGCGACAGACTATCCTAAAGGCAGTGGACGAAATGAATTTAAAAACTGACCTCTGTATAATACATAACGGCGGACACTTTGAACAATTTAAATAATTACTTATATCTGGTGTTTTAAATTTATTTTCAATTTGTTATCATTAGACCAATAAAATGTTCAATCTTTTATTTATATCATAGTTTCAATTTGTTTTTCAGAGCATTCTCGATTTTGTAGATTATTTATACAAATTTTCAAATTTCGACAAGTTTTTTGAAAGAAAAAAGGTATTTTGGTTACCAATTTGAAAAGCTAATTTTTTTGTCTGTCTGATGGTGCAAAAATCCAATATGGCGGTCATAAGAAATAAAAAAGTTGACTATCGCAACTTGAAATCTAGAAGGCTTAGAAAATTTCTGTTGACGTCATCAAACCCAGGACGGTCAAAAACATAGAGTGACCAAGTTTAAATGAAATAGAGTCAGTGGTAGGGAAAATAATAATACTTTTCTAAAATCACATTTTTCAGTTTTTTTGTAATAAATCAAAAACGAATCAAAATATTTAGGATTTCTTTTCAGATTCTCAATCGCCATAAAAATGTGCAACTTTTCTCTAATTTAACCGACCTTGTATCTCTTACCGTTTCCAAGATAGCAATGGTGAGCATCGAAAAAAGCACCACCCTGTATAACGTTATAATAACCGATAACGTTTCATTAAAAGTTATTTTATATCGTTATTTTCTATAAATTAAATTTTTATATGGCAATCTTTTTATTTTCAGAAGATATAATATTTTGTCTCTATTTTAAAAATTAAAATGAAAATAATAATATCTCAACGTAAATTTGTACTATTTTTTAAATTTACTTTTCAGATTCCAAAAATAATTTCAGAGTTACAACTAAAAATTATTTTTGTACAGCATGTTTCTTAAATAATGCGAAAAAATTCTGGAGGTGATTCCTTATCGAAAATTAAGAGGGGTCTTTCATATAATTTTTTTTTCTTTAGGATCTCCTTTCGGAGTAACACCCCATTAAAGGAGATCGGTAAAATTGGGTTTTTAGTTTATTTCTCAAATTTGGGTTTATGTAGGAAAATGATATTTGGTAGATGTTTTATACTTATTAAAAGGTTCCCCATATTAATATTTTTAATCATTTCCCATCTTCACAGGGGGTTGAAAAGTGCGACCAATGTTGTTTTTTTTATTAGAACGTTTTGGCAGGTTGAAATCTAGCAATGTATTTTTTTTTTGAAAACTTGATTTATTTAGAAGTTTTTTTTTTCTTTAATTTTTTTCTTTAAACCTACAGTTTTTGTGAATGAATATGAACCATCAAATATTCCAATATAAAACGATTCATTTTGGTGGTTACCATGGTTTGTTTATGTTGTAGGATTTACGAGAAAAACTAAAGAATAAAAAATGTTCTAAATAAATTAAACTTACAAAAAAAAGTTTAAATCAACAGGGGTCGCACTTTTCAGCCCCCTGTGGAGGTGGGAGATGATTAAAAATATTACTATGGGAAACCTTTTAATAAGTATAAAACATCTACCGAATATCATTATCTTACATTTATCTAAATTTGAGAAATAAAATGAAAACCTAATTTTACCGATCCCCTTTAGGGGAGACGTCTAAGAAAAAAATTTTATATAAAAACCCCACTTAATCTTCGATAAGGAATCACCTCCCGAATTTTTTCGCATTATTTAAGATAATTTATGTAACGTTATATAACATAACAATTCATTTTTTTAATGTTATTTATAACGTTATGTAACGAAAACCAATAATAAATAACGTTATTCAATAACGTAACGATTTAAAACGTTATTCCATCCCTGGATAGTATTATGAACAGCTAATCCCACTCAACATTTCTAATCTAATATTAAACAATTAAACAATTAAGAGAATTAAAAAAAAAGAAAAATTAAATTTTTTTCTTAAAAAACCAGATATATTAAAAAACGAATAACGTTTCATTACTAGTTAACTATTAAAAATATTTATTTAACAATAAAATAAATAACTAACTAACTCTTATTTCATTCCGGTTAACTATCTCAAAAATGTCCATTTAATAAACCCTGATACACAAGGTACGAAAAATCAATTCTTCTTATAAACAATTGAATTTTCAAAATATTTAAATTTTTAATCACTTTACTAATAAACTATAATTTTAAAATTTTTTTCTATCTAAATAACAAAACAAAAAAATCATTTAATTAAAACAAATAAAAATAAATTAAAAAATTCAAATTAAATTGAATTGCACAATTAATTTTTTAATGTAAATAAAAAAACTTTCTAACAAGCTCTAATCTGATCATTCTAGGTACACTTTCCAGTACACCTACTTTGTTACGACTTATCTCAAATTAAATGAGAGCGACGGGCGATATGTACATATCTTAGAGCTTAAATCAAACTGCTTAATTAAACATTTTTACTTTCAAATCCAATTTAATGATGAATATTTCAATTATTAAACCATTTAAATAAATTTATTGTAACCCATTTCTTCTTTAAATTTTTATTTTAATAATTGAACATTAAAATTCTTATAAAATATTTAAAACAACGACGATATACAAATTATTAAAGTAAGTAAAGTAAATCTCGTCAAAAGTAATGTTTAATTTTTAAATTACTACAAAAATTATTGTTCCTATTTCTTTTGAAAAGAAAAGTTAGTAACCCCTTCCACAAACTGATTTTTTTAAAATTCCAAGTTCCAATCTACATCACCTATTTCTTTTGTCAATAAATAATGACTATTACAGCAAAAGTTGTTTCATTTTATACCATAACATTTGAACAAATAAATTATAATAATTTTACACAATTTTAGTATCACTTAGATCGGATGCTTCGAATTTTCTAACAAACCAATACATAAACAACAAATTGCATAAAAATTAACTAACATTTGAAGAGTTTCAACTCAAAACCCGCTTTAAATTTTTCACTAGTTTTTTTTAATAATTTATATTATTTTTTTATTTAATTTAATAATCAAGTTCAGTAACGTTTTTAAATTAATACTTTATTACGAATATCTAGAAACAGAATTAAGATAAAATTCGTTTGTTTTCATCATCTAAATTGCAAATATTTATTAGCAGATTTTGGATCTAAAAAGTCACATAGCGGGCTTTAAATCTAGACAGCTCATTTGTTAGATGTTAAAAGTTTAATTTCTTATTAATTGCTCTAATTTGGAAGTTGTTTACTAAGGATTACTCGTTTTTAGTAAGTATTGATCAATTTGCATCCAGAATATAATTTTGTGTGATACCACTAAGTCCTAATTTTAAATGTGCTCCCGCCACTTGTTTTACGCTATTCCACTTAAAACCCTCTTCAAACACCACAATGGTTATTTTTGATAAGCATACATACAAAATACTAATGTGCCTCCTTGCGCGTTTGCCAAGTTTCGGACGCAAGAAAGTGTGTTGTGTGTGTGGAGGTCTGTCAGTCAAGCATGTCTATGGACATGTATATGTGTATTAGTTGGTGGCGCCACCTAATAACATTTCTGTTAACTCAAGTGTATAACTGTATATGTATAACCATCGAACTAGCCTCCACCATAAAATTCGCTATGCGCTTGTCCGTGACGTCTTTAAGCATTTAAATCACATATACACGGGGATACCTAGTCGCCTCCGATTTTACTTACTCGCCTCCGTTTTCGGAGGCGAGTAATACTTTTACACGTATACATACGGAGGCAAGTTTGACGTTTTGCATATATATATATATATATAAATTTTTATAACCGTTTTTGTTTTTCGTAAAAACCCGGTTTTCTGTAAAAAAAAAAAACGATTTAACGTATTAACCGGTTTTTGCCCAAGTATGCAAAGTATGAAAAGATATTGTCTATTTATAATTTTATAATAAAGTACAATCAAGCGTTTAGTAATGAGTTTTGGTGAACTAATCGCATTTAATACAGATTTTGTATTTTTTAAAAGCAATTTTTATTTAAAAAAAGATGTTTAAAAACCGGTTTTTAATTATTTTGGTTAAACGTTATTGTTTTTTGCCATTAAAAATGTATACTTCTTATAATAAATAGCGTATGTTGTGATTTTTAATCTTGTTTATGATACTATAGTATGAATAAAAATTAAATTAACCTGACCGGACCTAACCTTACCTAATGTAAAATAATCTGTTAAAATTACGTTATAAATAAAAACAATTACATTTACAAACAAAATTTGTGATATGCTTGTATGCGGCGAAAAATTGTGGCGGCGAAGAATTGTGTAGGCGAAGAATTGTTGGCGAAGAATTGTTGGCGAAGAATTGTGGAGGCGAAGAATTGTGGGCGAAGAATTGTGTAGGCGAAGAATTGTTGGCGAACAATTGTGGGCGAAGAATTGTGGGAAAAGAATTGTGGGCGAAGAATTGTGGAGGCGAAGAATTGTGTAGGCAAGAATTGTTGGCGAAGAATTGTTGGCGAAGAATTGTTCGCGAAGAATTGTGGGCGAAGAATTGTGGGCGAAGAATTGTGGGCGAAGAATTGTGGGCGAAGAATTGTGGGCGAAGAATTGTGGGCGAAGAATTTTGGGCGAAGAATGTTCTGGACACGGTTGGAAGAGATAGGAGATGTCAAAGGTTTTAAATCTTAACTCTAGTTTACTGGGAATAGAACTAAAACTAAGGTACTTATTAGTCAAAGACTATAGATCGTAATATATAGTAGTATTATTTAAGTTTTTAAAAAATAAACCTATTAATATTATTAAATGAATCACTTACATTATTCATGCATAGGATTGTGTGACAATTAGATTCCAAAGTTGATATTTTCGTTGTTAGAACTAACTATATGTTTTTAATATAAAAGTTGTTGATGAAACCCATTAAACATGATATATTTTAATGATTTCGCCAAACTATTTAAAAATGGCGTATTCAAATGCACTTACGTTGATATCTAATCAAACACAATTTATTTAATTGTAGAGTACTCTACAAGCTTCGACGCAGTTCCTTTTTTTTAATACACCAACGTGTCAATTCAGTCTAACGATTCAAAATCGACGACGAAGCTCCTTAAAATTCACAAAAGAACAACAGAGATATCATGTGAACGCATCTAAATCAACAGTATCACAAAAGCTGTGACAGCCGTCTCCTAATTTCCAAGTTAATTTTAACCTTGTAGTAGTAAATTAGACGCGTTTAAGTTTTTATTGTCTGTTCTATGTCGTCGCTTTTCCAGAATAACTGATGTGCGGTTCAAATATTTAAACTTCCATAGTTTGTCTTGTGTTGCGTTTGTAATTCGGTTAACGCTCAAATTCTTAGCATTCTAGCGTCACATTTTCTGAGGGGCGTGAAAACGCTAAATTAATTATCAACGAGATATTTTCAGAACTTCTAGCATATGTGTACATGTGTTTTGTAAGTGCGACAGCATGAGATTCTCTCGTTATGTAATTGGCACCTGTATATTTGAAGTTCTGAGTGCAATAACGTGATGCACAGAACGTTAACTATAATTTATTCAATAAATAATCCAAAAAACTTGAGTTTTATGATATAATAGGAAGTTTGGTATAAGAAAAAATACAATATAAGTTAAAAATAGACATACATTGCAGAAAAACTACCGAAAAAGAGCTTAAAGTCTTGAAACTGGCCTGGTTGTTTTTTCAATAAGCTACTTCACAGATTACAACATCAGTGATTTTTGACTTAACTAAATTATATTACATTTAAAATTACTCACTTATTTAATTCGAATGTATAGAACTTTTTTTGTTGTTATTACAACTTAATTTCAGTGTTATAGTACATTACTGTCTCCGCAAAAATTCAGTTTTTGATAGTTATTGAGTATAACTTATAGATTAAAATATAACTAACAAAAAATTGTTCAGACGCGAACTTCGTCTGAGCTCTCCGTCGGACCACGTAAAAATATGCTAACATGGAAGGTGCTAATATTTAGGAATCACTAGACCTGTCTAAATTGTAGCAATTACGTTAAAATAAACTTGTAAGCAACCTGCAATTTTGTATGAGTTATACGTATAAAAATAAAGTAGGTTTACAGCATGCAGCGAAAAAAAAAACGCACTAAGATATCAAGAATTATATCAGGCAGCAGTTACTAACAAAAATGTTACTTGAACCTTTTTCGAATTTACTACAATTGCTTGTTTAATTTTTAAAACCAGGATAAATACGGAAAAAAAATTAAGGCTGGTTCTAATTTTGTTCTGATAAATATCACACACAATTTCGCTCTGCGATGGAGCATTTTTCCAACAAAAAATTGTCGTTCGGATTAAGATTAACTGAGGAACAATTAGTGCTGACAATTTTGGTGAGAATTTAAAGCACTAGTTACTCTGTTTTTAAGTATAGGACATTCATCTTCCTTGTTTATCCAGCAAAACATGGTCTTGTAAACCGTTTTATTCTCTCAATTTCATAATTTACTTCCAACTTTTATGATAAAGAAATAAAAAACGTTTTGCAATCAAACATAATTATTATAATTTCGGGTACACAAAACCGTTTATCCCCAATATAAAAAAAAAACGCTATCAACATGTTTACGTCGAGCTGAACTGGCCAAAATTACGTTCGTTACGATGAATTACATCAACAGGTAAAAACTCCAGGCACACATGCGACATTCAACAAAGCCTTCCTTGTTCTTTTATCAATGTCAACCCCTCAATTTTACTCCGACGTGACAACTCACAAACACAACGCTTTTCCTTAAAATAATTTTAGGACCCGGAGGTATAACAAATTTGCGACAAAAGTTCAAAAGGGTCATTACGAAATGTAACCACAGCTAACCTGTTTTTGTGATACTCTATACTTCTCTGGTAACGCGATACACAAACCTTTTATACAAGTCGCCTTGAAAAAAAAAAAACAGTTGAGGGTTGCAGGGAGCTTTTATAACAAATGAATGCACGGAAATTGTTTTCTGTGTACTTTATATTTCTCTGGTAACGCGATCCACAGAATTTTAATACCTATCGTTCTTAAAACAAACAAATAAAAGACAGTTGGGTGTTGCAAGGCGCAGCAAGGATCAGTAACTCGCTTGTTTTAACAAATGAACGCTTCTGCTCGTAAAATTTTCATTTAATTAAGCCATAATTTATCGGGATCACCAAATACGTACCAATAAAACCGCCCTCTCGTATTTTAATATTCAGGGGTTTGTAAATAATCCCGTTTATGTTTTTCACGTACTCACAAACGGTTTAAAAGCCATTTTTTCATAAAGCTGATGACATGTTGACCGTAATCCGGCGTATAAACACGTATTAAGAGCATTTATGTTCCCATAATTTTACACGCGAATAGCGGTATGACAAAAAGAGCAACGCTACCACATGGTGATCTAGTGTGCTGTGCCAATGGATTTTCGCAGCTGGATATTTCCGATGTAAATGCTGAAAGGTTCGAGTATTTTTAACAGTAAGAGGATGATAATGGAGCACAATATGGTACCGTAAGCCTTTATTTTCAGCTCATGTCCGACATAATGGAGTGGTAAACAATTTTTTTTAACATACGAAACTCGGTCATTTTCAAAATGAGACCGTCGCTTGATTAAATTAAAAAGTTTTTGATTCTTGATAATATGAAGATATACTCAGCAATTTTGTTTCGAAAAGCAGTCAATTTTTAAATATTTTGAAGAAGAAATATACCAATTTTGAAGAAGAAATATACCAATTTTGATTAGTATAAATGTTATGGAAAAAAATGATTGTCAAATTTTGAAACTCTTGTAAGTAGAACGTAAAAAAAATGTCTTTTCCTTGCTTATCTTGGCAGAGTAAAAAAGAATCTTTATCGTACTACTAAATGCACAAATAGCTGTTTAACAATTTCCTTTGCAAATGTTTTCAAACTAAAGTTATTTCAAGTTTGTGAAACTGTGTGCTTCTATCCAAAACACGGATTTTTTCATCAAATAAAATTTGCTTGTACAATTGGCCTGCTCAAACTGATCAACCTTCGCGTACTACATCGTAAAAATCAGGCAAAAATCAAAGGGAAAAAGAAACAAAAACAGAATCACTTGATCCTCTTGAACTGAAGCAACCAACCATTGTTCAGCAAAGAGTACTCAAGTTGAAGTGGCTTAACTAAAATACCTTTTCGAATAGATGCTTGAAAAGAATGGCAACAATGGCCTGAACATGAGCAACCAACGCATTGTGACCTGTTTACTTAGTTTAGCCATTATTTCTTGCACTTTCAGTACGGTATTTAGACCAGAATGTCCACAAAATGTTTGTCATTAGTTGTAGGTAGTAAATAGCGCATTAAAGTCTGAGCGGGCGGTGCAGAAACCGTAAAAAAGTTGAAATTTTTAATTTTACAACTTGTAATCCTTTATAGAAAAGGCTTATTTTTATACAGAAAATGATAGAACATTGCCTTTGAAGATTTCCACTAAATTAAAAATATTGAACTTTAAGATCATGTACTATCGTTTCGGAAATGTTACCAAATTAAGTGGCAAACGCTAAAAAAATTAATTATTATGATAGAAAAAGGTTTAAAAGCCCCGTGTTTTGTGTTTTTAAATAAAGAGACTTCGAAATTCTTTATGTTATTGCAAAATTTGCGCTGATTTCAAACAGACATATTGATCCAGACACGTTGGTTAGAAATAAGATGATACCATCGTTATTGGTACATCCAACGATAACTTAGAATGTTTAAATGATTACAAATATTAAAGGTCACAACTTAAATGTAGAATTAGTTAAGAAAAAATATTTACACACACAGAGAAAAATTAATTTTGAAATGTTTGTTTTACTAATACAAAGTTTAGTTAATTATTTGAAGAGCTTTGGTTTTTCCAAATTTTTTTGAGATCATTCAACGATAATGATTTAAAAAACAAGAGCACGTTTGTACATCTCTAATTTTCAAAAAAAAACTGGTCATGAAAATAAGAACAATTAAGAACGGTTTTCGAAAACAATTTTAGAAAAAAGAATCCTGCAAAAACAAAGCTGCAATGCAGGATTTTATTTGGTGTGACGATTAAACTATTAAAGATTGCTTTTGGTTTAAACGTGAAACAGTATTAACAACTATAGTAACGGGTAAAGTCATTACAAAAATGCAAGGTTTGTGGGTCCTGAAGCAAAATTTCTTGCAACAAAAACCAAAAAAACGCGTTGTATTTCGTGCCACCCATTCAACTGCTCCAATTGTCATGATTTTTGAAAAAATATCGACAGCTAAAGCCCATGTCTTTATTTAAAAAAACAAAAAAGATGGAATTTCCAGACGTTTCAGGTTGTTTTAAATGAACTTTTGAAAAAACTGCAGTACTTAATGAAATAAAAAAAAAGGGTTCCAAGTCTTGTAGTAAATAATTGTACATCAAACATCACAGCAACGGAGTTTATTCGTAATCGTTATAATTATGATCATTTTAAAAGAAATATGGTGGGTCGCGGTATATGTAGGTATGTCTGATTATTTTTGGAAAAACTGTTGTGGTAATTTCCACAGACGAGCACATGGTCCTTACCAGGAAAGAAACGACGAAGCTTTTCACGCGTGTCAGGCAATTCGTGCGTTGTAAACTAACCACAAATGTCACATAAAATATTTTAACTATACTCACAGCAACACCGATGGACCCTTTGACGTTCATGGTCATCGCAGGTATTTGCGCCCCATAAAACTGTCCAGCCGTGGGTGTCATGTCGGTAAGCATGTTGACGAGGGACCGAAGAATCGATTTACGTTACATTCACAAAATTCCGGTTAAAACCAAACGTACATTTATGAAAAAACAATCGGACACACAACACATGTATTGTTGTAACACCGCTATTGTTGGATTCACATAGCTGACTGGCGGACCCGAGGGGAAGTCCCCAACAGTTTGAAATCACAGGTTCCCCTACCTCCTGGTTCCGGCGAGGCGGCACCGTGGTTCCCGGACCAATCCCCGGACTTTGTATTTAATCATCAGGAACGCCCTCGATTTTTATCATCGACCATCGTGAATCGCGCACGCGCGGTGGGTCCGTGGCGCGCAAGTTGAGTTTTGTTTCACAGTCAATCGCTTCGGGAAATTATAATGTAGCCAAGTTGTACATGCATCTTATTATTTTGTAAACAAGCACTTTATTAGCGCGTGGTGGTACTCGACGGGAAAATTTTATAAGTGATACGCTACGGGAAGGTATCATTGGGAAAGACGCTTGTTTATGGAATTAAAATAATGGCACAGTATTATTGCCAATGATACGAGATTTTACCAGCTGGTGGCTATAAGCGCTAACAAGACTCATGTTCTATAATCGTTCTATCGGTTTATCTGGCATAAAAAGTATAATAATCAGGATTTAAACAGCAAAACTTTCACAATTTTTTTTTTACACGTTTCTAATTAATTGGGCACATTTCTTTGTTATCTTCATTTATACTGTATAGAATGAATGAAGAAAACTTATTTATTATGGAAACAGTGTTCAATGCAATATCCTAACACTATTTGGTGCCTCTTTTGGGTAGTTTTTATAATTAGTGGTTTTATTTTATCTTCACATGCTCTTTAGAGTAAATGAATGAAGAAAATGTATCTAAAATAATAAAACATTAATACATTATCCTTCGCACTATTTTACTTAAACTTTCCAGTAATTTTTTTAGATACTTTCATAATAAGTTGAACTTATTTTCAGATTATCTTCATTTACACTCAAGAATGAATTATTTAATGAAGAAAACACATAATATAATAATAATACTCTATCATGTTAATACAGTATTTTAAGTGATATATATTTTAGTATTTTTAAAATTATTTAGACGCACTTATAATATTATTATGTTATATTCATGCACATTTCTGTGCCATCTTAATTGATATTTTAGAATGAATGAATGAATGAAGAAAACTTAATTATTATGAATATATAGTGTCCAATACATTAATCTAACACTAGTTAGTACTTATTTTGGACAGTTTTAATAATTGGTGAATTAAAGTTTTGCTTTATCTTCACATGCACTCTACAGTAAATAAATGAAAAAAATGTATCTAAAATAATATAGCATTTATACATTATCCTTCGCACTACTTTCTTGAAATCTTACAGTAATTTTTTAAATACTTTCTTGATAAGTTAAAGTAGTTTTTATATCATCTTAATTTACACCCAAGAATTAATGACTGAATGAAGAAAACACATAATATAATATTAATACAGTATCATGTTGACACAATGTTTAAAATGATATCTTCCAGTACTTTTTAAAAATATTTGTACATAGTTCTAAGTATATTATATTCATGTACATTTTTGTGTTATTTTCATTTATACTCTAGAATGAATAAATGAAGAAAACTTATTCATTATAAATACAGTGTCCAATGCATGATCCTAACACCATTTTATTTTAATTTTGAACAGTATAATTACCTAGTGCAATAAAGTTGTATTTTATCTTCACATGCACTTTAGACGAGAATGAATGAAAAAAATATATCCAAAATAATATAGCATTAATGCATTATCCTTCGCACTACTTTACTGCCATCTTTCAGTAATTTTTTGAGATACTTTCTTAATAAGTTAAAGTAGTTTTTATATCATCTTCATTTACACCCCAGAATGAATTACTGAATAAAGAAAACACATAATATAATATTAATACATTATCATGTTAACGCAGTATTTAAAATGATATCTTCTAGTAATTTTTATAACTATTTGGACGCAGTTGAGTGACATCTTCATGTATATTTTAGAATATATGAAAGTAGCAAATACACATCTTAAATAACATTATATTAATGCAGTATTTTATTAATACCAACTTAATGTAAAATCCAGATGTGTATAGTAATTTTCTTCGACAATTTTTCAATTAATGGGACAAAGTTTTATACCAACTTCATAAATGAATGAAGACAAGGAATCTCTTTTATAACATTGTATTAATAAAGTGTTTCATTAAGCCTAAATTTTGTATAGGATCCTGGCACCTTCAAACACTTTTTTGGTAAGTAATTCGTTAAACAATACGACAAATTATATTATCTTTATGTAGGTATATAAAAGAATAAATGTAAGCAGATAAAAAATGTCCATAATCGCATTGCTCACTATACTGAACAAAATTTTATATTTTCATGATTTATATAAACTCCTTCAATACAGAATTTTATGGTGTCCTTTTTTAATAAAATGCTTTTTTTGATAAAATTCACAGATTGTTTTTATTTAACAACTGAAATAAGGTCAAAAAGCAGGAACAAAAATTGTTTGTTCCCCAAATTTACCACAAATATTACATTATGTATTTATATCTGAGCGGCTTTCAAACTTGTTAGTACCTTTTTTTTTTAATAGACTATAACAGATACGATTCTATTATACTCATGAATAAGTAGTTAAATAACAAAAATAATTATGGATTACTTAATTTTTTAGGGTTATGACATTTAATAACAGACTTACGTTAAGCTAGGATGCAATTATTTTTTTTTTAAATAAGGCATTACTTTAAATACAAATTTATTAAATCTTTTTTAACCTGCTCGCGTCAGCTAACGCAAATAAAAACACGTTTCGCGTATTACAAATCGCTGAAAAACCTATCCGATTCCAATTAACTTCCTCTTTTTTCCTACCAGCATTTTCCGCCACTTTTTTACTTCCTATAAAATTATTAAACGTTAAAATTAAATCTCTGTACGTGTAGCATTTTGTATAATACTTATTAACAACATATAAATCATCCCTGCATTTTCCTCTAATTATTGCTTATAAGGAATGTATCGTAATTACTTTAATGTCTTGTTTAATCGTTTTGCCGCCATACGATTAATATAATCTTTATTATAAACTATCGATAGAGCTGGCGAGCTGATACGTTATTAATTGCCTACAGATGTTCATCCACGTTCATTTCCTGGAAAGAATTTCTTTGAAGGTAACTCAGTTTAAAAAAGGAAAGTTATTTAAATGGAAACAAGTGGAGTAATAATTGAGAACTTGCAGAATTTTTGAAAGAAAAAAATGTTGGAGCACAAAAAATGTAGGTTCAAGAGTGAAATTTTTTTATAGATAGATTAATTAAGTGTTGAAATTTTCAGGGACTTTTTGGTAGATCTTCGTTTTTCAGTTATTCTGGATCATATTTTCAAAAACCATTAAAATTTGCCACATTTAAGAAGGGTTATTCTATGCTCTTATCGAAAAAATTTGATTTCTAAGATCCCAGAAGCCAGGTGGTGTATCTTTAAGAAATATTAAAGTACTTTATTGGTATCAAAAAGTCTCGAGAAAGGTTTATCGTCTCGAAAAATTGTTAGTGTATGGAAAAAATTTGTAGTGAAAAAAAATTGATGCCCATTTAGGTTTTTCTATATTTATTAACAATTCACCACACTATACAGCACAGTAATTGAAAGTACTGGAAATGTATTATTCTGTAACGAAATAAAATTATCAGTGTTACACAAAACTTTCGTTAGCTGCTAGGTGAGTCTACAAAATACGTTTTATTAAATATATTCCACGCCCCTAGGGGGTTGCGCCCCTGCTTTTGCACCCCTGATGTAGGCAAATGCAAGGCCTACCTAGAATATTTAGTGGCTTATTTAACCTAATAACACAACTGGGTAAATTCTACGCTGAACAAAACTTTGCTATTAAATGTGGAACATTGAACTAATTCCACTTACATTTAAAAAAAGTATATTCAAATATAACAACATTGGATTACCTTCAATATTTTATGTTTCTCAATATAACGTTTTATGTAATATCCTTTTTGTCAAAATTGACAGGACAACGTAATAACATGTGTATATTAGCTAAAAAAGCCGTTAAAATCGTAGGTATTATGTGGTCGTACAAAAAGTACAGTACATAACACGAGTTGTAAAACAAGTTATATGTTTCTTACAACTCTTGTTATGTAATATACTATTATAACGTACATAATTTTTTCATTCAGCAATTTGTAATTTGAAGCGGCATTTCAGTATTTTTTAAAGAACTTTTGGCTTATTTTTACAAAGCATTTAACACCTATCCTTTTTTAATTGCAAAGTGGGAATATACTCTGACGTTGTTTTACAGGACTGAGTGTTCGTTCGGGTTTTTTTGCTACGGTTAGCATCTCAGATGCTGCAATATTATTCTTTCTGTCAGCAAGACATCATCCAAACTGGCAAGTGCCAGTAGAACGTTATCTGGTATCTAAGGTGATGCTGTCAGCTAAGCCCGACCACACTGTAATTACATTCCTCTTCGGACCGTATTAGCGGCGCCTGCCGTACCGACCTGCATTATCGTTATTATAAAAGTCATCATCATTATCTGCACTGATCATCCTCATAATAGGCCGCGGTAAATGCCTTCCCCAATCTCAGCTGTGTCGCCTGGTTTTATTGGATCTAGAGCTAAACGTCCGCGCCATTAAGACGAGCTTAATTGTAATGAAATTGACCCAAACTTAACCATCATATCGATTTATAATCGCCCTTATTTCGGGGAAAATAGTTTTTTACTCGTTTAGAAATTTAAAATAAGGCAATTTCGGTAAAACCGAGTGATATTAAAAAACACTGTTATACGGGAAAATGCGATCCTAAAATATAATAATGGGCCTAGGTAGACACCCCAAAAAAAAATATCAACATAATTTTATTATAAAAAAACGGCTCCGAAAGATAAACACCATAATTATTTTAAAAGAATTTATTTAAAATGTAAATATATTAATTAACTCTAAAATTTTTAAATCGGTAAAGTCTTACTCTTCACGTACCAAAAAATGGATTCACCAATCCTCGAAAATTTTACCAGTAAGAGTCGACAAATAGATATGTTAGATCCGGTGTAATTATTCTTTAAGAACTATCACAACCGAATAAAGAATTTCGGATTATCCATTTAATTACCTGTGCTAAAACACTGTACATTTAACGCGCAGATTCAAACGACAATGTTAATATTCTGCAGATGAAATTTATGTGTTTTTAAAGCCTCTTTATGATGTTTAATAGCGGGCTCAACAATATATCAATAAATTAAAAAATGAAAAAGACAATAGACTATAAACTTACCAATAATTTTTGCACGCTTATGGGTGTTTTGCCAATTTTAAGTATCATTCGACTTGTAATAAACTTCGGTTGCATGAAAATAAAATTGTTAAGATGTTTAAAGGTTTACAATAGTTGTTAGTAAAGACATAAATGTACTTGCAAAAAGTTTGGATACTCGAAAGAAATTTTGAATAGCTGAGTAGAGCGTTTCGCAAACTATCGATAAGTCTTCCGTGAAAAATTATCAAAAATAATATAAGCAAAAAAGAAAATCGTTGGATAAAGTGTAATGATATACAGGGTGCACCACGACCCTGAGATTCTTCGATAGCTCCTTTATTAATGAAAATATCAAAAAATGTTTTATACAAATATTGTGCGAACCTATTTTCTACATAACCTAAAATTATTTTCAAATATACAGAGTGTTTCGTTTGACCGGCACATATAAAAATTTAATTTTTTTAAATAGAACACCCTGTATATTTTTACATTTTTGGATTCCTCTTAAAATTTACTTTAAAAAATGTATGACGTTATATGGGTCTTAAGTCAACAGTTTTCGTAAAATTTACATTTTTGTGAAAATTTTGAGCGATACAGCACTTTCAATTTTTTTTAACAATAAAGTTATTTAAAAAAGCGGTAAAATTTCGTTTAAAACTTAGATTGACAATAGATTAATTAACACTTTGCGCTAGTTACATTTTAAAAATATTATACAGGGTGTTTTTTACGCTTGGTCAAACTTGTGAAACTTTAAACATCGATAAGTCATTTTTCTTAAATGTAACACCCTGTATATTTTTACATTTTCTTGTAGAGAATTTAATTGTCTTTCGAAATTATTAAGCATGTCCTATACCTAAAATTAATATTTTTCGAGTTATCTCGATTTTTATTAGTATTACTAAGGCAATTAAAATATTTTAAAGTCGGCCATGGACATAAGCCGTAATTTTTCAAAGAATTTTTAAACAAAAGAATAAAAAGAGCTCCAACTTTAATTTTAGTCCAATAATGTACCTCTTTTCCCCGAAATTTATCGTATAAATTGTTTAAAATTATATCCTTGTTCATGTTCTACGCACAGCCGTAGATGTTGTCTCAAAGACTCTAGCACTCTTGATAACATTTCGGGGGTTATACCATTAAAAGCAACACAGCAAGTAATGCAGTTGCCGAACACAGAATATCCTAATAGATGGATAGGGCGAGGTAGACCAATCTCCTGGCCACCTAGGTCACCTGATCTTACCCCTATAGATTTATTTTTGTGGGGACCCATAAAACAGGTGTATCAAGACCCCCCAACAACTGCTGAAGATGTGCAGAACAGGATTCGTGTTGCTTTTGATGGTATAACCCCCGAAATGTTATAAAGGGAGCTAGTCTTTCAGACAAGGTCTACGGCTTTGCGTAGAACAAGGACATAATCTTGAACAATTTATACGATAAATTTCGGTAAAATGGGGTACATTTTTAGCCTAAAATTAAAGTTGCAGCTCTTTTTATTCTTTTGTTTAAAAATTCTTTGAAAAATTATAACTTAAGTCCATAGCCCACTTTAAAATATTTTAATTGCCTTAGTAATACTAATAAAAATTGAGATAGCTCGAAAAATATTAACTTTAGGTATAGGACATGCTTAATAATTTCGAAAGACAATTAAATTCTCTACAAGAAAATGTAAAAATATACAGGGTGTTACATTTAAGAAAAATGACTTATCGATGTTTAAAGTTTCACAAGTTTGACCAAGCGTAAAAAACACCCTGTATAATATTTTTAAAATGTAGCTAGCGCAAAGTGTTAATTAATCTATTGTCAATCTAAGTTTTAAACGAAATTTTACCGCTTTTTTAAATAACTTTAATGTTAAAAAAAATTGAAAGTGCTGTATCGCTCAAAATTTTCACAAAAATGTAAATTTTACGAAAACGGTTGACTTAAGACCCATATAACCTTATACATTTTTTAAAGTAAATTTTAAGAGAAATCCAAAAATGTAAAAATATACAGGGTGTTCTATTTTAAAAAATTAAATTTTTATATGTGCCGGTCAAACGAAACACTCTGTATATTTGAAAATAATTTTAGGTTATGTAGAAAATAGGTTCGCACAATATTTGTATTAAACATTTTTTGATATTTTCATTAATAAAGGAGCTATCGAAGAATCTCAGGGTCGTGGTGCACCCTGTATGTACAGATGGTGTTCAAGTAATGGCTGGAATAGAGTAGATGAAGGGAATTGTAACACGAATGGCAGCACAGAAAATGGGATTAAGGATGAACGAAGATAAGACCAAGCTAATGAGAATAGGACAACTAACAATAGAAGAGAGGCTAGTGGTAGGGGAATTTGAGGAAGTAAATGAATTTGTGTACTTAGGGACACTACTCACAAACAGAATGGAAAAAGAAAATTACATAAACATGAGAATTCTAAAAGCCAACAAAATTGCAGGAGCTTTAAATAACCTAACAAGAGCAAAACAGTTATCTAGGCGCACCAAACACGTTTGTATAAAACAATACTAAGACCTACAGCGATCCAGGGGTGTGAGATCTAGGTACTGAACAAAAATGCAAAGCAAGCCCTAAGAACATGGGAAGGAAGGATAATTAGGAGAATTGTGGGAGGGAAGAGAATAGATGAGGGATATATAAAGCTGGATCCACACCAAGCAAGCGAGCGAGAATATGCAAGAGCGAGCATTCGCTTGTGGTCGAAAACAATGTTCGGCTTTGGTCCAAACTGAACGACATTGTCATTGTCGTTGTTGATCCATGTGCTCGCTCGCCATGGCTGATGGCAGTGTTATCGCATGTGCCTCCTTTATTATAATTTCTAAGTAACTAAACCGCAAGAAAAAAAGACAGCAAAGGAGATGGTGGACCACAACATTTTTAAAAAATCGCGAGTTGTATAGTGGTAATCGTATATTGCAAGACTTACAAGCGGAAGATTCCGGAAAATTTAATCGTCAACTCCTGACCCACTTGGTTTGTTTTGTAATTTTTGGCGTTCACGTCTAAATGACGCTAATAACGACTCCATTTTTTTTTTAATTCGGAAGTTTCACTGTCAAACTTTTCAGATATATCTTTCCAGGCTTCTTCCTTCTTATTTTTGTTTTTAAAATATTTGCTTGTGCAATCCCATAATTCCGGGCGATCTCGGTAGGCATTAATGAAATCCAATATCAGTTCATTTGTCCACTGCATGTTGGTTTTTTTACAAAATCAGGTTAAACACCTTTAAACATCAACACAATAATCTCAATATTCAAGTGCACGATCTTTCTTTAACGTTCCGACCCAGTACGGAACATGTCCGAGCGCGAGCGATCATACATTCGCTCGCTAAAAAAAGGCGTCCAGACCGCCTCAGCAAGCGCAGAAAACATCGTTCGCTCTTGCTCGCTCGCTTGGTGTGGATCTAGCTTTCGACCACAAGCGAATGTTCGCTCTTGTATATTCTCGCTCGCTCGCTTGGTGTGGATGCAGCTTATGAAGAACGATCGAGGAGGTATATACAATTTTTATAGAAGCGACCATAGACAAAGTAATAAATGCCAGAAGAATACAATGGCTAGGAAATATTATGAGAAGGGACGACAGCAGAATAATAAAAGAGATAGCGTTAAAGGAACCTACAAGAAGTAAAGAGGACGACCCAGAATAAGATTGGAGAAGCTGTGGAGGCAAAACTAAGAGAGAAAAACGTGATGAATTGGAGGAAGCAAGCGAAAGAGAGACGAGTATGGAAGAATATTACCAAGCTCTGGGCCTAAACGGCCTGCAAAATTACTTTTATAATAAACGGGACAATTTATTAATAAAACTTAATGTTAGATTATAATTATTTGTGAAATTACGCCACTCTGCCTTGATTTATATGACTTTGAAGCATTTACAGTGAGCGAGATCTTCTGAAATATGAGTAACTATGTACTTATTCAATTTGTCACAGCATTTATACGTTTGTAAACTCATTTACGTACAAAATTAATCCATAAAAGTCCATATCCGCCGTTAAATCTCGTGTCTGTCTCGTTTCACTTTTCGCTACTGATTGGTCTCTGGTTCTAATATGCAAGTTAGGGTGACTGGCAGGATCTACCGGTATTTACCCTCGAGGCACGGAGCTTGTTTAAAATATATTTCAATTTAGAGACTACTTACGACCAAATCAACTCCAAATTAGGTTTAGACTTGTAAATTACATGAATTTAGTGGCCGCCCCGTCGACGCTACGCATCCACAGGCTCACACAAAAGACAGCACGGGCTGGACAGAAGTGTCCGGGGGAATAAATTTTAAATTGCCCCCCTTTTGATAACATGTAAACAATCGAGGTAAATAAATGTAAATGTTTATAATTTCGTTGGGCCAAATAATTTAGGCTCGGGGAAAATTGGATGCACCGTGCATTGTCGGACTTTTCGAGCAGGTTTTAATGAGGTTATAAGAGTTACAGGCTTCGTTTAATAAGCACTTAATATCAGTCAATACTTTATCCATCTCATCTACCACACGCAATTTCCTGATAATAACGCATTTTTATGCAATATAATATTAAATAAATTATTTTTTACTCGTTAAGGGTTTTTTAATAATTTAAATTATAAAATAATATGTTTTATGCTATGATATAATGGTAAAGGGATCTTGATCGCGATGTTCATGAAGCATGTACTTTATGAAAGGTGCAGGCTTCTCCAAAACAACGAAAAAGAGCTACTACTGGGGTGAACCATAAGTTCTTACGCTTTTTGTTAAGTGTTGCTTTAATACTAAATTTAAATGTAGCTGAAAGAAAGTTATTTACTCGTAATTCATGTGCCATATGCTATTTTGTAGCTCTTGAAGGCTTCTTCATAAATTCACGTGACGAACGCTTTATCAGTCGAATTGTAACCTACGATGAGAAACGGGTTTGTTTTTGCAACCCAAAAAAAGTAAATCCAAGGATGGGCTCCTGGCAAACGGCTGAACCTATGGCCAAATGATAAAAGTTCTGGAGGAAGGTCTGGCGGAATTGTAAGGGCAAAATCCACTACTTTGGGCTGGTTCCATCAACGAATGTATGCGGAGTTACGCCGAACCTCTCGGCTTTGGCCGACAGAGAGTGTGTGGTACTGCAGTAGGACAACGCTCTTTCACATACCGCTAGGCAGATGAACGCAAAGATGCAAGAATTTGACGCCATCGCACTTTTGCCGCATCCCGCATACCGCTTGGATCTTGCGCCATCCGATTTTCAACGTTTTCAGACGATGGTACATTTCTTACAGGGCCGTAGCTTCGAAACATTAGAGAATGTCAAAGAGGGATTTCGCGAGTCTATTGCCTCCAAGAAGAAGGCAAGGTATCGGCGCGGCGCGGATTAGAACAACTCGCCAAAAGAAGAGTTTGAATCATGGAATCGAATGGTCTTTACTTTGAAGAACGATCTTTATATGTTGTTATATGAAAATATAACGTAAGTGTGGAGTGGCAATTAAAAAAACAAATGGTTCACCGTGGTAATTATGAACGTAAAATATGCAAAATTTTGAATCATTTACACATAAAAGCTTTCATTACGTATCTTGAACTAAATGTTTTTAGAAATAATCAAAGAATCTAACAAGGAAGGGTCACGATATGTTGTCACTAGAATCTGATCAAGGCTGTATTTATTGCACCAAGGACATCAAAACTAAATGTTTTCCAGAGTTATACGTACCACTGGCCATTTCCTTCGGAAAAATAGGGGAAAAACTGAAAAGTTGAATAATAAAGGTAATTTTTGCGATCGCGTTGGCCATGAAACCGTCAGAGAAAAAATCGAAATTCTTCTATTTACCAACGCGCGCATTCTTTGCAAGTATAATGGTGCAATGTTTTTGAAAAAATCTTGAACGGTTCCGGAGAAAAACGTCAAAAACGAAACCCCTGCAAAAGCGCTATGATTTGAGAAGTTGTATAACTAAATCCATACGACTTGCATAGGCTTTTTAACATAGGGAAATCCGTTTTTACGAAGGCCTCGTTTTTCGCGCTTTTCACAGATATACGACAACTTCTCAATTCATAGCGCTTATGCAGGGGTTTCGTTTTTGACGTTTTTTTTCCGGAATCGTTTAAGATAATTTCAAAAACTTTGCACCATTTTACTTGCAAAGGATGGGCGCATTGGCAAATAGAAGAATTTCGATTTTATCTCTAACGGTTTCATGGCCAACGCGATCGCAAAAAATGCATTTATTATTAAACTTTTCAGTTTTTCTTCTATTTTGCCGAAGGAAATGGCCAGTGGCACGTATAACTCTGCGAAACATTTAGTTTTGATGTTCTTGATGCAATAAACACAGCCTTGATCAGATTCTAGCGACAACATATCGTGACCTTCCCTGGTAAGAAGGTTTTCAAAGAGTAGATGCAAGATTTTAAAATAAATTTAAACTTTTTGATCGAAATTGACGCTAAAGTAAGCCAATTCAAATCAATTCAAGTTTTAACAAACCGTTAATATACTTAAAAAATGAAGTTATTGCCCGAGGCTGTCCTAATTTTGTTTAATTAAATCGTTTTTTATTCATTAAATCCCAGAAGAGGTGAAAGACCTGCTTTTCAAATCAAATTCTCCACAGATTTCAATGTTGTTTTTTTTTTAAGAACCCACTTACACATGGTTCGTCAAAATCCTGCAGGTTTTTCGCTATTGTGAACTGCAGGATTTTCGCGGACCCTGTATAATCCAATATTGTCACCGTCTAAATAAAACAGCAACGTTTGTACAGTGTCTGGATGCTGTTACCGAAAAGAAAGAGACGTGTGTGGTCGGTAATATAAATTGCAGATTCCCGTATTACCATCTGTACGTGTTGTGATCATCTCTTTGATCTTGCCGCGGAATGAAGCGTCATTGTAATTGTAGGAGTTGGCTTTGACGATCGCTCCATAGTTCCGACGCCCTCTCTAATTTACACGTAAAACCATTTCGAGCGATTTTGCATAAAGGTCAGGTAATTAGTCACATTGTTAATTGATTTATTGGTTGCTATTAATTTATCAGCTCGTCCAAAGGGCTATCATTAGTTATTTCAGAGCGGACTGCGTTAAAATTGTGTATGGAAGGGTCAGCGGAGCAAATTTTTACATTGCAAATAGCTTCGATGCGTTTAGAAATCAAAAAATCAAAAATATTCCTAAATCACGTGAAATGTGAACCAAAAAAGAGCAAAATTTATATATTCTAGAACAAGAATCGAATTTTATAGCTTTAGTAGTCTAAATTTTAAAGAATATAATTCAGGAACACTTCTAATAGATTTTAGAAGAACTAAGGATTAAATAAGAGTCAAAACTCAAAAAACTGTACCAAGAGAAAAATTATATAAGTTGAAATTGCGTTTATTTGGTGATAATTCGAGGAAATTTAACTCAAAATTCGACTTCTAGGAAGTTATTATTTAAATTTTTGAGATGAGCCGTTGATGTAACGCCCAATGTTTTTTAATACAGAGTAAACATTTAATTTACGATCGATTTACGATGGAACATTAGTTGTTATTAAATATCATGCGTTGGAAATTTAAATATAAAATTACTTAGTACCGTAACGCTGTTTGGGAGCTGCGAAAATTGCATCTCTTACGAATTTTGAAGTGTCTTAATTGAAAAATAAGCACCTCAGATCAAATTACATGCATGGGCATGAAACCTATACTCAAAACGCTACCTAAATACACACAAATAGTGAATTTCTTATGGAAATTGCGCGAGTGCAGCTTTTCGCTTGCGGCGTCGCCAATAAATTACTATATCAGACGGTTATCGCAATGATTGATGGCGTATATCCCTTGAAAAGTTCAGACGCTTGACAAATATTTCGTGTTCCGTAGCACGCACCTCCAGCGCGTTACTACACCTCTAATTAATTATTTTACTCTCGTAATTAAGGACTATTTTTAGATTAAACTTTGCCGCCTCGCCAAACAAACATTTAAACTCAATACCACAAAAGACGACAATTTTTTAAAAACTGTTTCATTTATATACACGCAAGTCGTGCATACATTTTACACCCAGTACATGTTTTCATTGAAAACTTCCTTAATTTTTGATAATAGAGCTGAGAAATCAGCAGTGGTTTACATGCTTAAATAAACGATTCGCAGAAATGAACAATCGTGCTGAAACCACCACAAAAAAAATCCAATGCGGTTTAAATCACGTACAAATTGTCATAAGAGGCTTTTTTTATAGGTTTTACACTCATAAAAGATCAAAAAACCAAATTTCACTCGAAAAAGACGTAAAAGTGCGTTTCCCGGATTTCACCGGAATCGTCCGGATTCACCCGAAATCGCATTTTTAGTGATAAATAAATCGAGTAGGGGCTCAAATGAAAGGAAATTTAATTTTCTACAACCCTGTGCACATTAGTTTTACGTACCATTAGCGACGTAAAAGATATTTGCAAAATTAATCGTTACAATCACTTTTGTTTTAGCGGAAAACGAAAATTTTAACGTTACTAATAAAAACTGTCAACGCATGCGTTTCGTTATTATTAATTAAGACGTAAGTATTGTTATTGTTAAGAGTGCAACATAAAAAACTGTTTGTTTTGACGTAATTGCGGTTTTTTATTTGACGTGAAGTAACCACGAAACGTCCAGATGTTTGCAAATTGACATATTGGATTAGAAACTCCCCACATATGTCATGTCACGCTCAAACTCACGTGAATTTGGTCAGTTATAGCACTAAATTAGATTGTAAATATATTTTCCCTTGGGGGAGATTAATCAGAAATGGGTTCGGTCCCGTTATGTAAATTTTTAAGGTTTGATTCGAACGAGTTTGGTTCATTATTGCATTATGTCACGTATAAAACAATTCTCTATCACTAAAAATATTTACCTCCAAGAAATCAGTTCCAGCAGCAACTGGTGGCGAAGCTGCCTGGACTTGATAAGAGTACGTGCAATAATTCATCATGGCACACTACCACCTCAAGGTCCTCACTAATTACAAAATAATTATAGTAATTCGAGGTTAATTACCAATTTTGTAATTTGCGCGAATTAGCGTGCATTTTCAGTTAAAAAAACTGCGGAGCGTAGACGTAAACAACGGTTCGATAAAACTCCCGAAAAATCACTGATATATTTGGACGAGCGAACCTCTAATTTCTGTCGCTAAGTACCGGTTATTCGGTAAGTAATTGTTATCGCGATTGTAGTAATTACAAAGTCCGTGAAAGACAGTGTGTGATGGACCGGAACAACACGGGTCTCGGACTGCGTACGAACCAGCGTGGGGCCCTCGTTGCGTGATGTGATACGCCCCCGCGAATAAATAGGACCCTCTATTGGTTGAACACCTGCACACGCCCCACGGTTAAGTCTTTCTACAACTTCAAGTTTATATTGAGATGCTACAGTGACCCACCATTTTAATTTTACTCTATGTCATGAATTAATGCAGCGTCTACGCGGCCTGCTTGTGTAACGTCTATTAGAAGCACTTAATTTTTTATACGCGGCAATTCGGCGCGAGAATTTAGACGCGACAGGCGACAGCGTGGACAAATTTGGCTCGTTAGAATATTTTGTCGCGCACTAAACACGTTTAAAAATTTTTTTAACCGAAATTTGCATACAAGAGAATCAAGAAACTTACATTTATCCACTAGAACACATCCCCATCCCTTTTTGTTCTTTGTGCACAGTTAAAGAATAGAAATAGAAACAATAAACATAATAAAAGCGATGTAAGAAAAAACGGTAAATATTGTAAGAACACAAAAAGAAGAATCGGAAGAGTTTGAAACAAAAGAGGGCTTAAAACAAGGATGCGTGCTCAGTGTATTATTATTCTCAGTAGTTATAGTAGTAATTAAAGAATTAAAACAAAAAATGAGACCGTTTCACCTAGGCAACTGGAAAATGGAAAAAATTAACATAACTGAGCTAATGTTCGCAGATGACATGGTCTTAGTCGCGGAAACAGGAAAAAATCTGCAACGTAATCTAGAAACTCTAAACCTGGAATTGGAAAAAATTGATCTGAAAATAAATACTGAATAAACTAAAACTATGATCGTTACAACACAGAACAAAGGGCATAAATTTAATTGGGCTTAGACTGAAACAGGCAGAAAGCTTTAAATATTTGGAGTGATCATACAGAAAAGTGTAGGAATAGACAAGTAAATAAGCGAAAGGACAGGAAATGTGGGAAGAATATTTAACAGTTTAAGAACAAAATTTTTTTGGAAATAGAGAAATCCCAAAACGAACAAAAGTGGAAGTGGCCGAAAAGGTAGTAACTCCGGCACTTTTATACGGAAGCGAAACATGGACACACAAATAAAAATAGTAGCCGAATGAATGCAGCAGAAATGAGATTTTCAAGAAAAATCCAAGGAAAACCAAGAAAGATAGAATCAGAAAGGAACACATAGAGAATAGGTAATTAAAAATAAAATCAGTTGAAACAAAAATACAAGAAAGGCAGCTGGTATGGTTGGTCACTTTTATAGGATGAAAGAATAAAGGTTAACCAGAAAAGCCTATGAGCATAGGGAAAAAGCAAGAGGTAGACCGAGAAAAACCTGGCACGTCGAAGTTCAAAAAGCAGCAGCGGATAGAAACATCAAATGGAAAGACATAAAAACAACTAGCACAAGACAGAAAAACATGGAAAAAAATCAGCACAAGACAACTCAACAGTCCTACACCTAACAGTAGAAGGACTCATGACTAAATAAATAAATAAAGAATGTTTTTTGGTCAAGTTATTGAAGACTAAGTCGTTTTTAAGCTCTTGGCTCGTCGGAAGTAAACTCAGGACTTGTTCTAAACTGCATACAGGCACTTAACGTGTTAGAAGCAGGAATAATGTTATACTTTCCATGTTCCTAAAATTGTATGAAGTGATAAGCGAATAAAGAAGTTTTTTTTTAATGCAGTCGCCAGGGTAGGAAGATTTTAATGTATTTCTTTCCTTGCTGTATAGTTCTTGACTGCGCCGTTAAGTTTTGTGGAACCGGAGCTTTAACGTGTAATTTTAAAATTTCGTCAACGTCTGGAATTAAAAAAATTAAAAGTAGAGTAAAAAGACCGGAAAAAGAATCTCAATTACCAGAAGTTTAGTCCGTTTCATGAAAACTGCTCCCATGGCCAACTATCTTTTGATACTATTCTTGATCATAGGGTTACGAAGGTAGCGTGAATGGATTTTGTATATAGAACATAAAAGGAAGATTTGAATGAAATTGTGAACTCTGAATAAGGGCGCAGGAGGAGTGTCCTTAGAAACATGATCCTGGAACGGAACTGGGAGGTTCGGCGCGTTCGAACACAGCACGTGTGAGAACTAAACACCTGGTTACAAGACGCAGATTGTGCGATCGAGTTCTAGTAGCAAGTAAAGCGTGTTATTTGGGTATGGCGGAGGCGTTGTTACTTCTAAAGCTCTGTAATTTAGCATTATCTTGAGATAAGTCAGGTCGTGATGTCCGCCTGCTCGGTAACAGAAGTCCTCGGCGATGATTTCATCATTGACTTTCTTCTGCGATCTTGACCTATCGCAATTGCGATTCTGCTCGCTTTTGAACGTGAGCAAACATTAACAGTTATGTGCAACTAAAGTCTGCAATCTTTACTCGTTTTAAGAACGATGTGCTTAACAAACTGAGCCCACTGTGTGAAAAAAATAAACGTAAGTTCCTCCGGTGTACCCAAAAGGCCGTCTTTGAAAGGGAGATAATGTTTCTCAACTCGGAATATCGTAAAGAAAACCATGATTTTTACATGGGGAAAGACAACTGCTTATGTAGGATAAAAGAAGTGACCAAAAAACCAAAAAAATAGACCAGAGTTCCAGAATTTCAGAAAACAATTTAGTTTGGATTTGATCAGATTTATTAAACTCCGTTTAGTAGGGAGTACAGTGGCAAAAATAGAACCTGTGGTCACTGATGATCACATTTATAACTAATATAAAGTAATTATTGCTCTACATAACAAATTGGAGCACACAAGAACAAAAAATCAACATTCCATCACTTGTTTACGGCTGAGTTTGCTTTGAATTTCGTACCTAAGTAGCAATTATAAAATCCACAGCTCAAAGAGGAGTGCAAATTAACCAAAATTGTTTGGGGATGAGTAAAGAATTACAATTCTAAAACATTCTTTGAAGAAACTTTTAGTTTATCGATCGATAAGGTATTATAGATGAAGCATCAAGCCAAGTTTAAACTCAAAGCTTTTAATGTGTGGATTTAGACTACAAACTAAGATCGCTTCTCCCAAAACGATACTCACTAATTTATTCAGTCCTACATCTCAGTGAGGCGCTTCAGTATTATACAAAGAAGAATCTTATTCAGAATTTAAAGAAATTAAAGCAGGAAGCGTACTAGGTCCGGTCCTATACCTATTGTATACTTGTGATATTCCAAAGTTAGAAAACAATACTTAACGCCTTTGCCGACGACACGGCTATTTTAGCAGTAAAAAGAAACAATATAGAATCATCCGAGATATTACAAGCAGCTGCCAATCAGATCAACAACTGTACAAAAACATGGCGTATAAAGTTAAATGAAACTAAGTCAGTACATGTCAATTTTACCAACAAGAGAATTGAACATGTACTAAACAACTTAAATAATAAACAAATTCCATACTCTAACACAGCAAAATACTTAGGTATTACACTGGATGCTAAGCTACGAGGGAAGGCTCATGTCAAGAAAAAACGGAAAGAAATACCTAGGTATCAAATATTTAAAAAAAATGTACTGGCTAATCGAGAGGAATTCCTCTCTGTCCCTACATAACAAACTTGCTATAAAAGCTAATTTTAAAGCCTGTATGGACATATTGGATACAGCTAAGGGGATGCACCAAATAGAATAACATTCATATCATCCAGATTCCAGAAAAAACACTAAGGAACATCGCTGATGCACTTTGGTATTGCAGAAATAGTGACATACATCGGAACCTCAACATGGACTGTAACCAACACCATTAAAAACTTTGCCAAGAGCCACGAAGAGACGCTCCATCAACAAGCGTCGCGGCGATCCAGCTCCTGGACACTACAGGATTAGTAAGAAGATTTAAGAAGGTTAAACCTTTTGAGTTAGTTTAAGCAAAAGTTAAAAAGCAGAGACTGTGCGGTAGTGTGCACGTTAATAATTAGTGTACTTATATTATATTAGCAAACTAAGGACTACTATTGGGTAAAGCTTAGACTAAGTTTGAACATTATTAATTTAGGCTAAAATTAAACTGCTCATTGGTCACAAAGGCCAGATTGCGTTGTTATAAACTCTATTAGGGTTTAAATTTTAAAAAAGTGTACATCATTCCTTTTTTGAACATTGACTGTTCCTTCAGACAAGCCTCGAGTTGAGTTCACTATAATATAAACGGAACAGATGCGCTTACAAAATATTGGCTATAGCTGTACACAATTTTCCGTAGAAATCGTCACTTAAAAGTTAAAACTGATGCTAAAAAATTTAATGTGTTGTACCCAGTTTTCAACTGAAGTAATTACTTGTATTTCACAAAAACCTGAGGAAGGTGGTTTGCCGGGTATAAGTACAGATTGTTTAATATAATTGCCAACATATTCTCGACGTAATTAATCGTTCCGTTCTCTTATAATTAGGCTCTTCATAACGAAACGTTGAAAAGGGGAAGATTTCCGAACCGCCATGGGAAAAGTATTGAAAGAGCCGATGGAGATCTCTGAGATGCTCATAAATGATTGTGTCCACAGCAAAGAAACATATGGTACAATAAGTTAATCGTTATCTAAATTGATCGTGTTTGGATGGTGTGCAAAGCTGTTTTGACTTATATGTATGTGGAAAGAATTTTTTAAGATAATTGTTACACCTAGTGAGAAATAAATGATTTATTTTTAAGCAAAATAACACGTTTGGAGCTTTTTTTGGACCCTTAACTTGGCTCATCGTGTGTTTCATCTAGGGATGGCAATCCCGCACACTTTTAAATCCCGCGGGATCCGCGCAAGATTTTTCTAAATCCCGCGGGATCCCGCGCGGGATTAATTTTTTATGATAGAAACTGATTTTGTTCACATTATAAATGACAAAATGACATAAATACTTCCTTTCAAGTATTTTTATAAAAATAAGTTCAAAAAGCGACAATAATTGAAATCATATATGTAGATTTAGAAAATAAAAAAAATCATTTTAAAAGAGTATGTTGTTGGCTTTGTTTACAAATGTTCAGAACTATTTCAATATACTTAAAACAGGTTTTAAGGACATTTTATGACTTCAGGTAATAAGATATTTTTTTTTCTAATAATAAATAGTATTTTATATAATTTATTAAAATAAAAATCAATTATGATACAAAAATAATAATGAAATGTTTGGTCAGTTTCAAATATAACAAATTACAATAATAACTAAAAACTGAAATTAATTTAAATGAATCATTGCAAGAAGTATGATCTTAACAAGGAACTTGTCTCTAACTCCGTCACTTTCGTAGGCCGACATTTCCTTCTTCAATATTTTCTCGAAAGATTCGGTATCTGGCACATTCTTTACTATTTACATACAATTTTTCTTCTCTTTTTGTATTTGGTTTTCTAATTCTTCTTTCAACGATAGATTAGTAGGTTGTTGGGATTCGTCATTAGACTCTTCATCTTCAGTTTCATTTTCTTCAATTTCTTCATTAGCAATAATAGCCACCCCCCACCAACACCTTCATTTCAGTTGCATTGCAAAAGTGAATCCCGCAAATCCTGCAAATCCCGCAGCTATTAGTGCGGGATCTCGCATGCGCTAAAATCATGCGGGATCCCGTGGGATTGCGGGATCCCACTTTGCAGGATTGCCATCCCTAGTTTCATCGCTTCGATGGCATTTCTTACTTTCTTTCGCCTCTTGGTTTCTATTTCTAAATTATCATCACTCCAAAATGTGAGCTTACTGCCAGGTCATGCGCTACGTCCTTCTGTGAGCTTTCAATCTAAGATATGCAGTTTCCACGAAACTATCCGTTTAAAGATCCACAGTTTTGTTTTATATATTGTGGTATTCGTTGATTATACATGATCACTTAGAAATTAAAGCATATTTCCTTATCGTTTTTAATCGCTCAAGTTTCGTGTTGTACCCGTAACATAAAAACCCCAACTATGTACTGATAAAATGCAAAAACTTCAACAAAAAATTGTTTTTACCAAACATATCATAAATAAACATAATTATTCGCAAATTATATGTATATACTTGACCTTGTTAGAACTTTGAAAACCGATAAAAGACATGCAATGTTTAGCAAAAATTTTATTGAATTGAAGTTGCGCGTTAAGTTTTTAAGGGTGCAAAAGTCTTCCACGTTGTATTTGCAGATCATACAGATGATAGATGATATAGGCTACAAGAACATGTAATGCAGGTGCTCCCAATTAATCACGTTGTGCAGAATCGTTAAAAGTAAATTTATCATTCTGTGGATAATTTAAGGGAAATTCATTGCAATATGTTTGTTGAAGTAATGCTACAAGCTGCGAGAAAAACTCGAGATTAATAAACAGGCGGTGTTTCGCATTGTACTCTTGTATAAATATTTATTAAATATGTAAGTATATATTTATTTAATTATGCAGCAGTGGAAATTATATTTTGCTGTATTTGCATTAAAATTAATTGCTTGGAGCATATATTAAAAAAGCAGTGAGAAATGTTGTTCATAGGAATGACATTATAGTCTTTAGAAAGCTAGGTTTGGTGCAAAATAATTTGCTTATATTTTTATAACGCTTACAAACCGTTAGACAACAATAGCATATTACCTAACAAGAGTTGTAGCACCGAGCTGCGTAGCGGCGAGTGCGTATTTCCACGAGTGCGTAATTGCATTACAACTCGTGTTATGTAGCCTACTTTTTCTACGATCACATAATACCTACGATTTTAACGGTTTTTTGGCTAATATACACATGTAATTACGTGTCTCGTCAATTTTGACGTAAGCCTACTTTGACATTTCTAGACAAGTGTGCGTTTTGCTTACCGTGAGTTATAACTCACTTACTAGGCATGCAGGAAGTATTTGACGTAAGTCTACTTTGATAATTTAAAAAAAAAAAAACGTGCGTTTTGCTTACCGTGCGTAAGCACCCACTTACTATGCATGCAGGCTGTACGGTAAGAGTCATTTATATTAGTGGTCGTTGAAAAATAGTGATTAATAAGCCTCAGATGGTTCCAATTATGATAAAAATATTCCATTAAAAATGGTAAAGTGCAAAAAGTACAATGGATAAATTTGGTCAACACAAACCTTTGTACTTAAATCTTCGATACCGAAATTTCTAGACGCAGAGATCACGAGAATGTTTTAATTGCTACACCAATTATAACATACTTTTGTCTAAAATTGGTGCTGAAAAAATTTATCGTTACTTAAAGCATTACTCAAAAATTTTTCAACCTTTCGGCGCTCAAAGGCAATTCTCAGTAATTTTATTAATGAACCCCAACATTCCACAGTCATTTACTAAACCTACAATTATATCCTTTTGAAATAGGAATAAGAAAATAACTCATGATATATGTATTGTTTAAAAACGATTCGTTAAACGAACATTACAGCATACTAATAATTATAGGAGTTAAATTTAGTGTCATACATTTATTTATTTGGAAGAAGTCACTAGGGATGTTATAAAAATTATAATAATAAAATATTCCTTAAGGATCTTAATTTGTACCACATTAAATATGGTTTCCAAAACGCTTTTTAAAAATTTTTATGTACGAAAAAAACAAAAGCAAGGTTAAAAAAACAACTGCAGAAATATAAATACTTAGTAAGGTTGGAGAAAAGAAAGAGGAGAAAAAGCTTTGGTAATTTTTGGCAATAAAAATTACAGTTATCCAATGACAACAACTTTTTTACTAATTGACAATTATTTGATTATATTTAAAAGGCTTCAAGCATTGTAATACTAAATTTCATTTAGAAAATTACCGATAGCGTGGCTTTCAAATAAAATAACACCGATATAGTTGTACGATTGTCAACAAAGGAATTGAATTATATGACAATTTAATATTTGAATGATGAAAATGGTGTGTTATTTGCTCTTGTTAAGCTGTCAATACAATTGTACATAAAATAAAACTACGCTATGAACAAAAGCCAAAACTTCACCCTTTAGTCAATCTACAATGATGACTGCACTGACATTAAAATATTATTTAGTACAATTTCATCGCGATGCATTTTCCTGTTTAGTACAGAATTTTTATTTGTCAAGTTTTTTAATATAAAAGTGTGGTGTGAAATCTTATCAAAACTTTTTGAAATATGACAATAAAATATGCATGGGATACAACTAGTCATTTACAAATGAAATTGTTACTCTATGAAATGATACACTTCTTGTAGTTAGTGTGTCATAAAAAAGCTTGTGTTTAGTTCTTTTTTTTTTCTTCTCCTCGGTGCATCGTGTACTTTTCGGTGTCGAGGTATGCTTTTTTACTTCTGTATTAAGTTTCTCCACTCCTGCCTATCGTTAGCTACTTGTGGCACATCTCTCCAGCTGACTTCTTTTTCTTCTAGTCTCTGCCTCACTTCTTTTTCCCATTTTATTCTTGGTCTTCCTCTATTTCCTTTTCCCTCAATCTTCATTTTCCATTCTGCTTCATATTTCTTGTTGTTATCTAATAGTTTAACACCTAAGTACTTGTGTTCTAATTTTTGTGTCCATTAAGTGTAAATTTTGTCCCGCTTCTTCAACTATCAGTTGTTTTATCGGTATGATACAGCGATGAAAGCCCTACTTTATTAATCTAGAAATTCACTTTCTTCAAGTTTGGCTCGTAATTGCAAGTTATCATCGAACAATACAACTAAACAGTAGATACCCGCCGTGGGCCGGCGCGGGCTATAATTTTCTAAGATCGCGGTTTACCTTAACGTTACATATATCTTCCTCGACACTGACACGCAAATCATAAGGCACAAGGCATCATAATCATCATGGAGGCATCACCAAACGTAATACATCAGTGTCTACACAACCCCAAACTCGTTCACACGGATTTCTGTAATTTATAATGTTTATCTGTATTTGCAAAAGCCAAGCTTTCGTTGGACGCTCGCCCGAGGCAATGTTATAATTACAGAGTTATCTGATCGATGTGCTATCGGAGGCAATATTGAAGAAGGTACTTATTAAAAAAGCAGTTGTTCTTAAAGCGTGCTGGATTGCCATTTGTAATAATTATTTACAACTTAGTAATGTCGTACGTTGTGTGTTTGTACGTACTTTTCAAGATACGTGCATAATTTTCATTCATCACAAACGACTAGAGATTATCAGCACAATTCTGCGAATAATGAGATTTTTGTTACAGGCCGCAACAAAAAAGAGTCATTATTAATAAAGCTACAATTATTGTAGCTAAATTGACCCAAATTACTATTTTTATGTAGGTACTTTAGCAAGAAATGCATAAAAAACCATCAATTGACAGGGTGATAAGATTTTACGATTTAGTTTAATGTCAGAAGTTTAATAGAATATGCAAATACATTATATAACTACTGTTATCAAATTAGATTTTGATTAAAACATTGAACTTTATTGGTTTTCCACTAGTATATTATCCAATATCCGTTGCAATGAATTAATAAATAATTATCATTGAATATAAAGAGCATAAAATTTGCACAATAATTTTCTTTGTAATCACCATGGTCATCTGTGTTGATCTCTCAAAAGCTTTCGATAGTGTTGACCACGAGATTCAGCTAACGAAATTAGAACACTATCGTATACGAAAGACCGCCCTTAACCTTATAAAATTTTATCTCTCGGAAAGAAACCAATATGTTGCCGGAAAAAACTCTAAGGTAGATTTCTAAAATTTAACAAAAAGGATACCAAAAAAGGAGTCCCGTAAGGATTAATCATTGGTCCCCTCTTATACATACTGTTCACTAATGATCTCCCAGATTTTGCCAAAATTTCCCTTATACAATTTGCCGATCTGCTATTATGACTCGGATTCCAAAAATTCTGAACAAAAACGCTTTGGCTGGTTAGGCCAACTCCAACATTGGTTCGCATTAAACAATTTAACCTTAAACGTCAAAACAATTCAAGTTATAAAATATTCACCAAGAAAATAAGCTCCGACTTAAGACTTCAAAATAATTCCACAACTATAAGTGTTGTATATAAAATATCATTTCTTGGTTATGTATTGACTTTAGACTGGACTGGCCATACCAAATCGAACGCTTGTCACAAAGCCTGTCACGGTACCCTTTCGCACTAAAAAACCTAAAATAATGGTCAATACAAACGCGACCAAAACTGCATATGTTGAATCTAAGTTAGGTACGCTATGCTGAAATTTTTTGGGGTAACGCTAGTGACTCTGAAGTCCACTTTATTATACAAAAGCGATGTAGAAGAAATATTTTTGGTCTGAACTACCGAGATCACTATAAAGACACTTTTCGTGACAAAGGAATATTAACCTTTTACAGACTATTCATTCTCGAAGCCATCCTTTTCGTAGGAAATCATGTTGATCTGTTCTAAGAGAATATAGCAAACCATGCAGCCAATACCCGACAAAAAAATCTAAAGCCCGATTGCTTCAAATATACCTATCTTCAAAAAAATTTTGCCTCCACAATTATTTCTTTATGTAACGAATGTAACACATCACCTGAGAGTATAAAAAAATCTTCCCACCTACGACTTGAAGAAAAGATTAAGAAATGTTCCAATTTCTAAAGCTTACTATGGTGTTAGTGAATACATAAATTATGCTTCCTTTAACAACTCTTTTAAGTAAATATAATTTTGTGTGTATATAAGTGTATAATTATTATTATTATTGTGACATGTTCTACGCCTTTTTGGATTTTTAGAACAAGTGCAGATTATTATTAACCTATTAAATGTATTAGCTTTTTGATGACTTATGCAAAATTAAATAATTTCAATAAATTGTATGTTAACTATTTTTCTACTCATTTTTTTCCAAAAATGAAGTAACATCACTTTTGTAATAAAGGGTCTATTTCTTAATCTACCATAAAATTTGAAGAATAAATTTTCTGTAGGCAAAATATAGACGACACCGTCAATGTTATATCCAGAATTTTGTACAGACTTATGCATGTGTTAGAAAATCCCCTAAAGATTGGGGTAAAAAAATTCAGCTCGTTCTAAATACCTATAAGATTTAAATATTAGGATCGGATCCTGTTTATTTTACCCAGAAGCATGCGATCGTTGTACTAAATATTATGCACATGCAAAAGCGCTTAAAATCTTTTTATGATTGCGTGCGTTGAAAAAACTAGAAAAGCGTTTACGGTAGAACGACTTTTCATCTTATTATGCTAATAATATGCATCTCAAAAAGTGGTAGCTTCCAATCAATACGATCGGCAAGTACAAAATAAATTTAATTGCTAGGTAAACGAAACATTTGCGGCCTCATCCTGTTTGTGACATCACTGATTAGCGAGCGTTGGTTGAAATAAACAATTTTTGAATAAATTGTAATGAAAGAACTAGGTGTGGCGGACGTTTACCTATACGCTATGCGGGACCAAATTTGAAAACATTATGCAATCAATATGGACATCTTATCAAAGTTGTTATCAGCCAATGTAAAGGTGTTGAGTGGAATAATTTCTTGATTTTCTCTTTTATTTTTAACTTTCGCAGTAGTTGACACACCATTTGGCTTGGTTAAAAAAATGTGTGGTACTTGGACGGAGTAAAATGGAAATTGAAATTGTCGATAGGAAAATCATGTTGAGCATCGAATTTGTAGCACTGTTTTTGATTTTTAAAAGAAGTGTTTACTATATTGTCAAATTAATTTTGTCTACCTTCTTACATTTTGTGCACTCTACGAATCTTATCTATATAAAAATTTAAGGACCATTAAACTTAACATTAAATGTAATTTATTTACAGAGAACTAAAACGTTTGTTTAAGATTACAACATGACTGGTATTGAATGAGAACTTGTATCGAATTAATGCATGTATTCGAATGAGAACTTGAATTAAAATGTATTTTGCAACTTGATTAACTACCTAGGTAACTATTACAAAAATGTTATCCCTTCGCTACGGTTGGTCATTCTAGCTAAGGGATTTGTCCCTGAACACATGTTAAAAAATTTTGTTTTTCTTAATTCTTCTCTGAATTGTTCTGAAGACCATTGCCTTTTGGTTTTACTAGATGTTTTCCTCTTATACGTCGTAGGCAGGGGCGCGTTTATACCACTTGGGGCCCCTAGGCGCAGTGTGGTTTTGGGGCCCTAATCTCACATTTCAATTTTGTATAAAGACTAAATACCTACGTAAAGTTTTTACTTTATTTGATGAAGTACAAATAATAAAAAACTATATATCAAATTATTTATTATTACATTTTTTAATATTTTACAATATTTTTTTCCTTACTTTCATTTTAGCGAATGTATCTATTACATCATTAAAATCGCACTTCTCTGTTTCTGCTGATTCTATATGCAGGATAGCTAAATTTGCAAGTCGCTGTTGCCCAACAGAATTTCGTAAGTAAGTTTTTATTCTCTTTAGGGCTGAAAAAGAGCGTTCCCCAGATGCGTTACTTATTGGAATAGTTTTATAAATTCGTAATAAAGTTTCAACATTCGGAAATGTAGATTTCAGTCCAATTAATAAATGCTCATACATTTTTATAGGTGACTGAAGACGTTCCTCTTTAGCATAAGCCAAAAACTGGAGCAGTTCATCTCTAGTTACGTCACAATTGATATCGTCTTTATAAGTAGATATTAGTTCTGAGATCATTAAATTTATTTTAATTTTAGATAAATCTAAATCAAAAAATAATCCAAATCTGTTGTTAATTACAGTATATGCCTTAATTCGGCTATCTATTTCTGTGATTAAAGTATCGCAAATAATGTTTAAAGTATTTACAATAAAATTATCACGTCCAGTCAAAATAATGTCATTTTCTACACTTTCATCATAAAATGACTTACGTTTCTTCGTTCGTTGCTGTTCATCATGGTAAATGCAATTATCGTTAACTAATATTGCAGCTTCTGCTTCAATTAGAGTAAAACCATCTCTAATTTCTGTCGTATTAAAACTTTTTAGAGATTCCAAGAGGTTTACACATGTCGACAAACAACATTCTGGATTTTGGAGGCTTTTACTAGTGGCATTCATGCGTTGAAGCAGTTTTTTCCACATGACTGTCATTAGAGCTGTCTCATATAAATCCATTTTTTTAGCAAGAGCTTTAGCTTCAACTCTGGATACAGGTTTCTGCTGTAGATTATCACCTATTTCAATCAGAGCTCCCTTAATATCATGATAGCTTTTATATAGTGCGAGAACAGCATCTGCACGAGCTGACCACCGTGTGTCTGAAACCTTTTGCACAATACATCCATTTTTGCTAAGATGATTATGCAGTACATCCCATCTTTGCGTAGATGCAGAAAACCATACGTATATATTTTGGACCTGACCAGAAACTAATCAGCGTTGCCAACTTGCCATTTGCCAATTCTTTGAATATACTCGTAGATTTACGGATTTTAGATACTATTTAGCTATGGACATGTGGGCTCTTGTTAAAAAACTTAAAAACTACGGATAGATACTTGGTTTCTTCTTCTATACATACATAGTTTACATTCACTGTCAAAACAAATCCACGTGTTTAAAAGATGCAAAAATCAGAAATAATATATTTTTATAACTTTCGGCCATTTGGGGGCCCCCCAAAATCGGGGGCCCTAGGCGCGCGCCTAGTGCGCCTATGCGTAAACGCGCCGCTGGTCGTAGGCATCTCTGAACAGTTTATTTTTCATAAATAATGTCAATATAGTCTTTCTAGGATGCTTGTGTTACAGTATTAATTAATAAATTGATTAGTTGTTGCTGTATTGTGTATAAGGAATAGTTGTTCCACCGGGGCATCTGTACCTCGATAAAATGGGGCAACTCTCCTTTTAGTACGGGTTAGATGCCCCAGGGGAAAAAAAATATGGAACTTAAAAGATACCGGTGTATTCTATTGCAATAATAACCTTAACAATGTATTTGAAAAGCTGGCTAAAAGTATTCCATGAAAAATTATAAATTTCGAATTGCCGGTATCTTTAAGTTATTACTACATTATAGCGCCATGTTAAAATCGTTGAACTCATCTTTATTTTGTTGAAAACCGCATACCACCCGAAATTTTTGCCAACGGCAGTATGCCTTCCAGATAACAACTGTTACGGAACAATAATACAGTACAAATTTTGGCATCTGTCATTAGCATGCAAAAATAGAACAACCGAGGCATCTCTCCCAGTAGGGCAACTCTCCCGGAACTACCTTATACACTTGGAGCATTTTTCCAAATTTGAAGAGCTATAAAAAATTGTTGTAGGCCTTTTTTGAACAAAGTTAAGATAAAAATTTAATTCTTAGAGTGTTTAACATTTCTAGAGAGTATAAAGACCATTGCAAAGCTTTATATAATGTTTGCCGAATACAAGGCAAGGCTATTGGTATTTTAAACTTTTTCCAAAATTTTGCAGAGCGGTAAAAAATTCTTCCAGGCCGTTTTTGATCAAACTAAAGGTAGAATTGCATTGTTTGTCGTATTTTAGATTTTTATAGAGTGCGCAAGTTTTTTGAAGCACACTGTACACTCATTAAACGTTCCAAAATGTTATCGGTTCTTGTACAATAACAAATGTGAAACTCACCAACGGATTCTAATGTTTATACCCTCAGTTAATCTTGTGTTTTTTATTTGGGCCGAAGAGATGGGACTAGACGATCGGACGTTATCATCCGTGGCCCCCGCATTCTGAAATTTACTGTCCATAATTACAGGGTTGGCGATATTTAATTATAGATGTGCGGCCCGCGTCTTGGCGGCTTAGGACGAAGCGTTACCAACTTCAAGAGGGTAAAACATCAAACAAACTTACAGATCTCGAAGAACTGTTTCTGAAACACGTTACGGATCCGAAATAATTATGGCCCTATGATATAACGTTAAAATTGCACGATTTGAAAAGCGAAAGTGTTTTATTTCTCAAGCTTTTGTTTTCCTTTTGCAGTTGAGAATATGGGTTAGTTGTATAGCAGCCCAAAAAGGTTGAAATACATGACGGTTTAATTAAAAGTTTTAATTAAATAGCAAGAAGCAAACGAATTATTTTTTTAGTTTACTAAAGAAGTTGTGACATATTTCTAATTTCTATAAATTCTAGAGCAATTTTTAACAATATCCTAAACACATTGAGTCAGATTTTCTGGTCCAGCATTATTTGTGTATATGTGATCGTAGAAAAAGTAAGCTACCTAACACGAGTTGTAATGCAATTACGCACTCGTGCTTCTTACAACTTTTGTTATGTAATATACTATTCAATAAAACAATTATACAAAGTGAATTTGGGCTAGATGATAAGATTTTGTGCATATAATTCTAAAATTCTAAAGTGTAAGGGCTTTATTTTGTTTTAGCCAATCACAAAGAAATTCAATATTTATTCGTCCTAAAGTACTTTATAACAAGTATTAACTTGTTACACAATGTGCATGTGAAAGTTTACGTTAAGTAGAAAAAAATTGCTCCCGATAAAATCACCCAAACAGTAAATTATCTGATAACTGCCTTGTAAATGATCAACTTACATGACAAAATCAACAATATGAAAGTCGTTTCATTATTAATACTTCGGTAAATACGATTTTAACAAGCCCTTGTTCATATATGACAGAGTAAACGTTACGGAATTCGCTCCAGTTGAGATTTTTTTAGCGCAATATGCATAACTTTAAAGATTATTGTACTAATTAATTAATTATTCAATTATTAATTCAACACAAACTAATGACGGGTATAATAAAAGCAATTATAATATTTTACTGGATATAACATCTAACGTGTAATTAAAATAATTGTGTGTTTGCATGTAAGTACATGCAAAAAATTACAAAACAGATTTATTCATGTAACAATATGTGACGTTGCAAATCGAGTGGATTATTAGATTATGACAGTTGTGTAATAGAGATAAATTGCAGTGTGCATTTTTGTTTTGATTTCTGAACGGAATTAACGAGTTATCTAAGGGAAATCGGAGGAAAACTTTGAAATGAAGAATAGGTTAATGTAATTCGCGATTAACATATGAAAGTTTAAAAATTAGGTAGCATTTTTAATCTGGAATAATATAAACACATTCAAATGCTTTAATTTAAATTTATTTTGATTTTTCACTATAAAAGCGCAGAGACTTTTTAACCAAATGAACTCTACAAGAAAAAATATTGTTTTTATTTCATTGGGACGTACCTACCTCGAATCAAGACATACCTATACAAAAGTTTATGTAATACTTAATACAATATTTTAGTACAGTTTTGTTAATTACCGTCTTGTAGTGTAAACAAGCGTTGTTCTGGAGCTGGAAAAGAAAAAGATCAATAGCATTTTTATCGTCACAGAAAGGCACTGGCCCATCAATTCATTTAATATTGAAAAGTACAATTTTATATCCGAATTTCAAGATATGCGCGATTCGAATAATCAGATGTTGAAATTGCAAAAACATATACAGTAATCACGTCAGAAAGAAGAAGAGGAAGGCCAAGAACAAAATGGGATAAGGAAGTGAGATGTATAGGTACTAGAAGAAAAATGAGTCAGGCTGGAGAGATGTGTCAGTCACCTAAGATAGAAAAAAATGGAGAAACATAATCCAGAGCTAAAAGAAATACTTCGACACCGAAAGGCACAAGAGGAACCGTTTAGAAGAAAAAGTACCAATAAAGTTATGTTTTTTATTTTGGCCGTTTGTCGTTAATATACAGGGTGTTCCAGGAGAAATAGTAAATATACTAGGAGCTGGTAGTATAAACCATTTTGAGTAAAAAAGTTCATATAAACATGTGTCCAATTCTCAATGGTTAGGAAGATACAGTCTTTTTATCGGTAGATATTGCCATGTAAAAAATCCACCAAGGTCCCCAGACCTCACTCCTTTAGATTTTTGTCTGTGGGGATGAATGATAAGTGACGTCTACCAAAAAAAGTAAACAGCTGCATCTTCCTAACCATTGAGAATTGGACTCATGTTTATATAAACTTTTTTACTCAACTACCAGCTCCTAAAATATTTGCTGTTTCTCGTGAAACACCTTGTGTAAACATTTTCCAGCTTTTCTCTAAATATTTGACTAAGATTTAAACCAATTGCTTTAGTTAAATTCTCAGTTATTTCCCAAAATAGTGCAAAGGCTTTAGAATTATTCTATTTTCAGGACAATTTTTATACCGCAATGATCAATGGAAATGATTTGAGGACGATTTTAATTTTAATTGACCATTATGCTAAGTTCCTGATTAAAAATAATATTCAAGCACCAATGAAACTAATTTAAAATTCGAATGTAAAATAAATAAGGCTCCCTTATTCAAACTAATTAAAAATGAATTAATTTAATGCGATTATTGTCTTAAAACAATATACTTTTAAATGGATCTGTCATTTATGATAAACATACGCAGGTGTGCTGCTTGTAAAACAACTGAAAGCAGGTGTGATTTTTTTATCAATAATAAGTAATCTGTGAGTACAAATAATTGTGTTAACACACAGAGTTGCCACAACAAGAACATAATTAAAACAATATTTTTACTTTGTGATGCCTGGTTTACAAATTAATGTAGTTTTCAAAATATTAAACAATTGTATTAAACATTTGAACGTCAAGCACTGGTCGGCGTTTGTTTCCCCATTTTATAAATTTCTGGAACGATTATCGGAGTGGTCATGTTAATATATTCATGGACTGTATTTCTTTTTTACGGAAAGTCGAAATGTCCCTCTGTTTATACGATGGTGTTTGCAGTGCGGCCATAAAACGAAAATTTAGGGATGATTTCGTTATTACGGCGAAACTGTTACGTTTGATTAAATTCTGTTATAGGGGGTAGGAAATAAGAGGGTGCGGTGCTCTCCCACGCTTCAACATGATTGCACTGATTACTGTTTCATTATGTATTCATTGGTTAAGCCTGACTTAATCCAATAATGTGTTACTGTAATAAACTCGAAGCACTAAGCCGTTTGTACAAGCCGGATTATTGAAATGTTAGTGTAACTAAGGTGACCAACTTTCTTACAATGAAAAGGAGGACACAAATTGAAGAGCAAAAAAAAAGTAAATAAATAAAAGACACATTTTATGCATTGCAAACATTATAATATGATAAATGCGTAATAAAAACATTTGTAACTAACACTAACATGAAATTTTATGCTTACATGCCTATAACTATTTATGAATGAATATTTTTTGTCAGTTTATTATCTTCTAACAATATATTGGAAATATCTGAACAAGAAATGTCCTTCATATTGAATTTTCGGCAAGTGCTGCAACTAGAGTATCAAAATTCAATCTCGATTTCTCACTTGTCCAAAAACCATTAGCAATTGAAAAAACTCTTTCAACTGCTGCATTAGTTCCAGGGCAGCACAACACAAATTGAACAAGAATAAATAAATTTTTACATGGAATATGTCCATTTTTGAAATGGCTGAATATTTCCACCAATCTTTTATCAATTTCAACGTGTTGATTTTCCCATTGTATTAATTTTTCAGAATTTAAATACAGGGTGTCCCAAATTCGAGTAAATGCATGGGGATCTCGCTTATCTTAAGAGCTACGAGGTCGGTTAAATGTGGGCAAAGTTGCTAAATTCGATGCTTATTGATAATCTAAAGAGAAATTGGAAATATCTCAAACGGTATCCGAGAAAATTAGGAAAAACTTGAAAGTCCATTTTTGAAAATCGTTTATAACTCGTTCGTACCATCGCGCGTCTATTTACCGCTCGTGTGCAGTCGCCAATACAGTTTAATGTAAAGTCAAGACGCGCGAACATTTATCGCGGGATATCGCGCGTCAACTTGACGCTCGTGTGCAGGCGCGCTTACGACTAACAGGCCTTCAAAACTTTTAGTTTGTTGATCGGTTGTCATGGAAACAACATAAACTACAATGACCGGCCAACCTGATTTATAATGGTTATTATTTAAAACGTATTTTTTGAAATTTGACAATGAAAGAAAAAGTAAAATACCATGTGTGATAAATCAATGGATTCAGAAAAATAAATGCTATTTGATTATGTAAATAGCAAAAATTGCGCCCATAAGAAAAAGTAAAGTTGGTTGTCATAAAACAAAAACGAATCAATATAGAAAAAATTTGTGACCACTATTCGATTCGGCTTGAAAAGTTGCTTGGGCAATGTCTTCACATATTTAAAATATTTCATACTCCATAGGAGTTATAGACGATTTTTAAAAATCGTATTTTCCAGTTTTTCCTAATTTTCTCAGATTCCGTTTGAGATATTTCCAATTTCTCTTTGGATTATTAATGAGCATCTAATTTCGCAACTTTGCCCTAATTTAACGGACCTCGTAGCTCTTAAGATAAGCGAGATCCCCATGCATTTACTCGAATTTGGGACACCCTGTATACATTGTCTTCTAATTTCTTCACGATCGAATACGGAGATTTACAGATTTTAGTCTTCAAATATCGAAAAGGACAAAAAGAAGGACAAAAAGGAGGACAAAAAGGAGGACACTTTTCAAGGGAGGACAGAAGTGAAAAAAGGAGGACTGTCCTCCCTAAAGGAGGACGGTTGGTCACCTTAGTGTAACGGACAAAAAGAAATAGTGAGATTGTCTGTGATATGGTGATGATACGCGGAATTTCTTATTACATCATTTACCTAGCCATGAAAAATTGACATGGGGCTGAACAAAAATATTCTTTTTGGCCACCATTATACAAAATTCTAGCCTGCCACGTTAGTACAACAATTAATTCGCTTCCACTTACTTTTTTTCGCAGTAAAATGTATTTGAAGAACTGAGGATAAGCAAAGTGGATTTAATAGAGTTTTTTATGCCAACCTTTTCATTAGATTTTTTCGTGCTTATCACCGAGTGCTTTATTTAAATAATTACTCTGTTATTATCGTATCACACATGCAATTAAAAATATTAAAATAAGCGCTTTTTTTCATGCCTCATAAGCAGTAATTGTTCCAGTAATCAATTTCAGACATAAATTTGCATTCCCCTATCAGTTTATTCCGAATCATGCAATTTTGATAATGGTTTTTTTAGTTTTACCGACTCGAAATTTTCTTCAAGAGATACGAAACCAATTGGGTTAAAATCCTTGTTTTATTCCCTTATTCATTCTTTGTCATTGTTATTCTTTGTCATTGTCATTCTTTGTCCTGCAATTTGTACTTTAGCTCTAACTGTCTGATACGTGCTTCTAATTGCGTTTATTAAAATCTTAGGCATTTCCTTTTCTCTCAACACAAAAAGTTTAGTAAATATTTTGGTAAAGAAGCGTTTTTGAACAAATACAAATAAGGTAAAACTTCTTGTAAATGATTGTAATTTTTTTTACAGTGTCATTGACTGAATGTGCAAGTATTTTGCTTTCCATAATATACTCGTTACAAGGCAAAAAATTAATGTACGCCTTTAAATAACGATCAGAGATATACTGTTTAAAAAACAACCATTTTGTTTTGTCTTTTTACTTGCTCGCATACGTACATTTTTAAATCGTCAAATCACATCAAACATTTTAAAGCGTTCTTTCTGCTGTTGCCTGCAGGATGTTCATGTACAAATAATTAAAATTAAATCAAAATTTATGCAAATAGTTATGTTTTCTCAGCTGTAACTAGTCTAATAAGGCATTTCCTTATTATTTGTATACCACATACAGAACTGAATACATTAGAATTTTTATAAAATATTTCTTGTTTTTATTGCGATTATTAACATTTATTTATGTAAATAGCGCAATCCATCTCCGCTGAAACAGCCCGCACGTCTCGACGCGATCCTTATAAACGCGTAATTTATTGTACACACATTTTGTGAAGTACTGTACTATTTGCTCTATAACTTAATTAGCAACTAAATTACAGCCGCGGTGTAATTGATAATATGCTGATTACTCTATTGTTTTAACTATAAAAATGAATTACCATGGTTACTGCCAGCGGTGTCTAGTTTATTAATGGGTTACACGTCAAAGTAATTTTATTGTATAATTTATGGTGAACGTGATATTATAATAAATAACGCTGAAACTCGTCCGCACGATAAAAAATCGGTATTAGTCTGAGAATATCAAAATGTAGATATTAAAAATGGATGTAATTATAAATTCATTCATTATTGCTGCTCTAATGCTAGAACTAATTTTAATAATTTCTTGGTAATTTATTTTTATAGCCATAGAAGCAACAAAACAGATTTATAAAGAGAAGTTGTTCATTTTTATTTAGTCATGAGTCCTTCTACTGTTAGTTGTAGGACTGTTGAGTTGTGTTGTGCTGACTTTTTTCATGTTTTTCTGTCTTTTGTTATTAGATTTTTATGCCTTAAAATGATGTTTCTATCGGTTGCTGTTTTTTTTAACTTCGTCTTGTCAGGTTTTTCTCGGTCTACCTCTTTTGTTTTTTCCCTGTGATCTTGCTACATAGGCTTTTCTGGTTAACCTTTCTTCTTTCATCCTATAAATGTGACCCAACCATCCCAGCTGCCTTTCTTGAATTTTTGTTTCAACTTATTTTATCTTTAATTGTTCTCTATATGTTTCGTTTCTGATTGCATCTTTTTTAGTTTTTCCTTGAATTTTTCTTACAAATCTCATATCAGCTGCACTCACTCGGCAACTATTTTTATTTGTGAGTGTCCACGTTTCACTTCCGTATAAAAGTGCCAGAGTTACTAACTTTTTGACCATTTCCACGTTTGTTCGTTTTGGAACTTCTCTATTTCCATTGTTCCATTAGGTATCCATCTCTAAGATCTCTAGCACCTTTAGCTCATGTAACTCCTTCTTTATACGTTTTGTCGGGTCTTCCTCTTTTCCTCAGTTGTTCTCGTGTTCATTCTAATCCTCTTGGAAAATCTTATATTTCCGATTCGTTGCACATGGCCATACCATAGCAGTTTTGATATTTCTGTATCTTTATTTGGCGTTTCCCTTATCCTTATAAGCTCTCGCCATCTTCATTTCTTAGCTTATCTATCTCCTAATATTCTTCTGTTAATCGTCATGTTTTTATTCATACAATAGACCAGGGATGGCAAATAGGTGGCAAATAGAAGAGATTTCAGTAACCAATCCTTTTTCAGGTGTGGTTAATCGCTGTTTTAATGTCCTTTGTCTAGTGTAGAATATGACACACAATTAAGTGTGCTCTTTACATCGCCAGGCCATCTTTTAAGTTGATATTAGTTGGTAAATGTTTGATAAGTAAGTAGGAGGTATCAGAAGAAACGAAGACGCGAGTTTTTAATGCAGCGTACGTGCCTATTCTCACGTGCAGTTCAGAAACTTGGACACTAACACAAAAACAGAAACAGAAAATAAGATTTCTGAAAAAAATAGAGGGATGTAGACCGATCAATAAAATCGGCAACGAAGAAATTCGAATTGACCTAGGAGTAACAGATATTAGGAAAAAAGATGGAGACGAATCAATTAAGATGGCTTGGACATCTACTACGCATGCCAGAAACTAGATACGCGAAGATAGGATGAAAAATAAAGATGGAGTGAAAAAGAAATAAAGGAAGACCAGGAATAAAATGGGAAAAAGAAGTGAGGCAGGGACTAGAAGAGAAAGGAGTCAGCAGGAGAGATGTGCCACAATTAGCTAACGATAGGCAGCAGTGGAGAAACTTAATACAGAAATAGAAAAGCATACCTCAGCACCCAAAAGATACAAGAAGAATCGATTAAGAAGAAGAATTTATTGGTGGGTATTTAGTTTTACAGTTATTAAGGTTAAACACGCTTTTGTAAAATTCTATGTTTGAATTAATGTAAAAAAAAAACTCCAATGTACGCTTTAATATGATATTAAAAATATCATTTTTAGTATTGAAGCTTTTGTTTCGAGTGAATTTTGTAGAATGTGAAAAAACAGAATATAATGAAATGGGAATACACTCCAACGTGCGTTTGTGTTTAATTAAACTTGCAAATTAATTAGGGAATTAATAAATTACCGCTGTCGGTAATGAACTTGGCAAATTGTTATAAAGCGCGTTTATTTTCCCATAACCGGCAAAAATAAACTTTCCCAAGATACTTAAACGCTTTAATCATTTTCAAGAATCGGTCAACTCTTTTATTTTGTGTAGGGTTGTTTCGTAGTTTGCTAACGATGGGAATTTCGTCGCATGTTAGCCAACATTAGTGATGTGGGTCATAAAATCAGCATTTACTATTTTTACGTTACTACAAACTGCCTCCTGCATGTGGGTACTTTGAAATTCGTGCCCGATATCCTATAATTCCGGGCGAATGTTTAACGCCGCCATTTTTTGAGCGCCTAAATGTGGCGCTAATTGACTCACAAATTTGCTAAATTATCCGAGTTTGCGTCGAAAATTTGGAACTGAGGTAATAATTTTCAACACGTTTGGCTAGTTATTCGAAGACCATAACATAATTGTCTTTGAAAAATACTGAAATATAAGTATACACGCAATATTATTACTTCATTATGTAGTGGAAAGTAATTGGATCCATGAATGATATGATATAACATTTTATAACTGCCTTAACGATGTGGATTCCATTATAGTTCGTTTTTATAATTTTGCGGCTGGCTTGTACTACTGAGACTCGCTTCAACAACAAAACAAACAAATTAAAAACAGCAATAATACTGAAAAATAATGACGATGGCTATAAAAATTAACTATAAAGAATATACGTATTATGTTTGTGGCAAGATAATGCGCAGGTATTTTATTTAGCTTGTAAATAATCAAGTGTTCCTTGTACAACGCATTTCAAGTGCTTATGCATAGTTTTATAAATGGCAAAGTGTTTTTACATTCTGCAAAAATGTTGTACCATAAAAGTCTTGAAGAAGATTCCAAAATCGAATTTTTCAGTAATCCCCCATTTTTCAATTCGTCAATTTCAGTAAAAATACCTACAGTTAGTTTCCACCTGTTTTAGTGAGTATGTATGCAGCTATGTAAAACACTAATATTTAGAGAGTTTATACAACCGAATCGATGAAAAGTTCTGATTTTCCTTGAATTGGACCAAACTCGAAGTGTAAAGGCCAACATCAGAAGCATTAGACAAATTACCCCCGATAATAAAACTAACCCTTATCAATTTAACTTCTCCTAATGTTTGTGACATTGAAAAGCTGTATCAAGACCGTATAACGATGAAGCCGCGTGCGTCCCGATACAATAACAGCAGATTTAAAGTGAGGGGTCCGCACAGCATCAGTAAAATCTGAAAGGGGTCTCCCAGGGACCTACTGGTAACAGCACTTGCTGTTGTCACCACATTGTTATAAGTGATTGATTGGATAATGGAATCGATATCCTGCTTACAGTTTAACTGAGAATATTTAAATACTAACCCTTTTTTCAGGGCTTGGTTTTGTTTCAAAATGACAGAGATCGATTTGTTTAAAACACCTGAATTAAAATTGAATTAGAAAAATGCATAATTCACAGGTTTATCAGCTTTAACACCTACATTAGTCTTGTATTTTATTCTGTTTTATGTCCTAATAGTTTCAGTGCTTCGTATACATTCTAAAACTAATCGAAATTAACAACTAAATCATAACTAATAGCAAAGAATCGAGGAAAAGCCGAATAAATACACAACATAAAGGATTTCTAAAACATTCTGGGAGAATTCCATTAAGTGACCAAATTAATGAGCTTTTCTTAATACGAATGCTCTTTGTATGTGAAATAATTCACTTCTTAGAAATTTCTGATCGTCGAGACTCTCCATTTACGTTTTAATTAAATGCATTTTTTTTTTGTTTGCCATAGAATGCAACACTCCTTTTTCGTCAACCAATTTCGCCACATAGTGGGCTATGATAGCTCGAGGAACGGTTTAAGAACAAATTTTATGGTCTATAAACAAACCTTGGGCAAGTGTTTCAGATAAAATTCATAATGATAGAAAACCGGCGTAGCGGTTTGGCTGAAAGCTAAATAAAATCTTTACATCAAATACGTCCACATTTTTTTTCGCACTGACGGAACGTAATTTCTCGTCTAATTTGATGTGAATTGTATTTTGAGCGCTGTGCCGACCCAAAAACCGCGACCACCCATCCAGTCATAGACCACGGAATTCTCTATTGATTCCATTTATCGGTTAATTTTTTCGAGAAATAAACCCATGTAAAAAGCTTCGAATCATATCAACCAAAATGTTCAGACGGACCTTTTTTTTGTGTTGTAATGACAATTGAGTAGCAAGAACAGTAGGGTCCTACCCATACTTTGCTTTCCTAGGTCATTGCACTTCAAAACAGCTTTCATTGCGTGTGTTTAAGGACCCAATTGTGTCTTGAAATGTCATACAGGATAGTCAGGGCCGGCCTTTAAGCACATTCCACCTATTTCCTCGTCTAGAGCCACGCGCTTAAAGGGGCCCCGAGCTCAAAAAATAAAATATATAAATACAATGCTTATTAATACAGTAGAAACAAAAAGCAATTCTTTATCATCTCACTTAAAAGTTATTGTTCAATAGTGAAATACTATACTTAATAAATAAACTATACCACAGGAATATAATAGATTATTTATCAAATATTATCATCAAATCAATTCACAAAAGCTTTCTTGAAATAATTCCAATCGAAATGTTTACGGAAACGCAAAAAGTGAAGCAGAATCTTTGGCTACTCAAATGAAAGATTAAGAATTCTGGGTATCTTTAGTTTTCTGGCATGATTTGCTTTTCCAAGTGAACTTAGTAAGCAAAAAATTATAAAGTAAAACCTCAGATCTGACTTCGGGAATACTCACTTTTGAAAAATTGTGCAAATAGAAGTATACCGAGAAAAAGGTTTTAAAGATATGTTAATAATCTTGCAAAAGATTTAGATGTTGTTCCACAAATTCAGTTGAAACATTTACAGAAACGCAAAAGGCAATTTGCATACGAGTCCTCAGACGACCCTGTTGTTGATGCAAAGGAAGCATACAAAATAAACTGTTTTAATCAAGTGTTAGCTAAAACGCTGCAGTCTCTTCGACCTCGATTTAAACAATTAAAAGAGACCAAAGGTTTATTTAGTTTTTTATGGACATTTCACAATCAAACCAAAGAGACTACATTAAAATGTGCTGCTGATTTACAAATCGCTTTAAAATACGAAGAATCGGTGGACTTAAACTACTGGGGCCGGCCCTGAGGATAGTGATACCCGGTTGACTACAAAAACTACTAATATTAAGGAAAATTTTGCGTTTTTAAGCAATGATTTGATTGACTTTTGGGTGTTCACTGTTACAAATAATCTTTGGAAATTAGTTGTAAATGTTCTATAGCTCTTAAATAAAAAGTGTTAAGTATATCATTTGTTAATGTTTTTGCGTTAGATAGCGCCGAGTACATGCTGACCTAGTAAAAATGAATAATTTATAGTAAATACATATAACGTAGCTTTTCGAAACAAATCAATTTATGAACTTGTTGTTGGCTAATGAACGCCAAATTTACGGTTGCATCTAATAAAGTATATAATAACAATAATCAATAGAAATTTGTATGCAGTTTACAAGTGTTTATATCAAAAAATGATTAGTGCGGTGATTGATGGATTGACGGTCGGAGGAACGAGAGAAGCCAACTTGATCACAGTAATTTTCCCATCACTCCGTGTGCACGGTTTGCGCGCGGGTATATCCAGACGCCCGTGGAACGAAGAAGAATCTAAAAGACTTATTATTTATCGCTATACTGCACTTTACCGTGCAGAAATCCGATGGCCTGCGATGACCGCAAAAGAATTTATTACAGTTGCCGTAATTTGTAGTAAAAGAACGATAAGAGAAAGGTTGTTATCGGTAACTGGGGGTCTGGTAACTTATCACGATCACAGATACAGATTAATTGCATAAAATTGCCCAGAGATTTATGTAACTCAAATGGAAAGTGTGAAACGAGAGATATGTAAAGAGATATTAAACAGATGTAGCGAGATGTTTTATAATTTTATTCAGCATCGTGTGCTACAGCGTTTGTTAAGTGCTTGTTTTAACATTAGCTCGCCATGTAACGCTCGTTCTGTTGCATATAATGCATAGATAGCGCTGGTTTCCAAGCACATCGTGATAATACTTCTCTTACACGAGCTGGAGATAAATTCCAACAACAAAGCCGTTAAAAAAACAAGGATGAATATTATTTCAGCTCTAAGAATTCGCCTCTGGCGTCAGTGATTAGCCCTGTGGCTGATTTAAAATACCTAAATATAGCTTGAACCATTATATTGCAATAAAGCTCCTTTTTTTTTAAGAGATAGATTTTCATAACAGATCTATCAGTAAACAAGTAATAATTATTTCCCAGGTGTGGGGCTTGTCTTTGGTGTGGATGATTAGTATAAAAGTGGATAATAACTTATTTAATACACAATGTAAATCCTACTTAACACCACTGGTTACTTCAAAACAGTTAAAAGTCTGCCTTAAACTTACTCTGAGAACAGTTCAAATTTTTTATAAACGCTTTATACTCATCGACACGCAAAAGTGTATTTGTTTAATGAAAATAAAAGACTATTAACGTTTAATAATACAAACAACTAAATGAAAGTAATTGTTGGAAATGTTCAATGCACAAGTCCTCATGCTATCCAAACCATTTGGCAACATTTCTGGCGTTATGGTAGCACATTCTTCAACAATTCTTTGTTCCAGTTCTTGAAAATTAGCTACAGGATTCTGAATATCCAATTTTTTAAGTAGGGGAACACAAAATAGTCCATAATGGTCAAACAGGGTGACCTCGGAGGAAACTCAACTTGTACATGCAAACTTATTAGCCGGCATTTAAAAAAATCGCAAAAAAAACGCTAGTGTCTCGTGTGGTATGTGCTGTGGCACCGTCTTGCTAAAAATAGCCTTGCTGAAGTTCATCTTCATCAGTTGTTGAACAAGTTCAGTTAATCAAAAAAAATGATTGGCACAATTTTTTTAAAATCAATGAGTACCTTTGACCAGGATAATTTTTGATATCAGGGTATTAGCAAGAATAAAATTAAATCTGTAGATGATTTCATGGTGCTCCTAATTATTGTACAACTGTTTACAAGCCGCAAGCTGCTAAAATCTGGAATTAGTGAGAAGATTAATGAACATATCCAAAAATATCCGGGCTTGCGTCTGGTTAATCCTATTTGGAACCAACAAAACTAGTTAGATAGGTGTTGAGAAATGACAGTGCGTCGAGTGACAACCAGGTGTGTGCCCCGCCCTTGTCCCCATAGCAACACGCATACGGGGGTGTGTCACCTCACCCACGCTTTCACAACAAACAAGGCTTTTTATTAAAACCACCACTTCTTGTGTGAAGTTCATTAATTTTGACAAGCGCATGTCATAACACGTGTATTTTAGTAATGATAGCAGACGATGATGATGGACTCTTATACGTCGTTCAATAAATAATTAGTTAAGGGTTTTGTCGCTACGTATGGGGGACTTTGGGGGGTGGTTTTTAATAATCGAATAATTTTTGACGGAAAAACGTTTAAAGACACATAATGAAGAAATGTAAAAGATTATTATTTGGTGGAAAGTTCAAATCATTGTGCCAAAAACTGCTTGCGTACGAAAATATTCGCATAGGGTCGGAAAGTTCATGCAAAAAAATTATACACCTTTCAAAGTTTTTTAAAATGAACCCTTCGACAACAAAAAGTATGCAGACTACCAATTTGTTCAGTAATCGGATATATCTTTGGAAAAATTTTCAGTCAAAAATTCAAAATAATTATTCTTCTTCATTGTTGGTACACATGTTAAACAACACTTAAACAATCCTTTAAGACTACCAGGTAATTAAGAAAACGATTAAAAAGATTTTGTACAGCTTATCAAAGTTTAAAAAAAACTCCAGAGGGTATACCCTAGGAAAATTTTTCAGTCAAAAATTTAAAATAATTATTATCTTCTTTATTGTTGGTACACATGTTAAACAACACTTAAACAATCCTTTAAGACTACCACGTAATTAAGAAAACGATAAAAAGATTTTGTACAGCTCATCAAAGTTTTAAAAAATTTCCCGAGGGTAAATCTTGGGAAAATTTTTCAGTCAAAAATTCAAAATAATTATCATTGTCTTTATTAGCTGTCCTTATGCTAAAGAACACTTATGCAATCCATAACGACTACCAGTTTATTTAAAGCACGATTAAAAATATTTTTTACAGGTTATCAAAGTTTATAAAAGTTTACCAAGCGTAAACGCTTAAAAGGACGACACGAAGAATATGTAGACATGAAAAAAAAAAGATGGTTGGTGGAAAACAACAAATCAAGAAGTCATGGAAGAACATGATCAACAAAAATAGCAACCATTGCAAGAATACAAAGATTCCGATGGCGAGATCTAATCAACAGGTTATAATTTGAAAGAATAAGAAGTATTTTACCAGAACGTAAGAGGTGAATGGAGGCATTAAGAGAAGATCTTAGGCAACTCTAGAGGTCTGAGATTGAAAGAAACACCCAATAAATACAAATAAAAGCACAAAAATATGTTTGTGTTAACTGTAATATCGTGAAAATAATTACACTACACATTTACAACAAAACTAGATGAATAACTTGCGAATCTCGCTTGTTTGAACCGCGCAAACAGGTCGCTCTCGTTAACACACACAAGCGGGCGTTGCTCAGAGATTAATATTTAAGCGAGAAAAATTACGACCGTGTAAAGGAGAGCGTGTAAAAAACAAAATAATAGAAAGAGACCAGTAATTACAACAATTACAACGAGCGCAATCATTTACGTACGGAGATGACTTTGAGTTATCTGAATCTAAAAGCTGGGCGGGCACTCAGCGTCTAACAATGAATTATCAAATTTAAAGTGTATATTTGTATCTTAATAATTATAATTTCGCTGTTGTTATTGTTTTATTGTTAGTTATTATATAAGTTTGCTGATCGAAATCTATTTCCCAGGTGTATGCGTTTAAATTTTCATCGGCTTGTTACATCCGCTAAACGCGTCTACAAAAGTCGATATGTGGTACGAATAAACAGATTTTTTTATGTTCCCCGCTCAATTTATCCGATATATTAAGTTTAATTGAGCGTGCGACAAGATTTATACGCAACATTCTCCTGCATCTAGATGGCTGTGGTAATCGGGCGAGCTATAAAAATGGGGATAAAATATGCCTGGCCGTGAATAATCTCCGACAGGTTGCTTGATTTAATGTGTGAATATTCAAGTAATGTTATCAAACAATCGTACATAAATTGTTGTGCCGTAAAACAACCTACTCTGTTCAATTTCTTCGAATATGTATTGCATAATTTGACGATTCTTTACGCGAAACGCTCTGCGTTCTCCCTGTGCTCTATTTACGCCCTCATTTGCAAAGAGCAACGTAAAAATTATATATCGTACGCATTTTGGGAACATTAAGAAGCAATTTGTTTTCCCCAACTACGACTGTACTAATATTTTACCAGGATCAAAACAGATTCGCAGGAAAATCGTTGTCGAGTTGAATTAAACAATTGAATCACGTTTTATATACATATAGATGCGAATTAATTACCTCAATCACTGTTTGTCGCAGCCTATTTTCCATTTCTTGGGGCCCACCCAGTCATCTTTACTTTCCATTGCTTCTTTCATCTTGTTTTTCCATGTTCTCATTGGTCTTCCTTTCTTCCTGCGATTTTCTGGATGCCACTTTAATATTGTACTTGGCCATCGTGTTTCATCCACTTTCAGGACATGTGTTATTCTTATGGCGTCAATGGTCTCTATTTTATTAATATCAATTCCCCTTTTACTTTAAATTCAGTATTTCTTACCATATCATTCCTAGTGAGTCGACATCTTCTCCAACAGTTTATTTCCATCGCCTGTATCTTACAAGGGACGTTCACGATTTGTTGTCGCTAAAATCTGATCAAGCTGCGTATTTATTGCATCAGGAACATCAAAAACAAATGATCTGCAGAGTAGGTAATACGTACTATTGAGGATTTACAAAGGAAAAATAGGGAAAAAACTGAAAAGTTGAATAACAAAGGTAATTTTTACGATCGCGTTGGCCATGAAACCGTCTGAGACAAAATCGAAATTCTTCTATTTACCAATTCGCGCATCCTTTGCAAATAAAATGGTGCAAAGGTTTTCAAAAAATCTTAAACGGTTCCGGAGAAAAACGTGAAAAACGAAACCCCTGCAAAAGCGCTATCATTTGACAAGTTGTGGTATCCTACGTTATAACTAAAACTATGCGACTTGCATAGGCGTTTGACAAAGGGAAAACCGTTTTTATACAAGAGCCTCGTTTTTCGCGTTTTTCTCCGGAATCGTTTAAGATATTTTCAAAAACCTTGCACCATTTTACTTGCAAAGAATGCGCGCATTGGTAAATAGAAGAATTTCGATTTTATCTCTGACGGTTTTATGGCCAACGCGATCGTAAAAATTACCTCAATTTTCCTGTTTTTTCCCTGTTTTTCCTCTGTATATCATGGCACGTATAACTCTACAAAACGTTTATTTTTTATGTTCTTGATGCAATAAACACAGCCTTGATCAGATTCTAGCGACAATATATCGTAGCTGGTAAGAAGCCGAAAAAGGCTCTCTTGTTTTTATTGTCTTGAAACTTGCTCGTCATTTCATGAATTTTCATGTTGAAAACAACTCCAAACCAGCGCCATATCTCTTGAGCAAACAACCAAGACCGCTTGCAATATTTTAATCCATAATGTTCCATAATTCACTTAAATGTCTACAGTTAACATCTTAAAGTTTTTGTTTTGTTTTTTTCGTGGCTGTTTATAGGTATGTTGGCCTCCCACACTGTCCAGACGAAGACCAATTAAAAAATAGCTGTTCGCTGAGTTAGCCCGAAAAGGCAACCGGTCGACCAACCACAGACCAGCTTTGAACAGTGATAAATTGTTGATATATCCATACTGATATTTTATCCTGAAGGATTAATTACCTGTTTATCTGTTAAGTTAGAATTTTCGTGATTTAATTAATGTGACGTTAGCCAGCTGTGTACGGGAAAAAAACAACTGGAGTGTGTTTGCTTTGTTTTCGGGGTTTGGGGCCGGTTTCTGGATTAATTCAGTTGTAATTGCCACAAAAAGTGATTATAAGATAAGATTTTTAAAACAAGTCGTGGGTTAATTTGTTTTAGTGTGCGAAGGAAAATTGAATTTTTCAAAAATTTGGTTTCATGGTTTAAATTTTCGAGTTGAGACTTCGTTTTGATTTTTAAAGTAAACGAAATGAAACATGACGATCTTAAAAACTATAAAAACTTACAGGCCATGATAAGGATAAAATGGTAAAATTTTGAATTAATTCCAAATATATTCGAATTAGAATACTAGAACTATTTAAAAAAACATTGCTGTTGTAAGTTTTTCCAGCAACTTGCTTAAAGTCGATAATGCACAAATGTGATCTTCAAAAGTTTATATTAACTTGAACGTATTATTATTCTGTCTGAAGATGTCTTTTGAATTTAAGTTGAAACGTCAGCTGTAAGCTGTAATGTTATGTAGTTGGCTAAATATTGTTTATATTTATTTTTTGAATTATTTTATAATGAAAGTCGAACCCATTTTTGTGCCACATGTTTTGTGGCAGTTAACCCGATTACATTTTGGCTCATCTTCCCAAAATTTAGTAATGGTACACGCATAGAGAAGTAATCAATAAACAGATCCAACGCCCAGCTATCAATAACTCTCTGTAAACCGCCCACAATGCTTTCATTTGTCTTCTGATATCAAGCCCCATTGTGTTTCTGTTTATTAAAAAATGTTCCCCTCGATTTAAGGATTGCGTGTTTTATCTGCCTAAAGAATAGGATTCGTTTGTTCTTCGATTTTGCCCAAGGCGAGAATTGTTGTACTCGGGATGATGCGGTGATGGATTCAGGAAATCGCCGGTATTGTTTTGTTGGTGTTTTTTGTTTTGTACCACATTTTTAGAGGGTGTCTGTTCCGTGCACGCTAAGAAACTAAACCGATTCATGACGTATAGTACTAAAATATACTTCCAACTTTATTATAATGACAATGTTCACTGACTAATCTGCAAGCTTTACAACAAATTTTGAACGCTACAGACAGATAAAGCCCTAAAAATACCTTGCAACAAAAACTATTAACCATTAACTATGTTCAAAATGAACTGACAACCTTTTAAGTCTTAAAAACTTTCTGTACACACCTAAATTAGCCTTGATATTAAAAAAGTTAATGAAAAAACGTTCAGCAATTTCCAGTTATATCAATTTCTTGTGCTGCTATTAAAGTTATACTAAGATTAAATGTATCGATAACACTTCCTGCACAAAATACAGCGCCAACCGAGATGAGAATGTTAGATTTAACACCACAACTAATCATTAGTGAAATTTTTATAGATTTCATGGCAATGAGAAAATGTTACCACGGCGGCACTTACGCTTTGATGATGGTTATTAAAATAGTTCGGTGATTTTATGACGGTTATGGAAAGTCGGATGAATTGATAACGAGTTAATTCAAATTTTAATAAAGATTTTCGATTGTTATTAAAGGTTTTCAAGGTAAATTGCCTACGTATAGTAAACTAGCAGCTTACAAGTTCTAATTTAGTCACGGAAAAAAGAATCCTAGGCAATAAGAAGAAGAAGGAGGTTCTCAGCAAACCGAAAAAAATCAGAAATGATCTTTATATTCTCCAAAAATGTTAAGACACACTAAACAATTTTACCTTTAGTTTGTTCAAAAACGGCCTTTAAATCTTTGAAAAAAGTTCGAAGTGCATTTTGTTTTGGCAAATGTGTGTATGTTTAGATAGATTTATTGATTAACCATAAACACTAGGGCCGGCCTTAAGCACATTGCACCAATTCCCTCGCCTAGGGCCCCGCGCTTAAAGGGGTCCGGCTCTCAAAAAATAAAAACTATAAATACAATGCTTATTAATAGCATAGAAACAAGAAGCAAATCTCTATCATATCACTTAAAAAAGTTATTGTTCAAGAGTGAAATACTAAACTTAATAAATAAACTATACCACAGTAATATAATAGATTATTTATCAAATATTATCATCAAATCAATTCACAAAAGCAATTCACAAATCCTTGGTATCTTTAGTTTTCTGGCATGATTTGCTTTTCCAAGTGAACGTAGTAAGCAAAGAATTACAAAGTGAAAACTACGATCTGTCTTCGGGAATACTCACTTTTAAAAAATTGTGCAAATGGCTAGAGTGTACCGAGAAAAACGTTTTAAAGATGTATTATTAATAGGTGCAAAGAATCTTGCAAAAGATTTAGGTGTGTTCCACAATTCCAGTTGAAACGTTTACGGAAACGCCAAAGGCAATTTGCATACGAGTCCTCAGACGACCCTGTTGTTGATGCAAAGGAAGCACACAAAATAAACTGTTTTAATCAAGTGTTAGATAAAGCACTGCAGTCTCTTCAACCTCGATTTAAACAATTAAAAGAGACCATAGATTTATTTAGTTTTTTATGAACATTTCACTATCAATCCAAAGAGACTACATTAAAATGTGCTGGTGATTTACAAATTGCTTTAAAATACGGCGAATCGGTGGACTTAAATGGATTCATGTTGGCGGAAGAAATAGAAGCTTTAGAAGTAACTATTCCACAAAGTTGTTGCAATCCTTTAAATATTTGGCTTGTTATAATCGTCCAACCTCGTTTCCAAATTTATTTATTGCACTAAGGATCTTCCTTACTATACCGGTAACGGCCTCTCCGGGCGAAAGAAGTTTTTCAGAATTAAAATTAATTAAAACGTTTTTACGATCCACTATTTCTGAAGAACGTTTAAATTCACTCGCAATTATGTCAACTGAAAGTGAAGTCAGGAGGGAGATGAACTTCGACAACCCATTAAAAGATTTTGCGGAAGCAAAATCTAGAAAGATTTATTTTAATTGAGTTTCTATTTCGGTTATAAAACTATGAGTTGTTTTGCTTTCCCTCGTTCATAGTCAATTTCTCAAATTAAATGTTCTGTTATGTTTGTTATAATATTATTTTAGCTTATGTTTGTTCAAAATTTTATTAAAAAAATAAATTATTTGTATGATAATGTATATAAATAATTTGTTGTGGGGAGAGGGGTCCCGCAGCTTGTTATTGCGTCGGGCCCCGCGCCCACTTGAGCTGGCCCTGATAAACACTATGATAAAACTAATATTTACCTTCCGAAAAATTAAACCGTCTTTCTTCAAATTTCTTTTATAGCCGTTGGAATACTCAAAAATTGTTATTATCTTAGGTAAGTTGAGAAGAGTATAATGAATGGTTCATGCGTTTTCCTGAAGGAGTTCTTAACTCTAATTATAGTTTCTTGGGATTCTCGAAAACATAAGGAGACACCAACGAGGCGTTCTTCTGGTCCAGGTCCCATAATTCATAAATTAAGAAGGAAATTAACATTTGCTACGAGCAAATAGCGGAACTAAACGTCATAAATTCCAGGCACATGTGAGAGTCAATCAGTGTGCACGTGCGTTACAATATTCTTACTGCGAGTCTGGCGAAGATACGCCCTTCATTACCGACCTCTGATCTGCTGTCAATAGCCAACACTTCATAGAATGACCAGTCGTCATCCTATTAGTTACGGCTGACCACCTCCAAGACCGTCCGGATATAAGAACACATTTTGGGACATTCAGGAAGTGTGAGGGACAATAAGTTACAGCATCAAAAATGGACATGCGACAAAAATCAGAGAAAGGTGTGAATCTGCTTTTTGTGGAGACGATTTTAACCCTAAGAAATAAATTTGTATTAAGTTAATCATTTTTAAAACGTGGCATTACGAGAAATTAAAAATTGAGATTGTACAGCAACGTTTTTGGTAAAAGAAATTGGCTAGGCATATAAAAAAACTTCAGGGGGTGCTTCCAAGCTAATACTTCACCCAAAAACAAATTTCCATTGGTTTAGACGCTTTTAAACTTGAGCAAACCACCGCCGAAACTTTTACTGTGATTAACTTGTAAGTTGAATCAAAATTTCTTCTTCTTAATCGGTTCCTCTTGTACCTTTCGATGTGGAGGTAAAGGAATTAAAAGTTAAAAGATAAAATAATCTCTTCCTGAGCAATGTTTGTCTGCACAGTTATTTAAATACATGAAGGATTTATGTACGACGTTAAAAATGTCTTAACAGATACAAGATGCAAGATTTAATTTTTGCTTCAATTCACTAAAATGTTTCCAGCTCCATTTATGCTGCTATAGTATTTTATCACTCCAAGATATCAGGACTGTACGACAGCAAAGAGAAAATTTCTGTCCGACAATAAACAGTTTTATGGCAAGACTTGATTGTGGCTCTAACACATTTTATTACTCAACTCTAAAGACTTCCATTCGTTGAAGGAGCGAGCCATTGTCTTGCAGAATCAAAAACGAACTTCTTTCCAAGTCCACAGCGCCGAATTACTCCGTCCAATTTTTCCGGTTAATGTTGTGATATATCGTGAACGTTCCTAACTAATTTGGTATATCTGATGTGGGGGATTGGAGTCGATTTTTATTCATTTGTCGGAGCAAAGCGGTTAACGTGGAGCTTGGGTCATAAGGCGAGAGGGGCAAAGGGACACTAGAGTACTCTCGCGGTGCGGTTTCTGATTTATTTGCCTCGACACGCCCACTCTCGAGTTCTCGCGGGGGAGTACGCCATATCACCGCACCCTTAGATACACGCATTCAGCTTTTACGCAGCTGATGAGCTTTTACTGAACTCTAGCAATAAACTTGGGTTAACGAGAATGCGCGTATTTTTACGCGAGAAACAGATACCGCAAATTTGAAGGGTTTTATCTGTGGAAGCTCGGACCATACGCTCGTTCCAGATTGCTTGAAAGAAATTTTCAATCTTTTGTATGCCTAATATGCAAGGAATAAGTCAAGGAAAACATTAAATAATTTATTTTTGTACATTGGAAGTGAAAAAGCAATCAAATTAAGAGGAAAATTTATGTTTCTCTAAAAAGCAATGAGTAACTATCAACCATAAACGATAATCGAATTAAATAGAGCTTTATTTAACACACATCTGTTTTATTTTTTAATACTTAATGAGTTTTTCAAATTTTGGAAGAGACGTTTTTCAAAATGTTCTTTATTTAATACTCTTACCATTATACAAGAAAGGGGACAAGAGGGATTGTTCTAACCATAGAGGGATAACATTAATGAGTGCACCAGGGAAAATACTGGTTATGAAAGGCAGATTAAAATAGAAAACACATTAGAAGAACTCCAATACGGTTTCAGAAGAGGAAGGAGCACACAAGACCCAGTCTTTATATTACGACAAACATCGAAAAGAGCCTAACACAAATAAAAATAGTAGCAGAGTGAATGCAGCAGAAACGAGATTTCTAAAAAAAAATCCAAGGAAAAACAAAAAAAGATAGAATTAGAAACGAAACATATAGAGAACAATTAAAGATAAAATCAGTTAAAACAAAAATACAAGGAAGGCAGCAGGTATGGTTGGGTCACATTTATAGGACGAAAGAAGAAAGGTTAACCAAAAAAGCCTATGAAGCAAGATCACAGGGAAAAAACAAAAGAGGAAGACCGAGAAAAAACTGGCAAGACGAAGTTAAAAAAGCAGCAACGGTTAAAAACATCAAATGGAGAGACTTGAAAAATCTAGCACAAGGCAGAAAAACATGGAAAAAAAAGTCTGCACAACACAACTCAACAGCCCTAAACCTAACAATAGAAGGACTCATGACTAAATAAATAATAATTTAATACTCTTTTTTTATGATTATCTGTGATAATGTCAGCCAATTAATAATATGGCGGATTATTTTTCATCAAAATGATGATGTCCATAAAGGATTCTACCAACGAAGGATACAGTACACCAGGTATGAGAAAAAAATCATAACCCTAAAGTGGTCTATCCAAAATTTTTAATCTTGTTTGTATTGTTGAATACATCTTTAACATTTCAGATAGGTACTTAAGTTTATTCCAATTTAAACACAGTTTTAATTTATTGAATGCTTACTTTATTTCAGTGATTCATTTATGTATAACAGATAAGTTTATTTCAAAAACCTTTTTTTATCCATGATTAATCTCCTGTAGATAAGCTTCGAGACTGCCAGAAACACAAGTCTCAAAACTGGTCTCGTTGTTCTTCTACGAATTATTTCTAAAAGTTGTTAAGTAGTTTTTATTTAAACTTGCTTAAAATAGTATTAATTTTGCTCGGAAAATTGGCCATTTCATGCAAATACAAGCAGGTATTTGTTGGAATATTACAATTAATTGCTCTAAGGTCGATCACACTGCTTCATAATTATTTTGTTTTCGATTATAGACAACTCGAAAAAAAAATACGAGCGCAACTTGTTGCGGGTTTATTAAAACATAGACTGGGAAAATTAATCAACGTAAAATTACATCAAAGGCAATATTGGAAATTATTTTTGTTTGGTAACAGATTAATAGAGTTTGCGTAAAGGGGGTTATTAATTTTCTAAATTGGAGGCTAGTAAAATTAGTTGTAACGAGCACCGCACCTAAACGTCGTTATAATAATAATATGGTCAATTTGTTATTAAATTGGAAAATTTTACAGTTGAATCTGTGTAAGAAATATTGCAGTTTGCTTGGAGTACAAGAGTTGGGATTAATTGTGTAGCTTTAAAAGATTATTCTTAGGAAATGTTCGAAGTAGACAACGTATATGTTACAAAGGATGATTTAAAAGGCAAGGTATAATAGAAACAAGTTAATCACTGTTAGATAAGAGCAAAAATATGTCACGAAAGTAATGCTATGATAATTGAATGTGATTATTTTCATGTCGTTGCGTCATTAACAAATGTATTTGAGTGTGAACGTACCTTCATGATATTCCACAGACGAAATTTCTAAGCGGTGCGTGTTTGTAAAAATAAATTAGATTTATGGGACCGGTTGAATAAAATCGAAGTTGTTTAATTATTTTTTTGTACGTGAGTAATTTCGAATATAATTTGATATATCGAAAGGTGGGCCGAATCTGGTCTTGTCATAAACGTATGTGCCCCGACGTTAGACGATAACAAATGTCGTTAAAAACACGTTGACCGCAATTCCCACGGATATAAATAATATTTCGATGAGCAAATGCTAAAGGATTACTAATCGCGGTTCTATTAACATGTCGTGAAAGCTGTGGCTTCGAAAAAATGCGAAATTTAATCAGATCTTTATCAGTAACGCACAGGGATATTAAAAAAAAAGTGTTTGGTTTTGATGTCTTATCAAAATGGTCTGTTGCTTATTGCCGAAACACAAATATTTAATAGCCCATTACTTGGTACATGCAAAGGGGAAAGAGCCTGCCCGAGTGTCGCGTTTACAGAGTTGGTCCTTACGGTACCGTAAATATTTTTTACACAAAGTGTAGGATAAACAATCTGTGTACTGTAATGTACATTTTTACAATACTTACGGGGTGAAAATTATCTACGTGTGTTGGATGGGTAAATACCTTTTGCTTGGTAAGTGAAAAACAACCCATCGTGTTTGCTTTGTTGGTCGCTCGGTACCGTAAATATTTTTTTTGCCACGAAAATGTGACCAAAAATCTATAGAGTGTAATTTTTAAATAATCTACTCCCACAAAGGTTCTAATATATTTTTTGCCATTAAAATACAACTCTTGTCTTTCTTTCAAGTACATAGAATGATATTCAATACCAACAATAGTCAGATAACTTTAACATGACCAAACAACAACAAAATGACGTTTTTCAACGTGACGTATTCCTTACAACCTCAGGCTAATATATAAACAGCAAAAATTGATGCCAAAATTAACATCTCATTCATATTGACAAAGTGTACTACATTTAATTTATTTACATTAATTATTCAACCATTAAAAACGAGTTTGTTATAACCACAATTTTCTCTTATTTGTTTCCAATACATTAATGTCATATTTCGTTTAATGTTGGTAATAATTTATTCATAATATTGTACAAAACTTAGTGCCTTTAATAAAAGTTATTTGTAGTTTGTCACGTACATATAATTCAACCTAATTTGTTTATACTGCATTTACATCGCGAGCGCATTAATTTTTATTTTGACTTTTTGTATGTAATATGGTTTTTAAGTATTAAGTATTAATGCATGCAAATTTTATGCTATACTGTATTATCGATGTGGATATGTACAGAATAACTTATTGGGACAGATGGTTTACAACTAATTTTTATTTCGAACCCCATAAATAAGTTGTGTGGTTTGGAATTCTAATGGCATCGTTTTAATTGAAGTCAAGAAAATTAGGCAGATTAAGTAACGCGAAAAAAAAATTTAGATAAGTAAATACAGGTTTACAAACATTAATGTAGGGAACCCCACAAGCAAAAATATATGTTTTTGCTTGAAATATTTGCACGTTTTAAAATTAATATGCAATATATTTTTTTTTAATTAAGGAATTAATTATCTCCAACGATTATTTCCAAAAATTTTGCCCAATTTTACACGTTGTTCTGGAATACCAAGGACTTGGGAATGTTTTGGTTCACAAAAAAATTAAATTCTTCAAAATGTCGACCAATTTACAAGGGTTGAGGCCCTTTGCGAACTTTTTGACCATTTTTCTTATGCCCTCCTCATCCATGTATTCATCTCTTAACTTTTTTTGAGATTAAATTTGCAAACCTATAAAATTGGTTGAAACAATACCTGGTTATTACATAAATTAACGAAATTATAAAAAATAAATCGTGAAATAACTAGATACATGTCGAAAATTATAACTTGAGGAACTAGGTACGTTTCAGTATACTGTTTAAAGTTAGCTACAATGATAAGTAGGGCTTGGCTCGCAAAACACCAAATAATGGGGGACTTTTTTTTAATTGAAAACAACCTATTAACTTCATTTTCATAATTTCTTTTGAAAAAAAGCTTAAACCAACCCCTAACCTGGCCCTTTATTACTGACCAAATGAGTGATGGTCAGGTCAAAGGTTGGTTAAAGCTTTTTTTAAAATAACAACAAACGCATTCGGTTCATTAATTCTTTTGAAAAAAAGCCTTAACCAACCTCTAACCCAACCCTCTATTACTGACCAAATGAGTGACGGTCAGCTCAAAGGTTGGTAAAAGCTTTTTTTAAATAACAAAAAAACGTATTCGGTTCATTTGTATTAATTATTTTAAAAAAACCTTAACCAACCTTTAACCCAACCCTCTATAATTGACAGTGAATATTAGGATAACCCACAGGGATCAGGACATGTTCTAGGAGATCAATTTGACAGTGAATGTTGAGTTAGCTAACAAAACGTCATTTTGACAATTATTCTCAGAATATGGACTGTGATACTTGGGTGTTTTTTGTTTGTATATTAATACGAGCTTTTTGCAAGCCTAATTTCGCTTGGCTTTATTTTTAAGTGCTGTGGAGATATCTTTTTCACACGTACATGTATGGAAAAGTCATTTGGTTACCAATCCAGTCAGTTTAAAAAGGAAGTTTTGGGTACAAAAACAATTTGTGCGGCCACTATAACACACTAATTAGTTTTGCCAATAAGTTAAGTTAGTTATTTTATCCGCTAGACAACGTGTGAAATCGATTTGCTCAGGTAAATCGGTAGCAAGGCGCCGGGCCGCCGGCTAAACGCCGCGCTCACCTTCGTTCGACCACCCTTAATTAGAAACGAGGGCACTACGAATAAAACATTTGAATAAAACACTGGTACTTCATCTTAACACACCTCTGTTATTAAGGAGGAGGATCCCGTAATATACTGTTGTGGGAAAATATTAATTAGATATTTTATTTTAATTATTTTAATGGTGATTATTTGTGTTGTTCTAACCTGCAGATTTATGGGTTCGAGCCGCACGAACGGAGAGGTCGTGCACGGCTCTGTCACTCATGGAACATTTGAATGAATGTACGTTCGTTGTTCAAAATGAGCTGTAATAGTCGCTCACTTAGAATGGATGTACCGGGGCATCGGTCTTCATCAGCGGACTCATCGCCCGGCTGTTGGGATTATAGCAGCCGCCCGGTTGTGAGTTTTTTCCAACGGGGTCAGCAAAAGAAAATAAACTGAGGCGCCAAGCAGATCAAACTAACTTACTCCTAGCGAGCCACCACATTAAGTGGATTACCAGTGATCGCCAAACATCTTACACAGGTATAATGCCAAGTTAAGTGTAACTACGGTCTTAAATATACAGGTATTACGTCCTTAAATTTTACAAAAATACTTTTCGGGTTTCTAACTTGACTGGCAATTATAGTTAGACCTGCTAATCAAAGTTCACGAACATGCTCGTCCAATGACACACTATATAGTAAAGTTTCGAACAAAAAAAAATGTTTGTGCAAAAGGACGCCCTTCAGAGTGTTTTTGAAAATATAAAAAGAGCTGGTAGCTTAACCTACATTTAAGTTACTATATTTGGTGTAAAAAAAGGTTGCTCTAAATGTTTCTTAAGTTAAGCTTACAGCAGATTTATAACTAATGAAGTAAAACTGGATTTTTTCTCTTAAACACGATAAGAGAATATTAACGAAACTTTTCATTGTTTTTATTGTATAAAGAAAGTATAACTTTATTCAGTATATGTTTATCAACTAAATTTAAATACCCACATTATTTAAATTTGTTGTGAAGCAAGTAATTTTCAAAATAGAGCCTGTTAGCTTATAATGTTCCGTTACATTGCGAACTCTATATCACGGATTAATAGCCTAACAGAAATTTTAAAAGCCAGTACCGTAAATATTGGCTTATTATGCAAATCTGTCAGCAGACTATAAACACACTGCAAGTATATTAAGACAATCCATTAGCTTCTTCTAGTTGTGGTTAATACATTCAATAATTATAGACTTTACGGAGATGATTATAACTTTTTGGAACCTCTGGCGTATTACTTAAAAAACAAAGTTAAAAAAAGCGAGAGCTAAGGTGAGGGGCACCAAAAATCAGACAGAACATAAACGAGACCCAGTTCCACAACAAAAAAGAGCCGCAACATATTTTTTGAGCAATTTTCTTTGGGCAGGCTATAATTACACCCCCCAAGCGAGTCTATAATTTAATCGAGGGCGGCTGTTGAGACGCACCTTTGATATGATGTCAATTACCCTATTGCTAGGACTGATTATGCTGTGTGAACTTCTATCGGCTTTGATCACAATATCAAGGGTGCATTAGGATATTGACTTGCAAATGTTGCTTCGCTGTTATTAAATTTTGTTACCTCTATACATTTCTCTTTGATTATAAAACACAGCAAGCGTTATTTTATGACGTGTTTGTTTAAAAATTGACTGCAGATAAATTAAGAACAGTTAATTTTTATGCAGTGTACAAATTGTTTATTAATTTTGTTATTATGAGAGTCAAAAAGTCGTTTACGTTAGCACAATTGGGCAGAATTACTTGAGACGCTAAACGACATTAAAAGAATTGACCAGTGTTCTGAGAATCGAACAACAGGACTAAAAAAAGACAAATTTTTAAACACATGCATATTTTTATCTATGGCAGATTTAAAAAAAGGTTTGAATAAATAATTTTTATAAATTTTTGAGTAAAATACAATAAAAACATTATTTATTTTCTGGGTTACGTAGTTATTAAGATAGTAAACTTTTTTAAAGGCAATTCACCCTATAGGTACAGAGGATTGAAATTCGAGTTTAAGAAGGGGATCTCGCTTATTATAGTAGCTAGAATATATGTTTAAATTTGGCAAAGCTGCTAAATTTTGTGCTCAACAATAATCCGAAGAGAAATTGGAAATATCTCAATCGGTATCCAAGAAAATTGGGAAAAACCGGAAAATACGATTTTTGAAAATCGTCTATAACTCCTTTGGGGCATGAAATATTTGAAATGTGTTAAAACATTGCTCAAGCAACTTTTTAAGCCGAATCGGATGGTTGTGACAAATTTATCCTAGATCGATTCGTTTTTGTTTTATGACAACCAACTTTGTTTTTTCTTATGGGTGCAATTTTTGCTATTAACATAATCAAATAGAATTTATTTTTCTGAGTTTATTGATGTATCACACATAGTATTTTACTTCTTTATTCATTGCCAAATTTATAAAAGGGTTTTAAACAATACCCATTATAAATCAGGTAGGCCGGTCGTTGTAGTTTATGGTGTTTACATGACAACCAATCAACAAACTAAAAGTTTTGTAAGTCTGATACTTGTCACAATAATAAATTCATAAAAATGAACTTTAATAACGAAGTAAAATGCGATAATCTGCTAATTTTTTATTTATTAAATAGGAATTCTATATCGGCAAGTCAACGATATGCAGAAATATATCCAGAAAGAAGACAATCCTCACACACACATATTTTTACGTTAGACAGAAACTCAGGTAAATATGAGGCTTTTGCCAAACTTGGAGAAAAATATTGCAGAAATGTTTCAGACGACAATAAAAAAAAACTTTTTTATTACAAACATATACGGAAAAACACTATTTTTCTACGCTAAACAGAAACTTAAGTAAATCTGTATAAAGCAGGTAATAACGTATGTATAACAAAACTTAAAAGAACGGTATAAAAAATTCGCAGTATATCGCATTTTTCTTCGTTATTAAAGTTCATTTTTACGAATTTATTATAATTAGTGACAAGTAATACACTTTCAACACATTTAGTTTGTTGATTGGTTGATTGGTTGCTTAAACTCGAATTTCAATCACCCTGTACAAGAAGGTATTTTTTATAAGTTTTATCAATGTATAGTTTAATTGTTTAATTCATGAAAGTTATTCACAAAAAGCAAAAGTAAGATCTTATAAAAATGCATATTCTTATTATGTACCTGTATTTAAATAAGAAATCGCTCAGATTTAATTATACATCTGTATCACGTCAAGCGATCTCTAATATTCTCTAATTACTTTTGTAACAATTAATTTTTACTTTAATTCATTAAGAAAATCATACCCGCATTTTATAAACATATAAAAAATTTCTACGTCACATCCCTAATTGAAAGCAGTTTTTTTTTAATTGTTACATTGCGTGCATTTTCACAATATGCTTATAGCATTAAGGCGCCAGTGCTAATCTATAAGTGTATCATTAACAATTTTTTTAACTATTACTATACGGGTATGTAAAATAAACTAAGAAGCTTGAATTTACGAGCCACTCACAAACTATAAGGCGATGATTAAAAACCGAAGTTGTTTGAGATATAACTCAATAAAATTAGCTTAGATTCATCTTCTTTTATATAGGGAATTTTTAAAATTTTCTTAAGCTGTTTTAACATCAAATTTTAATTGTTAGTAAACTAGGATCATTTTTATATTCAATTTTAAACGTAATCTATCAAATTATTATTTTTTTAAGCATCAACAATACATATATGTGGCCTGCAAAAATTCCTGCTAACTTCAATATTCTCTAATTATTAGTTTCACCTTTTCAAGCACATACGACAAGCCATTTTACAACTGTATTCGCTACCATTACATTATATTTTACATCTTTTCTTCTATGACAACTTGGTAACGGATTAAGAGGCACTTTAAGTGGAAAAAATTGTTTACTTAATGGCTAAGTCATTATGCTAATGGACTAAAAATGACAAACGTTTTAGAAAATTACATTACCCATAACTTAATTTTGACGAAGAATTTTTAGTAATTTTCATACTTTCGTCAAATAAAACTCTACCAAAGTAAAAAATCTGATCAGTCCAATTTAAGGACAATACAAAAATTGTTTGTTATAATAAAGTAATCCTTCGCTTCTTTTTTATTCCATGGTATGTATATTAACAAAGAATTTCAAGAAATGAAATTAAATTCGCATTAGTCTCGTGCAAAATAGATCGTTCAGTGTTATTCGTAATTTAAACAATTACAAACACAGTAACACAGAAGTGCATATGTAATTATAACATTGCATTCTCTTGTACGTTTGCGAAACTAAATTATAACTTGCGTTTTATTTAATTACAGCAAGATTTTTACAACTTTTGACTGAGCTAATTTCATTTTAATTTCATTGCAGAGAGCTTTTTTGAATCACTGCAAGTCAAAGTTTATTACAACCATAAGTAATTGTTTAAGTCCATAGTTGTTGCCACAATTCTTAAGCAGCAATTTAATTTAATTTTGCTTATGTCTTTTTAAAGGAAAACTCGTAATATAAGTCGACAGCGACAAGTCGAATTAAAACTAAGATTGTTCTAATTATTGTAACTCCCTGATTTAACACGCTATACCGATTCATATCACTAACGTGAATTTTCAGAGACAGACTCAATTAAACAGGAAAATTATCACTTCTTTCCGCTAACTTTAAGTCTGTTGTCGAAAAACTCGCGTTTTAAGGCTGTTTAAAATGATTTGGCTTATGTTAAGTGAAAGAACGTGTCTTGCAGATAATGAAATGCTTTCATGGTGTAAGTTTTGGAACAAAGAGGTAGGTTAAATTAGTATGATATGATAGCAGTAATTACTTGTCGACAAGAGGAGGAAAGTCATGCATTTTAAATTTAGCTAAAATTAACTGGTCAACTGAGGAGAAAGGATTGGTCCCTATTAACTCGGAAATTAAAATGGTGTAGCTTTGAATAAAAGACGCGTAGCATAGAGAATTTATGATTTCTGGCAGATAACTCCATTTGAGAAATGTCAACCAGAGTTGTTGGCGCAATAAAGGAACGTTCATACCCATGAACAGAGCCCTGAAGCAGTTCTCAAAAACAGTGCCCAACTTTTGACGGTGATGCGACCGTTGTGATAACCAAAAAAGATTGAGTCATAATTGTTTGTTCGGTAACAATAAAAAAATAAAACAAATCTAATTGTTTTGGAAAGCTTGAAAGTAAGTTTCGTTTATGAAAAGTATGAGAAGTCACTCTAGTTGGTATAAATTTTAAACTGTAGGATATGCTGTATATCTGACATCTACTTTAAAGCTATTGTAAACAATTATTTGCACGATATATGCTAAAGCGTCGGTGGTTTCAACCGCAAATTCGCGTGTTACTCCAGTGGGGAGGAAGTTAAACGTTTATCAATTTACCCTCTACAACTCAAGTAGAACAAATGAGTTATTTTGTGGAATTATCTTATATAATTGCACCGCACGATTAGCTGAAAGTAAGAAATCATTTTGTTGAATGCGTTCAACCTGTTTTCTAATTTACATAGTAATGGAGACGTGGAAATATCGTGTGAAAAAAATACAGCTCGGTTTAACGATAATTCCATGCGAATATTCCGAAATTTTTAGGGGCTTGTAAAAATATTTTTAAGAGGTTTTTGAGCAAACTATTGATTGATAATTATTAATTATACTGTCAACAATATTTCCAGGACAAATGGAGACTTTTGCAAAACTTTCTATTTTTTTAATGAAAAAAATAACAAGACTAAATCCTGGCGAATATTTAGAAAATTTGATGTGCTCAAAAAAACATTTTCAAGTAGTTTTTAAACAAAGCACTGATTGGTAATAATTACTTATAATATCAACAATATTGTATAGTGCAAAACTTTCAATTTTTGGGCAAAATATGGCAAAACTATATCCTTGCAAATATTTTGGAAAATTTTCAGAAGTATTTTGCGAAGCTTTCAATCTCTTGAGCAAAAATATGGCAAGACCATACCTTTGCTAATATTTCGTAAGATTTGGAGTATAAAAAAAAAGATTCTAAGTGGTTTTTAAACAAACCAATGGTTGATAATTATTACTTATAATAGTCACAACATTTCTGGTTAGGGTTATGATAAGCTATTTAAGTTTTTTAAGCCAGTTCTAAATATTTCCCAACTTAACAGAAAATTGTTGTAAATTTTAATCATGCTAAGCTTTTAAAGTCGGGTCCAAATTCTCGATTTTTCGCATTGCGCCCTTTAGACTCCGTTCTCGATGGGGTCATATAACCTGCACTCAAATTGCTTATGAAATTATTAATATGGGGCAAAATTATTGGTTCCAAATTGCTTAAGGTAAACGTTCCAAGGATATTTACTTTGGTTTAATAACAACGAAAATGGTTTATCATCACAGGTTGCATTATAATATAATTTTTTATGATAATACAGCGGTATTTATGGTTAAATATTCCAAGATTACCAACGGAGCGTCGTTTAAACTAAAAATTGGTGATAAACACGTCGTTATTCAAGTTTGCGTGGAAATTATGCGGAAACAACATTGCAAATTGGCTTACGTAACGTTTTCGATGCGATCGTTAACGATAATTTAAATTTTGTCCTTTTTAACTAATTATTTATTACGGCTTTAATTTCAAACTTATGTCTGGCTTGAATGCGTGATCACAGCCGACCTCGAGAACCTTGTAATCGTTTCTTCGAACGTGCATGTTGTTCGCATCCAGCGAGATTTATTTTTAAACACAAAAAAGAAGCAGTTTTCGGAAGATTTGTGTGTGGAAAAAATGTTCCTGTGGAACATAAATTGCTTTTATAGTGATACAATGGAACCCCGAGAAAATATTTCACCACGAGTATCTGCTCCGTTCAAAATAAATTACTCGGTAAAGTATTTCGGATCGGATATTAAATTTTCATGTAATAATAAGAAGCCGTTACATAAAACTGATAATATTTATTGCCGTGATGAGATCGATTATTGGTTGGGTTTGAGATAATTTTGATATAATGAGTTTAAGAAGGGAAATAAGCAATCAAGACGGGACAGCTGTCGTCATTACCGGAATACGAGACCATCGCTAGCTTGGTGATCGTGGCTTCGAATCTAACTCGAAGGAAATTGCTATATCTGCCGGGTTTTTAAGCATTTTTACGTTACAATTAAATTGCACAATAGCACAGATGCAAAAATATAGTGGTAACTGTTTTATTGGAAAAAATAAACACGCACAATTACAAAAAGTTAAGGAAAGTGCTGGTAGGAACAAGAAGAGCGTTATATTTTACCATTACCTTCGTACTTGGGGGGAGGTTAACTATACAGGGTGTCCCAGATTACGTTTCCAGCATGGGGATCTCGCTTATTATAAGAAATACAGGTTTGTTTAAATTAGATGAGTTATTCCTTGGTATGAGAGGAGCAACAATCAATTTTTAAAAGTACAAAATTCCTCGAGCTTCAGATGTTATAGCAAAAAATATGAAAATGTCGAATTTCTTTTTTCTCTCATAACTTTTTTGTCTTAATGATTAGAACAATTTTATTTGTACTTTCTTAAGGCACTTTTTAATGGAGAATTTCACTGTTATTTTAGATTATTTTTAACACCTAACATTTTCGAGATATTACCCCGAACTTCATTTTTTTTTATTTTTTTATGGGCCGCGAAGTTGGCTATGGAATAGTTGAATGTGCTTTTTTTTTCCTCTTTAAAATGAGATATTACTTGCTACATTAATTTTTATAAATAGTCACAAAATCAAGAAAAATCGTACCCAACACTTATCAAGTTATCTATGAAAATAAAAACAAAAAACAACTAATTAAATGTCAAATGACAGTTACCGTTTGTCTGCGCTATCATTTATTAGAATTTTACGTCATTGTTTTGTAATTCTTTGTAGTAATTGTTATAATGATGGCAACATTTAAAAATAGCGATTAATTTGACATGTTGAGATGCTACATTCTTTGCCATAAAAACTGTGAAGAAGCTAAGCGAATATAATTAGAGCTATATCCCGAGAAAAGGCAACGAAGGATGCGTAATTACAAAAATTTGGAAATAAATTTAAAAATATATGGTTTTTTCGACAAACCAACCAAAAATCCAAAACAAATCAATAATTAATTAGAATTATTTATTTTACACACTTTCTATTATAAATAATGTGGCATTTCAACATACAAAATTTTTAATTAGTTGTAAATGTGCCCATTATTATATGATAACAAATTTGCTACAAAGACTATCGAATTACACAACAATACTATAAAATTCTAATAAATGATACAGCAGACAAATGGTAACTGTCATTTGACACATAATTAGTTGTTTTTTGTTTTTATTATTATAGATAGCTTGATAAGTGATAGGTAAAATACGATTTTTCTTGATTTTGTGACTATTTATAAAAATAAACGTAGCAAGTAATATCTCATTTTAAAGAGAAAAAAAAAGCACATGTAACTATTCCATAGCCAACTTTGCGGCCCATAAGGAAAAATGAAGTTAGGGGTAATATCTCAAAAATGGTAGGTGTTAAAAATAATCTAAAATAACAGTGAAATTCTCCATTAAAAAGTGCCTTAAGAAAGTACAAATAAAATTGTTCTAATCATTAAGACAAAAAAGTTATGAGAGAAAAAATAAATTGGACATTTTCATATTTTTTGCTATAACATCTGAAGCACGAGGAATTTTGTACTTTTAAAAATTGATTGTGGCTCCTCTCATACCAAGGAATAATTCATCTAATTTAAATAAACCTGTATCTCTTATAATAAGCGAGATCCCCATGCTGGAAATGTAATCTGGGACACCCTGTATAAGAGCAACGAACCGATAAAAATCGGTTTTTCCTATTCGCAGTACGTAAGTTTTAGTTTGGCTCGATTTGACAGAAAATAAATAGATGAAAGGCGATGTAAAAAATACGAAACGAATTAGACATATGCAGCTTAAACCACAAAATAAAGAAATAGAGAATGAATGAAACATCTAGAAAGAGTGGATACATTCCGAATTAAATACAGCAATATAAATTCAGAGAAAGAAGAAACTTGGACCAGAGATAAGATAGAAAGACGTTTTTAAACAACTCTGAATTAAAAGACATACTAACTTAATAGTTCTCCTTCTTAATCGGTTCCTGTTGTACCTTTCGCTGTCGAGGTATGCTTTCTATTTCTGTGTTATGTTTCTCCACTCCTGCCTATCGTTAGCCAATTGTGGCACATCTCTCCAGCTGACTCCTTTTTCTTCTAGTCGTTGCCTCACTTCTTTTTCCCATTTTATTCTTGATTTTTCTCTAGCTATTATGAACTAATTTGAAAAGAACTGTCTACCAATGCTGTGTTATTTATAAAATCCATTGCTACATTTTAAATGTGCCACTTTGTTGTAAATATTAATCTCATTAAACTTGGAGCAAACCCAGAGAAGATATTTTAGTTAATAGCTAGATAGCTAGAAGGTGGGTGAAATATTGTGCATCTATCTCCAACGGTCTAGAGAAACCATTTTTTTTTAATCAAACCTCACCAAGTAAGGTTTAAGTTATTTAGGAAAAGCAAGATGAACCTTCAAAACTAACAGTTTTTCAAAAATTTTGGAAAATGACAACCTAATAACGATGTTGGGGTGGGTTTGTATTAATTGCACTAAGAATTTTTACGCTTCACTAGAAATTTTTTGACACACCATACTTGTAAGCAAGGAAACACAACAATATTAGTTTTATATGCAGGTTTTTCCGTTATTAAAGTCTGTGTAGGATGCACAGTAAAAAGGTGTAAGGTTATTTTGTGTTGATTAATCGTTAATTACCACCTTGTTAATTGGTAATAAATAAAACTACTGACACTGATTGACTAATGATTATATCAATATGAGTTTCACGTGTATCTCTAGCAATTTAAGTACAGTTTTTGCAAAAAAAATAACGGTTTTTTTGACTATGCTTTGAAAGAAAATACTGGAATGAGTTCTATATAAGTGTGTAAATTTATTTTATCCAATGCATACAAAATTTAATCCATGGTTTGGAAATTGGGACTAGTTTAATACATTTTAAAACTGCACTTGAGAGGAATGTCTTTCAAAATTTTATTAGTTTTTGATTTAATTAGGTAAGTAACTTATTCTTAAGTAAGTTAAATTGTGCGGAGTTTTAAACGCGTCTCGTTAGGTAACATTTAAATTCAACTCCGGAATTTTTCTCCAATAAAATTTACGTTATGAACTCACGTTCCTCTGCGGTTTTCGGTACGTGCCCGCAAGAACTTTTATTCGATTTCTTATGCACAGTGCATATCCGAAAATGGTGTTGCCGATATATTAAATTTTATGCATTACCTTCAATCGAAAACTTGTTTGCTGACACGTTTCGTCCAAATTAGTCTAATGGTTAACAATTTAAAACAATTTCCTTATTAGACTACTTTGCATATTGCGTAGCTTGGGCAACATTAGAAAACTATTTTTTAAGTGGTCTCTTAAAGCGTGTGATTTGTATAAGAACACAATTTGTAAAGTAGGGCTTAAAAATTTAAAATACTTTTAAAATGCCACTCGTTATTGTATGTAATATGAAATCATATAAAATCAGTAAATGAAGTCAGAATCAAATTACAACATTTTCTGGTAACGATACCAGGTACTGGTACATTTATTCCAGTTTAAAAGTCAAAAGCAAATAGAAAACTATTTTGTAAGTTCATGTTTAAGCAATTTGACTTCCTTTTTCTGTTCTTCAGATGTTTTAAAGTGCCTAAATACAGTACAAATGGCACATTTTGCTGGAAAAATGGGTCGTGTAGATTTTAAGAAGACTAGAAAAAGAATTACATGAACTATCCTTAGAGTATGACCTAAATATCTCACCAAAGAACACTAAAAGAAGATGGCTAGTGGGAAAAATCGTTCGTAAGAACAAATATAGTAATTGACTATAACAATAGATCAAAAATCAAATTTCCAATATCTAGGTAGCGACTTATGTACACAACTTACAATGAAGTCAAGAATTTAGACAACAAAGTATACATCTATCAACAAATTTGCTTACATCTATCAACAAATTTGCTTCAGAATAAATGTACAACAAGAGTTATAACTTTAAAAGAAACACAAATCCGAATAAACAAAATAATGACAGAATCGAAGTGCAAAAATGAGATTTCTCCGTTCTGTGAGAGGTTGTACATGATTGGATATGCTAAGAAACGAGGACCTTAAGAATGAGTAAGGAATAAAAGCTGTGAAAAGATTAACGAAAGAATACCAAGATGAATGGAGACAGCATATACAGAACTGTGGAGCAAAAGTTGCTACACTAAGCAATAAAATATGAAACTAAAGAATGGAGAAGGAAGAGGATACGCAAAAATAAAATGGAAAATGCAGATGGAGAGAAAAAGAAATAGAGGAAGACCAAGAATAAAATGGGGGGAAAAAAATGAGGCAGAGACTAGAAGAAAAAGGAGTCAGCTGGAGAGATGTGCTAACGATAGGCAGGAGTGGAGAAACATAACACAGAAATAAAAAAGCATACCTCGACACCGAAAGGTACAAGAGGAACTGAGAAAAAGAAGAAGGAGGATGAAGAAGTACATGAAGGTGAGGAAAAGTGCGTCGATTCCAGAATAGGGCATACATCTGATGCAAAAATAACTATGGAAGAAATAGGACAAAAAAACTTGTTTGAAATTGTGATGCAGTAATATGCTACAGTGGTACACTTGGACCGAAAAGGAAGAAGTGAGAGACGAGGAGAAAGAAAAAGAGGAAGAAAAATAAGGTCTTGGTCTTAAAAAAATATTATAAATGAAATTAAAACTCAGCAAGTAAGTGCTCCTACTCTCTGTCGTTAACACACACATTTACAACATTTTTAAGTGAAGACAATTCTCCGTCACCTCGACATTGAACTTCCGTTTGAGTTGCCAACGTCGTCTCTAGCTGCTAACATTAACCCCTACATCACGGCATTGTACATTGTTTTAGTATTAACAGCAACATAACTAATAAAACTCCAGCATCGAGTCAAGGTTTAATCGCAGACATTGTATTGTGCGGGACGTATATAATAGCGACATTAAAAAATTCCAGAGATCTACGTCGATAGCGCTCTGTGTAGGTGGAGAACACACGTGCCGCGGGCTACAGTCGTCATGTTCAACTTGACTTGAACTAAGATATCACATGCGCGCCATACACTATACTTTTCAGAATAAACAGAAACTGGCGAGAAAAATTCTGCTCGCCTATCTCCATGAAAGTTTGGTTTATTGCTACGGTTTTTACAATAAAAATAAGAAATTAAACGCAACATTTTTTAGAACACACGAAAATTTAGCAGGAAAAATACTGTGCTTAAGTTAAGCTTCTTTGAAGGTTAGTTTGAACGCTGCGATTCGTAAAAATGACCTGACACATATTTATAGTATTATTATAATTGATTGCATGTGATTTTCAGTGCTACTTTCAAACATTGGCAAATCGTTTATTATAGTATTAGCAGCATTCATTATCTGCAAGGTACGCAATATTTAAAAAGTAGAAAATAACAGTGATAATGTACCTATAGTTCGCTTTTTATTTATTATTAAAACGAGCAATTTTTATTTAATGGATTAAGGATAGGTATAAACGTTTACAAGTTTAGTAAATTATCAAGAATCTTGTTTGTGAAAGGAATATCTCTTTGAAAATCAATATTATTACGCAAAAAGTAATGTCTTGCAACTAAATTAAATCTCCCATACTTTATTAAAGACAATGTTTCAGCCTAAATTGTATTTTATGTATATAATATGGTATACAAAACGATGCACCTTATAAAAATGAAACTGACCAAACAGGCCCTACTGCCCATGGGCTATTTAACTCAATTTAAGCGACAATTAACATTTTCTTTTTCGTTTTTATCGTATGGGTTACGGAGTCTTGTACGCGAGGTATATGTTAAAAGACACAGATGCGCCTTTTTCTTGGTGTATTAAAAACGATAACATTGTACAAGCAAAAGGTGGTAAAATTTCTAACCTGTGGGGCAGTTTGGTAGAAAAACAGGAAGAGACGGCTATTATCTTGTCTGTCAAATGGTAATAGAGGCACCAGGTTTTAGTAACAGCCGTCTGATCGAAAGCAAATATAAAAACCGTTCTAGCCGCAGACTAAAAATATTTGTAGCATTTTTTAAGAGAATTGTTAAGATATACAGGATGTAGCAAAGATCATTATCATCTTAATGTCCTCGTTTATTTTTAAAAATAAGCTCAATAAACCTCATATGTTAAATTGGGGAGAAAACTTGATAAAACGAAAAAAAAAAGATATTTTAGTGTATTTTAAAGAGGCGTCTTACATTCTATTCCTTTGTATAGAGAGACATTAGTATGCTTTTGAAAACTCAAACGGTGTAGAATAAGGAATGTATCGACTAATCCACAGATAATCAGTAATCACCCGTATAAACTCTTTTGGCGATTGGTTCTTTGCAAGATTAATCGGTTCCCAATAAATTGTATTACGACAATGATGAAATTACGGAAGTAGTTTTCTTTTTTAACTATTAGATACCCTAATTTCTAGTGCCTGTCTGCTAATATGGCTTTTTTTAATATAAAAAACAGAAAAAGTTCGTCAATATATTTGATAAAGAAACATTACTTAAACAACTACCTTTAATAAGTGTAGAAACCAATTATTTAAAACAAAACCTGTGGATAATAATTTTAAATAAATTTAAAATGCTTTTGTCCCCCATTCGAATTTAAATGTGGCTCATTGGTGGTCGATTTTTATTTTTAATAATCAAGAACTTAGCATAATGGTCGATTAAAGTAAAAAATACTACTATAAAGTAGTATACATCGTTCCAAATGTTTGCATTTTAAAACTGTAACTCACTTGGGATATTTTGATTAAAATTTTAATTCCTGTCCTTAAAAATATACATTTTATTAGACAATGACGCATTTGATTGAAACTGAATGAGGATCTTGGTAGATTAATAATCAGTGCCTTTAAAACACAGTTAATCTAACCTATAAATAACATTATAATGCACATTTTCCTTGCCCAAAAAAGTTAATTATTAACCCAACTTCAACAAAAAAGCATAAATAAATCAACAATTATCTATAATCCAACCATTTATTGCTGGCATATCCTGTCTCACATAAAATCAAGGAACCTGTTTGCTACAACTAATTTCTTATAAAAAATAGATTTGACTCAATATATTTTATACATACACGAATAATAATTACAATATAATAAATTATGAAAATTGGACGTCAACTTATTAGGCGTTTTTGTAAATAATTTACGATTTTTTGATTGAAGACGTCCAAACTATTAATTAGTTGGATTCATTTTGGTGTTGTAAGTAATAGGCAAGTTTAAGGGGGCGTTGCAGGTTGTTATTTATAAAGTGGTCAAAATTAAAATTACAAAAAAAATAGTTAGCATAATAAAACATCGAATAAAAGTTACATGATTAATAAATCAGCGTTTTTAGTTTTATTTTCGGTTTCTACGTGCGCAAAAATTTCGAAATTACATAACAGACGTTTGTTTCTCATAAAAAATAGCTTGAATAATTACCTGTAGTTATTAATTCGATAGCTAACGGCCGCCTTGGAGTCGATTTGAGTTAATAAAGGCAAAAGTTGTGCCGGAACCTTTCGCAGATAATTTTAATTGTGCATAATAACACCTATTACAATGTTAACTTGTAGTGCAGTGCATGCATAGAGCAACTGCAGAAGTTTGCTAGGTGGAAAAATGTACCAGCATTTACATTTTATGGACACGAGAGAGTAAAATAAAGAGTTTGCCACAATTAAAGGATTAAATATTGTTATTACGTGTTTCCTTTTCAACTAAGATTCTATTCGCCTCATAACACTTCCTTTTCAGTTTTTATGTGACGTTTTGAATAGAAAGTTTTGATAAAAATATCATGGCATGATTAACACGTATTGTTATGACTTTACATTAGGTATATGTTCTGGAGGAAAACATGCTGAAACCATGTTGCATACATACAGGTTTTGAAAACGTCCTCGACAAAGGTAAGTTAGTAAATTAATAAGGAACATCTATGAAAATTACAGCTTTTAAATAATTCTAGACAACATTTTTAAGGTTTTCTTGAGTATTTCTCTACTTTTTTTGCTCATGTACAACACAGAACTTAACCATAACATTTTGGAACACCAATATTTTTTTTTTTTTGTAAATGCTTGAATTAATATAAACATACTTCACAACTACTGAAGCCACACCTAATTTTATTTATGTACTTTGGTAGTTGTAAGGTTCTGAAATTTTACTAAATTTTCAAAATTCTTGGAAAAAAATATTGCATGTAAAAAGGTAACATTTGAAAACAAATGCTTCTCGTAATCTACCTAAAATGGTGGTAAATACAAATGTAATAAACAATCTACTATGTATTATTACAACTTGACTTAAAAATTCTGAACATTGGAACATCTTGCAGCTTGTTACAATTTTAGTATTAATTTTAGATTAGTGAGTTATTAAGGGCCTTTTTTTATTTTCTATGTTTGTTTATAACAGTTTATGACTAGTAATCGGATCATTCTTACAAAAAGCTTTTTTAACAGAAGCTTTCTGTGATCAATAAATTATTGTAATGCAGCTCATACGAAATCGATGCATTTTCTAAACCGCTGACTGGGAATTTTTTGTCCGTATCGTGTGCGACTATTGTCAAGTGTTCCGAATCATTGAACTTGTTACTTCCAGCGCTTACTGGATCCTGCTGACCCGGAAACTGTCTCCGGAATACTAAAAAGCTCGTGATTTCCAGGGGTCCATGGAGCAAAAGTGCGAAACATAAAAAACCGGAGTATCAGAAAAAAATTGTATTGAACTACGCATGGCTTGGGTATAACCTTTTTCAGAATTAAATTTTGGTTCTTCAAAACAAGTCTGCAAAAAGATATTGAATTGTAAACGTACCTTTGCTAATCTGTGTCCAGTTAATAGTTAAAGTATGCAGTAATATGAATTGTATTGGTTGGAACTATTTAAAATTAAAGAACTAAGCAACATTTTAATTTTAATACCAAAGAATACTTCTAAATTATTTTTTTTTAAATGTAAGACAAGGAGGCACATTAAGTCCACTGCTCTTTACAATTCTTATGGATAAAATAATTGAAGAATGTAAGCCAAACACAAATAAAGCCTGCTGGGGTTGGAATAAACTAAAATCAATATCCTTAACAGAATTAGCTTTTGTAGATGATGTGGTGCTATTAGCCAGAAGCGAAAAAGACTTGCAATTCAATCTAGACGTATGGGCAGATACATTAAGTAGATATATTACGAATATTAATATAACAAAGACAAAGGTTATGGTAATAGCGAAAAATCATGAACCAGTTACAATTATGCAAGACCAAAAAAATATATAGCAGGTAGCGAATTTTAAATATTTAGGAACAATAATTGCAGAGAATGGTAAATTGGAGGAAGATCTGAATAACAGAATAGGGGCAGCGACGAAATTTTACCACTCCACTAATAAATGTTGTTTGATAAGCAAGAAGAGGATATCAAAAGAAACGAAGACGCGAGTTTTTAATGCAGTGTACGTGCCAATTCTCACGTACAGTTCAGAAACTTGGACGCTAATACAAAAACAAAGAATACAGGCACAGGAAATGAGATTTCTGAGAAGAATAGAGGAATGTAGACTGATCGATAAACCAGTAACAAAAAAATTCTAAATAACCTAGGAGTAATAGATATTTAAAAAAAAGATGGAGACGAATCAATTGGACATCTACTACGCATGCCAGAAAGTAGATACGCGAAAAAAGGATGGAAAATGAAGATGGAGGGTAAAAGATGTAGAGGAAGACCAAGAATACAATGGGAAAAAGAAGTGAGGCAGAGACTAGAAGAAACAGTAGTCAGCTGGAGAGATGTGCCACAATTAGCCAACAATAGGCAGGAGTGGAGAAACATAACAGAAATAGAAAAGCATACCTCGACACCGAAAGGTACAAGAGGAACCGATTAAGAAGAAAATGTTTTATTACTGTTTGATTCTAACAAAGGCCGTTGATATTACAAGTTTTAAAGAAAAGCAAAAAAAGCAGAGATGGTCCTGCTCTAACCTGTGGAAACGAAGCATGCAGCTAATAAAAAACCAAAATATGACAGAAAGTGCAGAAATAATGTTTAACAAAACCTAAAGAAAACATGAAGACAGAAAATCAGAATGGGCAGATATGAAGAGCGTTCGTGTATGACATCAGTGTATTAATTTTTTATTGTAAGTGTAAGCAATCCCTTTTTTTATTTCTAACTATCCATCTAGACCAAGAAACCGCCATTTAAAACGAAATTAACAGAAACAAAAGCTTCTTCATGAATTATTATACGGAAACATGTAGCCCGAGGGTCAGACGGGTCATTCCTTAATCATCTGACAACATATCTTCTGAAATCACAGAGTACAACTAAATAATAGTAATTAATTCTTCCCGTGAGATGTTAAACACAGACCTGGAGAAGTGCAAGTGCCACCAATAAATAAATCGGAGGTGGAATGCAACCAGCTTTGGCAGCATTTAACTGATCTAGCATTTAACAACGCATTGCCTATATACAGGCCAATCTGAAGCAGTTGAATGCATGCCTAAAAAATATTAAACGGCTTTTAATTATGGGTTGGCTTTGCAGGGATATGGAGTGTGACGTCACGGCCGATTTGTTACCCTCTTGCAGCTAACCTAACATTGTTGTGCTAATCGTGGTTATTTAATGCAAGAATAAAATTAACAGGATAGAGAATAATCGTATACAGAGTGTTTCTTTGCAGACACATTACAATACTTGAAACACTTAAATACAAACAAATTCAATCGAGTTTTTGTAAGGCAATCGTTTAAGAAATAAAAGGAAACAGAAAGAAATTAAAAAATTTGAATTGTCACACTTCAAGAACAAAGCTAGCTCCATTTAACCAATTTAAAATCTTCAATAATAAAAAAGACCATAATGATTCAACCGAATCCTAACTCATATAGTAAGTTATCCGTATAACGCCGTAGATAATTGTTTTTTTCTGCGTATGAGACTAGTTTCGCGACAACATGCGCCCCTAGAGTAAAGCGTTCTCGGCATGTTATTTTATTTCACTTGTCGAGAAAAATAAAATATACCGAGTGTAATAATCAGATTTCTTTAATAACATTATGGCAGTATATTAAAATGCAATTAACGCTTGCTACGTATGTAAATTATTGTAGTTTAATTGCCATAAATTAAAATATTTACCATGTTATTAAAATTCAGTACGTTAATTGTAAAATATTGCTACAGCACAGGCAATTTATAAAATAATTATGGACAAAATGTGTTCATTTATTGGGCATCTTCTTCTATATTTTATTACAGTATTTATATTTTGTGTCAGAAACGCTTGGTTGTGTGTTGAATTTTTAAATGGAACCAGTTTTTGAGCGTGTGAGGTAATTCTTGCAGACTAGTTTGCATTAATTTACAGTTGAATTTCGCTGTTTTACATAAGATGGGATAGGATACGTTTGTTTAACAGGATTGCGTTAAAAACAGCACATGGAAGCGAAGAAAAAATATTTTACGCAGGAGAACGGCATTTTCAAATCGGTTTTAATGTTAAAACCCAAGTATTTCGTAATCCAAAATACATACATAGCAAAATTTAAAAACTCAGTTTGATCTTCTGTTTATTGATATTTTTGAATGATATGCACTAAGTACACATGTAGACAATTTTAGAGACTATTCTGGATCAGATATAGGTGGCTTACACTTTTCGTGAGTATAAAACATGGGGCCTTAACGTTAAAATGGCAAAATAAAATATCTGTGCTTCCGAGGGGAAGACGATGGTTTAGTTCTAGAAGGTGGAAGAGGGATCTCTTCTTGCGCTGATACGTTTACGTGGGAATAGGTTTGTAAGTAAACGGAAATAGAAGAAAGGATCATAAAGAGAAAGAAAATGCTTTAGATTCACTGCATATACCTAAATAAATTATGGAGTAGAATCTATTAGAAGAAAGTTAGGGACATGGAAAAGTGTAGTCCGGAAAGCAATGTCTTAAATGAATCTAACAAGGAAGGGTCACGACATGTTGTCACTAGAATCTGATCAAGGCTGTGTTTATTGCATCAAGAACATCAAAACTAATTGTTTTGCAATTATACGTGCCGCTGGCCATTTCCTACGAAAAAATAGGGGGAAAACCGAAAAGTTGAATAAAAAAGGTAATTTTTGCGATCGCGTTGACCATGAACCGTCAGAGATAAAATCGAAATTCTTCTATTTACCAATGCGCGCATCCTTTGCAAGTAAAATGGTGCAAAGTTTTTGAAAAAATCTTAAACGGTTCCGGAGAAAAACGCTAAAAACGAGGCCCTTGTAAAAAGGTTTTCCCTATGTTAAACGCCCATGCAAGTCCCATAGATTTAGTTATACAACTTCTCAAATCAAAGCGCTTTTGCAGGAGTTTCGTTTTTGACGTTTTTCTCCGGAACCGTTTAAGATATTTTCAAAAACTTTGCACCATTTTACTTGCAAAGGATGCGCGAATCGGTAAAGGGAAAAATTTCGATTTTATCTCTAACGGTTTCATGGCCAACGCGATCGCAAAAATTGCGTTTATTATTCAACATTTCAGTTTTTCCCCTATTTTTCCGAAGGAAATGGCCAGTGGCACGTATAGCTCTGCAAGACATTAGGTTTTGATAGGCTTGATGCAATAAACACAGCCTTGATCAGATTCTAGCTACAATATATCGTGACCCTTCCTTGTTAGACCAGGAGACTGGACTGAGGAGGCAGGAGTGGATAATGGAGCTGGCTATAAATAGGTAATAAATACATAATCGTTAATTTTTAGCTGTGAAAATTATGCACTAAACATCGCTCGTTAATTAGTTTCCATAAAAACAACCTTTTAAGGTGTATAATGGTAAAAATTACGTTTTTAAAACCTCATTACCGAGCTCAGATGATCTGATACCGATTGCGTAACGTTTGTATGTCCAAATCGCAGCGCACATAACACAACATACCATATACGATCGAATATCTCCATCAAGTTGCATGACTGGCAGAAGCACGAAATTATTAAATAAAATTGTTTAATAGTCTAGAAGAGATTTCTTTGGTTTAACGTAAATCAAAACAATAATGATGATCCCAGTACTTGACGTAATTGACTCGGAATTGATCATATAAGTTAATTTCGTGATCGGTGCTAGTATAACAAGATATCGAAAATTACATACACAACAACCAGTAGAATAATTTACACATTCTGATTGCCGGTGCAGTTATGTGAAATTATCTGAGTAACATTTTAACTTCCGAGACCGCAGCCTATCATTTGCTACTCGCAGATAACCTGTACCTGTTTTGCTTAGATTGATTCGATTGGAATTCGCGATTTAATTCCGTAATTACATCGAATACACGTAAGCTAGGTTAACTTTAATTGCCGTGTTTTGCTCAATTTTTATGAGTTGTCCGTTCCGAGTATAACTTTGAATTGCAGATTAGGTTTGCTTAAGTTTCATGTATTCCGTTTCTTGTACGCTGAAAGGATTTTATAAATTCCGTATGCACTCTTCAGTAGCGTAACAAATAACACGTGAAAGGGTTAAAACTAATACATAAAAATGGGTTCGTTTCGTTTTTGGTATTCATAAGTATTAAGAAACATTAGGAAAGGATTTGGTAGGGTACACAAAATTTTGTCTAAGGGAGAAAAGACATTTCCAAAAAAAAATTATAGTCCAAAAACTGCAGATAAAAACCCACAAAAAAATTTGTTTAAGTTCAGGACTTTGACTTAATTATGGGTTAGAAAAAAGCCAAGAGGATTGCAGAAACAGAAACACTTTTACTATGAATAAGTATATAATTTTAGATAGAATGAACTTTCCAGAAGAGGTTAAAATAGAAGTACCTACTTAAACCAGCAACTTGTGAATTTTGGACGTTAACAGAGAAACAAATAAAGTAAGCATAAGATTTTTGGGAAAGATTGAAGAGAAACAAAAAGAGATAGAATCAGAAGTGAAGCCAAGAGAACGACGAAAGACTGATAAACAATAAAACAAGGAAAATGGCCGGGACATCTCCTTAGGGTGGATATTGACACATTGAAAAAAAATCTGAAACAAGAGAGTAAATAAACAAAAAAAAGGGGAAGACCAAAATGGACAAAACAAATGAGTGAAAATAGCTGCAAAGGCTTGGAGGACTAAAGAAGTTAAAGTTTAATTTAAGAACAAGAAGTGGAAGAATGGATAGCGACGAAAATACCACGAATGAAGGAAGAAAGCAAAAGGATTTAAGTAGGGAAGAAATCTTCAGAAGTTGGAAAAAGATGTTTAGATCACCAATGAAGAAATCAAAAGAAGAAACAGAGGGAAAATTAGACCAAATATTAGTGTTAATCATGGAAATGAGCAAAGGCCAAAAGTATATGAAGCTAGATCAGAAAGAAATCAAGAAGGAAATTCAGGAAAGGAAAAGGCAACAGAGAATTTAATGATGAACTTCTAAAACTAAAAATAAAAATGATTTCTTGAGGAGAAAAAATCAAGGAATAAGAAAAGAAAATGAGAAAATACTAGAAGAACCACAAAAAGTAGAAAATATATTGGAGGTAATAGAAAAAGAACTAAGGAAAAATAATGTCATAATGTATGGCCTTAAGATGGACACAAACTAAAAGAAGGAATCAAAGATTTTCTAAGCGACCAACTGAGATTAGACATCATCACAAGATCAGTAACCAAAACAGGAAAAAAAACATATGTCATAGAATTAAATAACGAAAAATAAGAAGGAAAGGAATAATTATAGTAAAATAGGAACATGGAACGTAAAAAGTTTTACTGGAAAGGAAGAGGAATTAATTACCAAAATAGACAAGATAACATAGATATCTAGGTGTAACAGAAACGAAAAAGAAAGGAAATGGTACTAGAAAGACACTAAGAGGGACATAGAGTGGAGTTGAAAAAGTTGGGAATATTATATTTCATTTTATTTATAAGATTATTTGTATTGTTTAAGAAAATAATAATTGACTTGGCCAACACCCGAAAGGATTATGTATGTAAGAAGTTAAAGTCAAAACTACAATGTTACACAGAAAGGTAGAAATACTCTTAAGGATTAAGTGATTAAATATGGAAAATTGGGCTGGGTTTTAAGACCTTAAATAAAAAATGGTTTAGAGTTACAAAAAAAAAACGCGGTTCACAAAACATACAAAAATCTTATGATTAGCAATGCAGTCTTAGAATTAGGCTAATGACAAAGAGAAAAATATAAGCAAGTTACAGGTAGGACAAAAGAAGTAATTAAACTATAAAAAGGCTGTTTTCCTGTGATATAGGAAGTAAAAACTAATATTCACGAATAAGTCTAATTTTGAAATCATAAGAATATAAAACGTAAGCAGAAAACAGATGAAAAACTGGGCCTGTGAAAGTTTTAAGAAAAATTCAAAATTTGCATTGGACAATGACAAATAAATTGATTACTTTTTCAATTTTAACAAGAATTTCATGCAGACTTTGTAAATTATTAAGAAAAATTGCGAGGAAAATAAAAATTAGAACCAAACGTTATCCATTTTATAAGCAGCTGAAGAAAAAACGGCGCCATTTGATAAAAACCTTTGACCACATTTTTGTTTAAATATTCCACCAACAAGGTTACCGTAATTACCATACATGCATATGCTGAAACAGCAATTTACAAGTCGCACGAACGTACATACGCTAAGTATACATAACTGTACTATTTATTAAATGTTACATCAAGATTTTATGTGAGAAAGATACGTGTGTACAACAAAAAATAACACAGAATGACAGGAGCACGGACAGGCAAGTCGTGTCGTGAGGGTAAAATAGTTTGCAATAATTTGTCGCTTTTAAAACGACGGCTTTGTGTTTTATTTTCTCACATTCCTTAAAACAAGAAGATAATTGTGGAATATCGTGACATACAAATCTGCACTCTTGAGGCTGCTAACGTTTTTTTTACAACAATTTACGTTAATTATCACAGATTTAATTGTAAACCAATGTTTGTACATGAAATGGTGTAATAATTTGATTCGTTGCTGAATAAAACTAACAATGAAAACCCTAAAATTTCAAGAATTTTGATTGTAACACATTTTTAATACTTGCAGTTTAATTAAAATTTCAATTTGGGTGTAATTGTGTCTGTTTTGAGTCCTAAACACATCCAACTTGGAACTTGTGATCACTTTGCGCTAAGAAAATAATTGATCAGCCGATTTTTTAGCAACAGCATTTGTGTGAATCAAAAACTACAAATTTTGAAGTCAGTATTTTGTTGTTAAAACGGCAAATATGGTCCCTCATTAAGCGCATAATTTGTAATCCTTGAATAATTTTTTTACCCTACGATGTATAAACCGGGCCTTTCAAGCCCGGAGAGACATTTGGTCCCTTATACTGTGCTTAAAATATTTTCAATCGATTTGAGCGTTTAGGTATGCTCCAAACATGTTTTTATTCGACTTCCTCTTAACTCAAAACCTTCTGAATTTTTTTAGAAATTGAAAAAACATATGCTTTTTTTAAAGTTTTTTTATTATTTAGGAACACGTAGACCAAGAAATTGCAGTTTTGATATTAATAACAATAAAAAAGGTGCTCCAAAAGTTGAAAATATGAGCAGCTTACGGTTGTCGTAAGTTGCATCCGATTTTTGAATTTTTTAAAAATAAATTTTCACACAAAAATAAGTTTAAATATAAAAAAGGTGTTTCCAATAATTTTTTCATTTTGTTTTTGTGTAGGTACATACGCACATATTCATGAATCCTGAAAAGTTTATTTCAATTGGTACCTAATAACTTTTGGTACGTTTTTGAAGTCAGTTGTTCTAAAATTGATAAACTGGAAACAAGGAGATCAATTTTGAGTTTATTTTAGTCCTTCAATATTTTTAAACACAACTATCAGTACAGAATTTTTTTTTTGTTTTGAAATGTTTTTTTTTTTTTTAAATTATTATTTAGAAATTTACAATCTGCTAAGATCTATAGCAATGAGTAAATGTGTTAAATGGTTACTACACATAAGGAGTATTTTCAGTAACAAAAACAAGCCCGGAGAGACATTTGGTCCCTTATAGTGTGCTTAAAATATTTTCAATCGATTTGAGCGTTTAGGTATGCTCCAAACATGTTTTTATTCGACCCTCTTAACTCAAAACCTTCTGAATTTTTTTAGAAATTGAAAAAATATATGCTTTTTTAAAAGTTTTTTTATTATTTAGGAACACGTAGACCAAGAAATTGCAGTATTGATATTAATAACAATAAAAAAAGGTGCTCCAAAAGTTGAAAATATGAGCAGCTTACGGTTGTCGCAAGTTGCATCCGATTTTAGAATTTTTTAAAAATAAATTTTCACACAAAAATAAGTTTAAATATAAAAAAGGTGTTTCCAATAATTTTTTCATTTTGTTTTTGTGTAGGTACATACGCACATATTCATGAATCCTGAAAAGTTTATTTCAATTGGTACCTAATAACTTTTGGTACGTTTTTGAAGTCAGTTGTTCTAAAATTGATAAACTGGAAACAAGGAGATCAATTTTGAGTTTATTTTAGTCCTTCAATATTTTTAAACACAACTATCAGTACAGAATTATTTTTTTTTGTTTTGGAATGATACATTTTTTTTTCTTTGTTTTAAATGTTAAAGTTATCAGATTTTGAAAATAGTATATATACAATTATTTTTTTGAAAAACTGGCTGTTTCCCATACATTTTCTGTCAAAATTTAGTAAATATACAAACATTTTGAAAATAGGACATGATGTGTAGATAAGTGTTTTAAAACATAAAAATATCAATCATTTAAGGTTGACAAGACCTTTCAAAATGCAAATAAAATTATTCGAGTGTACATCTTTTGAAACAATAGTTTTATTTAGTTTTTCATTTCCTTACACATGCAGTAGATCCAAAATGTGCTAAAAAGTTTTAAAAGTTTTACTTGCAAAACAAAAGTTTGTTCAACAATATTTGCATGCCTTTTTATTGAAATTTGTTTGTTTAATATTTGAGGTGTGCTTTATTTTGCCTTGAAACATATTTTTTAATACAAAACAATTTTAGTATTAATATGAAAATAACTACCAGAAAAACTAAAACTATGATCGTTACAACAGAGAACAAAAGGCATAACATCACTTTAAATGGGCTTAGATTGGAACAGGTGGAAAGCTTTAAATATTTAGGAGTGATCATAGAAAAAAATGGTGGAATGGACAAGGAAATAAGCTAAAGGACAGGAAATGTGGTAAGAATATTTAACAGTTTAAGAACAACATTTTTTGGAAATTGAGAAGTCCCAAAACGAACAAAAGTGGAAGTGGTCAAAAAGGTAGTAACTCCGGCACTTTTATACGGAAGTGATACGTGGACATTCACAAACAAAAATAGTAGCCGAGTGAATGCAGCAGAAATGAGGTTTCTAAGAAAAATCCAAGGAAAAACCAAAAAAGATAGAATCAGAAACGAAACATATAGAGCACAATTAAAGATAAAATCAGTTGAAACCAAAATACAAGAAAGACAGCTGGGATAGTTGGAGCACATTTATAGGATGAAAGAAGAAAGGTTAACCAGAAAAGCCTATGAAGCAAGATCACAGGGGAAAAAATGAGGTAGACCGAGAAAAACCTGGCAAGACGCAGTTAAAAAAGCAGCAAGGGATAGAAACATCATAGGAGAGACAGAAAAAAGCTAGCACAAGACAGAAAAACGTGGAAAAAATTCAGCGCAACACAACTCACCAGTCTACACCTAACAGTAGAAGGACTCATTTTAAAAATCGGACATGTGAAAGAGTTTAAAACAGAAAATGATAAACCAATTAAGGTTGACAAGACCTTTCAAAATGGAAATAAAATTATTCGAGTATAGGGGAAGTTGGGGTAAGATGACGAACGGGGTAAGATGACGAACGATTTTTACAGGCAATCCATCAAAAACTCAAATTCAAAATTTTCACTACCATCTGGAGGTTAGTAGACGAAGTTAATATTAGCTGATAAGATTTTAATATAGTTCAAATTTCTTCCGTTAAAAGCAATTGTTTGTCATCACATGTTCGGTTACAATATTTATTGCCGGTGTTTAGTGTTTTTTTGGAAAACTCGGGTACAAAACAAATTGAATTTTGCTGTAGGTTGTACATTACCTGTGATAGTATTGGTATTCTGTTTAAATTTTATAAATCTTTTTGTAGTTTTTTAAGTAAATTAGAAAAACATTTTTAATATGTAGTGGGGTAAGATGACAGGGGTAAGATAACGATTCGTCATCTTGCCCCAACAACCAGTAAGCACTGTTTTTGGTAATAAAATGTTATTACATCCAGAACATCCATGCCAAGAACCTACCAAAAAAAGACCAATCGTGGTCAGTGGTCTCAAGGCGCAATGATAGCCATGCACGACATTGAAGAAGGAACTACATCCTGCAATGCAGCTGCTGCAAGATATGAAATACCTGAATGTTTCTGACCATATCAATGGTAACATTGGTAGGGAGATTCCTGATGAGAACTCAGATGATTCAGACTTTTCTTCAGATGGCAATATTCCGTTGAAGCAAATGAAAAGCTATGCTTTGTTTACGCCTGTAAAAAATAATGGAGAACCTGAACCTTCTTTATCATCAAGGATTGTAAAGGGCAAACTATTTACCTCTAAAGGAACAAGCCCTAGCTGCTCAAAGTCGAAATCTGACACCTCACTGTGGAAAATCAGACCCTTGCCAACTATTAATCGTCCTGTTCAAAATAATAAAAAACTCTCAGCGAGCGTAATTACTGGCACTCCCATAAAAAAATCAATTAGAAGAGAAAGACAGGTTAGCAAAACAGAAGGGAGGAAATGGGCCTAATGAAAAAACTGCTATATCTTCTCAAACAACTGAATCTTTATCCTATTATTGTCTAATCTGCCACAAACCTTCTACAGAACCACCAGCGATAGACTGGATTCAATGTTGCAAATGTCAAGAGTGGTGCCATGAAGACTGCACCACTTATGATGGCCAAGGACAATTTATTTGTGTTTTATGTATGTAGGCGCCATATTACCCCATTATGTTCGTCATCTTACCCGCACTATGGGGTAAGATGACTAAAATGACATTTTTTGTTTATGTTTTTTTATTGTAATATTGGAAGCGCTGTTTAGTTTAAAATCATAGGGAATTCAAAGGTAATTCACCAGTGTATGTATTCGTCATTTTTATTTAATTATATCATTTTTCTCTTGGCCAAAACTTAATTTTCTTGTTAACCTAGTCATCTTACCCCAACTTCCTCTACATTTTATGAAACAATAGTTTTATTTGGTTTTCCCCTTTTCAACACATCCAAAATTTGCCAAAAAAATGAGTTTTAGTTACAAAACAAAAGTTTGTTTGTTGAACATTATTTGGATTCTTTTTTATTTTATTTTTTTTTAACGTTTGGGATGCGCTAAATTTTGCCTTGGAACGTATTACCTCCATTTTAATACAAAACAATTCTAGTTTTGTTTCAAATCGTATCACGGCAATCTCGATTAACGTTCCGCAAACAAAAAATCCAATCGTTTTTTGTTGCACAAAATATTATTACCGGATTTCGTAAAATTACTCGGCCTGAATATCATTCGCCGACCGCTACATTATCTAACGAGAATCTATCTAACGTAAATTTTCCATAATTAAAATAATTATCTCGCAATTTGAAACAACAAAAAAATGAATTTATCTCCAGAACACGTTTTCTAATCAAACTAAGTTCAAGGTGGAGCTAATTATCGATAATAATCAAAAAGATGATCGATAAAAATATGGAGAGTACGTGATCCTAGCTTTAATAACTTATAAAGTGGACGAAGGTACGGCAAAACCGCCCGGATTTTAGTTAACATGCCTTATAATACGCCAGCGTCTTATACCTACCGTACCTCCGTTACGGACAATCGCTGACCATAGCTACCTTGATCCTCATTTAGATAGAAATATCCAGTATAGCGTGTAAAGTAATCGGTGAAAATTTTTATTAGCTTTATTTTGTTGAGCATAATACGACCGCGCTTAAAACGAGCGTAATTTTAAGCAATATTGATCTACGTTTTTTCTTTATCGTTAGGGTTAACTTGTTCTTCCTGAACAAGACACACACAAGATCATAAATTATTATAGAGCTGCTTTAATTAAGAAATGTGGTCATAATATACCTCCCATGTATTAAAATTGTCTAATAATCGAGGAGAATACGATTTATCGATTATAACTTGCCCATTTCTCATAGTATTTCACAACGAATTAAATAATTAAAACGTTTTACGTACAAGAAAGTGCGCAGGATGTGAATATAATGATGTATCAGTGCGTGTATTATACGCTAGAATCAACAAATAAATTTGATTTTTGAGGAAAGTCATTTAGTTACAACACTGAAAGTTTAAAATAACTTTAATCCGGCTAATTGTTCCAGGAAATATATTTAAAGGCTGATCCTTTTCTTATCTAACTTTATTCTTTAAATTTCGCATCAATTTTTGTTGCATACAGGGTGTCCCAGATTAAATGTACAAAATTCATTGTGCTTCAGATGTTTTAGCAAAAAATATTAAAATGTTGAATTTCTTTCTTCTCCCATAACTTTTTTGTCTTAATCGTTGGAACAATTTTATTTGTACTTTCTTAAGGTACTTTTTAAAGGAGAATGTAACTGTTATTTTAGATTTTTTTATCACTTACCATTTTGAAGATATTATCCCTAACTTCATGTTTTCTTAGGGGCTGCGAAGTTGGCTATGGAATAATTAAATGTGCTTTTTTTTCTCTTTTAAATGAGATATTACTTGCTATATCTATTTTTATTAATAAGTCACAAAATGAAGAAAAATCGTATTTTACCCATCACTTATCAAGCTATATATAACAGTAAAAACAAAAAACAACTAATTAAATGTCAAATGACAGTTACTATTTGTCTCCGGTATCATTTATTAGAATTTCATATTATTGTTGGTTAATTCGTTAGTCTTTGTAGTAATTGTTATAATGATGGCTACTTTTAAAAATAGCGAAAAATTTGACATGTTGAGATGCTACATTCTTTGCCATAAAAACTGTGTAGAAGCTGAGCGAATATACTTGAAGCTATATCCCGAGAAAAGGCAACGAAGGGTGCGTAATTACAGAAAATTGGAAATAAATTTAAAAGCATATGTATAACATCTGAAGCACGAGTAATTTTGTACTTTTAAAAATTGATTGTAGCTCCTCTCATACTAAGGAATAATGCATCTAAGTTAAACAAACCTGTATCTTTTATAATAAGCGAGATCCCCATGCTGGAAATGTAATCTGGGACACCCTGTATATTCTTTGAAATTCACGTTTTTATTTGTGAATTTGTGTTAATTTGTATACTGCGGTTATACATAATACCCTACCAGATTTTTCTTCATTTTGTTCGCTATTTCATTCATTGGTGTCTTGAAGTTATAACAAACGCCGTATTCTCAAAATATTTGCATATTTACCAAGTTTTTACCAAAACATTTGGCAAGAATTCGCAAAATCTAATGATATCAGTAAATTTTCACAAAAACTTAAAACTTCAAAATAATTCCACAATTATAATTGTTGTAAATAAAATATCATTTCTTGGTTTATGTATTAACTCTAGACTGGACTGGTCATACCACATCGAACGCCTGTCACAAAGCCTGTCACGGTACCCTTTCGCACTAAAAAAAAAACCTTAAAAAATTGGCCACTAGAAACGCGGCCAAAACTGCATATCATGCACATGTTGAATCTTGGTTACTCTATGCTGTAATTTTTTGGGGTAACGCCAGTGACTCTGAACGCCTCCTTATTATACAAAAGCGATGTATAAGAAATATTTTTGGTCTAAATTACCGAGATCACTGTAAAGACACTTTTCGCGACAAAGAAATATTAACCTTTTACGGACTATTCATTCTCGAAGCCGTCCTTTTCGTAAGAAATAATGTTGCTGTTCGAAGAGAATATAAGAAACCATGCAGCCAATACCCGACATAAAAAAAATCTAAAGCCGATTGCTTCAAATAAACCTATCTTCAAAAAAAAATTGCCTCCACAATTATTGCTATAATTAACAAATTTAACACATCACCTGAGAGTATAAAAAATCTTCCCACCCACGACTTGAAGAAGAAATTAAGAAATGTTCTAATTTCTAAAGCTTACTATGGAATTAGTGAATACCTAAATTATGCTTCCTTTAAAAACTCTTAGGTAAATATAATTTTCTGTGTTTTTGTAAACCATTTGCATTATTATTGTGACATGTTTCACGCCTTTTTGGATATTTAAAACAAATAAAGATTATTATTATTTATTATATTTGATGTCGGATAATTTAAAACTTCAGAGCAAAACCAACAACATCACGTACGCTAATTTACAAATAATAATTCTAGTGTTCATTACAGCTTATTACTTGGAATGATGTGAAAAATTCATCATAGAATTCTCGTTATAATAGCGCTTGAAATTTCCGTTATAATTACGCAGATTTCTTGACATTGAACAGTCAATTCAGCATAAAACAATAATTTGAAAACAGTTCCTTGATTCTCGGCAATTCTGTTCATCACGATTTTTTATCAAAAAGCAATCTATATTTTCTCACTTGTTATATGTATCTACAATTACTCTTAGCTTGCGTGGAGTACAATACGAACACAAAAACAATGATAATTGGACGTTGTATGTTGGAAATTAACAAATAAAGCTACGTCAGAAATGATGGTTCTACATCAGTGTGTGTTGGGAAAAAAATGGTTCCTTGGCTGCAAATTTTACTTCCACCGATTTGCAGCCAATATTGACGGTACTAAATTATTTATTTTACTGTGCAAAACACAAAACAAATAATTTTTTTCCACGTTATTTGTGTCAATTAAATACATTATCTGATACAATTTTCTAAGTATTTGGTTTTAAAAAATATATATAGGTACTGTTACCAATAATTATTTTACTATCAGTATAAAATTGTTATTATTTTAAGTAAGGGCAGTTCTAAGCGATGATACTACTGTAAATGGGTTTTTAATGGACATAAAACATTATATGCATGCACTAGAAAAACCTTCTTATCACAACTAATAATTATTATTATTCATTCAATAATAATTTAAACAATTATACTGCAATTTTGTTGCTATCGGTTTTAAAAAGCACAATGATTTAAAGTTTTACGATAACTTTATTGCTGCTATAATAAAGCAACAATAAAACAATTCGATTTATACACCTAATTAAACATAATCTATGTGTTTTTGTTAAGATTGTTATATTTTTATGATATTTTTATTTATCATAATTCCAAGGTTATTTTTTAAGCTGTTTTCTGTCCTGCCATACATTCATATGTGTTAAATAATACAATACGCAATATTTACTCCTAATTAGTCTATCACGTTAATAATTACTAATTGAATTGTGAAAAAAGTCATAAAAATAATTTAAAAAAAGCTCGTTTTATTTTTGTTGTATTAAGAATACGATTTGTATAGATACTTGATTACTAAAAAACGCAGTGTTTTTGTGGTGCGTTTTTATTTTTTATTTTCGATTCATTTTTTTTTCTTTCCGGGGCCCTGCGATGAAAAGCGTCGCCGTAGATCATTTCAAAACAAATGAGGAGCGAAACGCGGTTAACCTACATTTTCCCCGAAAGCTCGTTGCGTCCCATTTGCATAACAATATTACAAAATCAATATGAACATTAATTAACAAAGAAGGATCTAAATTCATTTAACGCAGGATAATATGCACGCCCCACAGAGCCCGGCTAACGGCGAGCGGCGGCCCGCTCAGCGGGAATTCGCTACCGCAGCGCGCGTCTATTGTCAATTAGTCGTAGCACACTCGATCATGTTTGCTGGATTAATGAGATATGTATCCGTTGTCGACCGCACTCATCGCTTAACCCGCTAACTTGATGTCCGTGACATTACGACACGTTATCTGTTGATGATTCTCAATGATTTGTCGAACGCTTGATACGAATGGAATTGATTGATTAAATAGGCGCGCGGATTTGTGTCTGATAAATGCGCGCACAACATTCAAACACGATTTATAGAAAGACCGCCATAAATCAACGTGGCGTCATTTTCGGGATAGCGGGTCAGTTTGGGATGAGAGTACCTGGCGGTGTGGGTACATAATTAAAAGACGTCCAGGAAACGTATGGAAAAAATACGCAAAACTCTCGCCATTTAGGCCTAATTAACGCAGTTCTTAATGGATTTTTAAGTACCCCTAGTGGATATTGCAGAAGCCTGACGGCTTCTGTTATCAGTGTGCGGGCAAAATCCTGCTGTTAACGAGGATATCGGGTCATATTTGCGGCGTCTGTACAATAATCTGATCTGGAGCTTTTCAACTTACTGCTATTAGGTCGGGGGATGTATGCCCCTTATCCCTTTCGGAGCGTTCCTCCAGCTTGACGGCCTTAGCACCACGCAAAACTCTCAAAGTTTCACACAACCCCCGTAAGGCTTTTATCACCGCACATGCACACAGTGTTCCATCAGGTGGGTGCTATCAATTTAAACAATATAGCACAATACATCAATAGCTGTATGCATTCATGTGATTTGATTCAAACTGACTTTAATTCGTCAAGCGCCACTTTGCTGATCCCCTCTCTGCAACCCCACCGCGTACGTAAATAATATCACACTATAATTTGCGTTTTTTTGTTTTATTTTACTCCGTTGCCCTCCTCTATCAGGGCGGCCATGCATCCGTAAAGCCCGCCCAGTTAATAGCACCCTCAATTATTTTCCTTGTGCTGCCCTCTGTACCGCATCCTTCAAGACAAGTGCGTCTTAATTCAGTTTATTTGCACGCCGTTAGGTGGATCCAGCTACTAGCCCGACGCACGGCGCCTTTTCCGCGACACTCAACAATATTCCGGGAAAAAAAAACAAGCATCCGGAATAGGTTTCAAAGCAAATTAAGGATAAAGATGTTTTACGTTGTAAATTAATCATTCCGGAGTCGTTTTTGCTCTTTTTGTATGTACGCTTAATAGAGATTTCATTAGTGGGTCAAGCAACAAACCTGTTTGTCCGGCTACGGATAGACCCGCCGATGACCATTAGTTTTCCATCATATCACAAAACCGGGGCTGCCTTTTTTTCGTTTTTTGCGGTCATGGTTGAAATCGCTCTAAAACAAATAATAATTTGATCATGAATGGAGTTGATTGCTGCGTTACTTTAATTTTCAGACGAAAGATAATCTCTAATTATTAATTCGTACCGTAACGAAAGTGATAATTTGATTACAGTAATTAAACTCGAAAACAAATGCAAGTTTATTAAGTTCGAGATAATAAATCAACATCAGGAGCACAATAAATCTTGCTGTGTTAACATTGCAAATGTGTAAAACGAAAACAGAGAACTAAAAACGGAAGAACAAAAGATGATTTGTAAGGCAACATGAAACAATGATATTTTAGGAAGAGAATCACAAAGAATATTAAAATTTCCGGGATTTAGAATCTGAGGACAGTTGAATTTTTTTTCTTACGTGCTCGCTCCGGGGGAAAAACTTCCCGGAGCGAATAAGTGACATGGACGTCTTGTTTTCTGTGCTCGCTCCAGAAACCAGACTTTCCGAAGCTGATGTGGAATGTCTTTCGAGTAAAAAAACTTCTAGTGTGCTCGCTCCGGGAGCCAGACTTCCCGGAGCGGATAAGTAACGCGACGTGTAGATGGATGTCTAGTGCTGTATGCTCGCTCCGGGAACCAGACTTCCCGGAGCGGATTAGGAACGCGACGTGTAGATCGATGTCTAGTGCTGTTTGCTCGCTCCGGGAGTCAGATTTCCCGGAGCGGATGTATAACACGCGGTGTAGATAGATGTCTAGTGCTGTATGCTCGCTCCGGGAGCAAAACTTTCCGGAGCGGATTAGGAACACGCGACGTGTAGATCGGTCTAGTGCTGTATGCTCGCTCCGGGAAGTCTGGTTCCCGGAGCGAGCATACCGCACTAGACATCGATCTACACGTCGCGTTCCTAATCCGCTCCGGAACCAGACTTCCCGGAGCGGATAAGTAACGCGACGTGTAGATGGATGTCTAGTGCTGTTTGCTCGCTCCGGGAGCCAGACTTCCCGGAGCGGATAAGTAACGCGACATGTAGATGGATGTCTAGTGCTGTATGCTCGCTCCGGGAGTCCGACTTCCCGGAGCGAATATGTAACGCGACGTGTAGATGGGTCATGCTGTATGCTCGCTCCGGGTGCCAGACTTCCCGGAGTGGATAAGTAACACGCGACATGTAGATGGATGTCTAGTGCTGTATGCTCGCTCCGGGAGTCAGACTTACCGGAGCGTATAACACGCGACGTGTAGATGGATGTCTAGTGCTGTAAGCTCGCTCCGGGAGCCAGACTTCCCGGAGCGGATAAGTAACGCGACGTGTAGATGGATGTCTAGTGCTGTTTGCTCGCTCCGGGAGCCAGAATTCCCGGAGCGGATAAAGAACACGCGACGTGTAGATGGGTCTAGTGCTGTAAGCTCGCTCCGGGAGTCAGACTTAGCGGAGCGTATAAGTAACACGCGACGTGTTGATGGATATGTATGCTCCTTCCGCGAGCCCTATAACCCGGAACGAATGTGACATGTCGATGGGCGTCTCGTGTTGCTTGCTCGCTCCGGGAGTCACTCTTTCCGGAGTAGATGAAGGACATGCGATTTTAAAGCAGTAAATCGTTGCGTTAATAGACATAAATAGTATTAATTAACAATGAAACTTTGTTTTTTATGGTCTAGACAAATAAAAACTGTTTTGTTGCGCACGCCGAAAGATAAGTTCATACAGGCCCGGACTGGCCATCGGGCAGTTCGGGCAAATGCCCGAAGGGCCGGTGCCCAAATGGGCCGATTTGGGCCGGTCTAAGCTACGGGGTTAATAAGTTCGGCGCTGAAGTATAAGGAACGCAAAAATTATGATAAAAGGTGCTATTATAACATTTTCCCGTATAATACGGGCCGTATTCAATCTTAATGTTTTTCTGGGGCTCCACAATACTCAATAGCGTCGTATGTTTGATCGCGCCACTCGTGTTTAAGGAATAGTCCCGATATTATCCGAAACCTGACGCCTAGCTATAGATGTGTAAATAATAGTCTCATAATCTGCTTATTTTATAAAACACATTGTTTAATAAATAGATTCATAATAAATATATAAATGCGAGTTTATTAAGTCTGTGTAAGTGGTTATCATATAAAGCTTTTAGTGGGTCATAAAAGTTGATGCATGGTCTAAAACTAATTTTAAGATGGAAAAATATCAATAAAAATTGATATGACACTGGATTTTGGCGGTTTTAAAAATATTCGCAACAGTAAAGTGCCCGTATTTTAGGTTTTCAAAAAACTTTTTTTGGAACTCTTTTAAAATTCTTAAAACAATAGCACTTTACTCTTGGAAATATTTCGAAAATCGTTAAAATCTAATGTTATATCAATTTTTATTGAATTTTTTTAAAATTTAAAATTAGTTTTAGACCATGCACCAACTTTTTCTGAGAACAAAATATTTTGAGGAACCGATAATAAAACCTTTTCCATTTGTTGCAGACTTTTTGAATGTTAAAATAACTTCAAAAATTAAAATTGGAATTTTTACGTCAAATTTTACATTTTGTTTTATTATTAATTCTAAATAATCTTTCCCCATAAGGTTTTTTTGTAACTCTTCAATAAGCCACATTACTCTTGTGAATATTTCTGAAATCGCTAAAATCTAGTGTTGTATGAATTTTTATGAAATTTTAATTAGTTTAAGGTAATGCACCAACTTTGATCAAGAACTTTAAAAAAATACAATAAAATTCATAATATAAAATTATTCCATTTGTTGCATACTTTTTGAAAGACGCTGTATAAAGAATATAATGTAACGTGAAAAATGAATAAATTAGTTGCGAAAAGGAAAAATAATAGTCCAGTTTCTTAAAAAAAATCAAAAACATCAAAAGTTCTTGATTTTTTAAATTTAAATCAATGATTATTGATTTTTTAAATAAAAATCAAATTTTGACCAACCCTGGCTGTGGGCCTCTATAATCTGAATGCCCGGGCCGGTTTTTGTTCCCAGTCCGTCACTGAGTTCATATAACCTCGCGCGTCTTTAAAAACGGAAGTCGTAGTTTACAAATACAGCCTGAAGGGACGTGTATTATGATACATAATTCACATTAAGTCAATTACTGAATCATAATGAATAAGATGCTGAGTAATGGAATCAATGAATAGACAAACAGTGGCGTTTCTCATGTGAAAAATTCGCAGTTGGTGAAAACAGGCAGCAATTTATCAAAAATTTCCATATTGTCTAAGGCAGTGTTTTTAAAAGAGTGATCCGAGGGCCCCTTAGGTCCCTGAATCCTTCTGAAGGGGTCCTCAGAGCCTTTATAACATCCGAAAAACATCCAAATTTATTGGTAACACTAAATTAAAAACAAAAATATTATCTACAAAACAATTCATTGGGGTCCTCTGTAAGTTTTAAATTTTGAAAGGGGCCCCAAAAGTAAAAAATTTGAGAAACAATGGTCTAAAGTAAAAAATCACAAAAATTTTGAAAAAAATTGGAGCAAAACCGTTATGATGCTCCTTGGGTTATGGTTGGGATAAAAAAATATTTCAATAGATATTCAAAAATATTTTTCAAAATAGTTTTTACCAATGTACACCGTGATTCTTCGTGCATGAGTGTAGTTACTAAAATAATTTTTATTTCAAAATGCAAATAGGAATTTGATTCACGCTACATAAATTTGAAGTAAAAATATTGTGTACTTTTTATCTTGCGCAATTATTCATTTTTGTTTAGGCTGGAAGGAATCCGCTCGGCGCTCGCGTGACGAATTCCATAAAGATGCGTTTAGACTGTCCATTAAGCTTGGCAGACGCGAAAAAAAGGAATTTTCGCAAAACGTGACGCATATTTTAAAAAGTGCAAGCGCTCTTGGTAATTCAACATCTTCACGTGGGACTTTTACCAACATTTCTGGCTAGAATTGTCGCTTCAACGCACGAAGTTATAAGGTAAAATAAAAACCATAGATATAAACATTTATAAGATATTTTCTTAACAAAATAAACGTACAAATATTTACAACGGCTGTATATGTACAAAATTCTTATATACATTAGTAAAGGACTTTGGTCCCTCGATTTTTAAGGAAATTTACCACAGAACGTTAGATATGGCTCCACTAAATCACATACAACATCATTGTTCAACATTTTGCAAGTAAAAACCACCGTATCCATTATGCATGTTAAAAGAATTGGGCACAACGGTGATGTCCGATTCCACCGGGGCATTGCTCGTTTTGTTCACGATTTCTTGTGCAGGACTCAGAGGCGCGGGGCTTTTTGTTTTACCATTCTTGTGCGTCTTCACGTGTTTAGCCAGATGATCGGATCTCATGAATCTTTTATTGCACACGGCACATGCGAACCTTTTTTCTCCGGTGTGCGTGCGAAGATGACGCTGGAGTTCGTCGGACCTTGTGAACCTCTTTCCGCAAAACAACCAGTTGCAGACGAACGGACGTTCCCCCGTGTGCCACCGTAGGTGGGCTTGAAGATGGGAGGTTTTTCCGTACACTTTATCACAACCGGGGTAATGGCAGATATGCATTTTTTTCGACTGGGGTTTCTTCAAGCCGCTGTCTTCGTTAACACAATTAGGGCACTGGCATTTTATACACCTTCTCGCTTTTGTGTACGCGGAGAAATCAGACACTGACATTTCCGGTTTCACCATTTTAACCGAAGGAAAACTCATGTAGGAGTTCTGCGACCACTGGTAGGGCTGTTGATGTACCGTCACTTGCTGGGGTTGATAGCCACTGGTAGCGATGTCTGCAGGAGGTGGTGAGTGTTGAAACCAATACTGATTGCCGTAACTGTGGCTGTACGAGCTCTGGTAGTGTGGTGAATATTCCAGAGGAGATCTTGCGGATTCTACTGGTATCTGTGGTACGTAGCTGTCATTACCGCAAGAAGTCGTCATTGGTGACATCTGGGATGAAAACGGTTGGTGCTGGTACATTCTCGAACAAGTTGCAGCTAATAAATTTAACGAAGAAATCTGGAAGAGATATTGTTATGTTAAAATAAAGTTAATGAGTGTAGAATCCAAAAACTAACAAAATTATCTACTGAAAAAGAGACGATCGTCTCGAACGGTATAGATTTTCTTCAAAGAAAATTTTTTTAGAACTTAGGATAAGAGATTTTTTAATTAAACTTATACAATGGTTAAAAAATCACTTATTTTATGACCGAAAACAGTTCTTTTTTAAAGAACCTCTATACCCGTCTCTTTATCGGTATATTTAAAAGAGAGTCTCGAAATCAGCCTAAATACTATCTGATAAGAGATTGTATTCACAAACAAGAATTTTGATTAAAATGTTCTAATTCTATGACATACCTACGTTAAATGTAGCGATATGACAAACGTATTGTCATGTTCACTGGGGATATTTTAGATATGTGTGTGTAAATTAAAAAAATAAATAATACTGCAACTGAGAGACGAAAAATCCTTTGAAAAAAAAACGATAACGAGAATTTTGCGTAGAATCTTTGACGTTCGACGTTCGATAACAATACAACAACAATATCATCAGGCAGGCCTTTGTCAATTCATTTTCCAAAACCAGATCATCTATGAACACGTTACTTTAAAAGCTCACATAATATAAAAAACACGAAAGTGTAAACCATAAATTTATAAATACATTTAATGTAATATAAAATTAACATAAATTTAGTTACTCTGCTATTTTCCAATAAATTATGTATGTAAATTTACGCTGTAAGTGATGCTTCAGTTGTATTTAACCTAACCACATTAGCTCCAAACCAAAAAGACGAAAAACCGGGTACTAAAACGCAGCCAAAAATTGTGAATAACATAAATCGAACCAGTTTCAGTAATACAAAAAGAATTTCGTAACTTTAGATCCATCATAAAAAATTTAATGTATCTTCTTTGCATTATATATTAAATTAATTGTATCAATTACAAACTAAAAACACATCCCTTACGGATAAAAACGCGCTACAAATTTGCATATAAAGTGGGGTGATTACCCAGCAAGTTTAATTAGGAGTTGAATTATTAACTACGTTTTTTTTTTACGTGCGCAATTTCTTGATACAATATTCTTATCAGGATAATCTAATACGATTTTTTCCATAACTTTTTAGTGCATATACTCATGTACATGCTTGCGTGTTCAACAAGAAGTAGTTGCATATGATTACCACTTTAATAGAAAAAAAAGTCGAGCCAATTTTAGCTTGAATTAAACGCGTACGAAAATTCCGATCGGTAATTTTTAAAATTAGTGTTTCCTTAAAACTAGCGCTGCTGAAAATTTATTTAAACATGTACAATTAGAAAAGATGCAAGTTGGGTATGATTATAAAATTAATTTTACTAAATTAATATCTTAAGTACGATGCAAGTACGAAAAAAATAAAATACTAGTGAGTGCTTTTTAAAATAAATTTTGTTTCAAATTATCTTTACCAAGAAAATATTTAAATATGGGTATTTATAGGTTTTTTTGATTGAGTTTTATCATAAAGTAATTTGTTTCTAACAAACCAAATAACAAAGCGTAGAAAAAAGCAAAAAAAACTGCAAATTGTAGTGCTTTGCAAAATGGTCGTTTTAATTTACTGTTGTCAAAAAATTATTAATATTGGGTAATAAGGGATGTTTTTTCAGCTTAGTATAATGGTAAAACTTGAAACTTTTTCGCTAAACATAGTACCAAAAGGTACGAAAAAGCAAAGAATAATTAAAAATCGAATGAGTGCTTTTCAAAATAGGTTTAATGTACTTTTAAATGACCGACACACAAAATTACTAGAACACAGGCATTGAGGTTTTTATTGAGCTCAGTAAAATTATGAAACTAATTTAGTTCCTTTCGAATCCAACACTTAGGCGTACCTTGAACGAAAAGCAAATGAAAAAATCACCTATTTTAAGCAATTTCTGGTTATTTCAAAAAATAATAAATCTCGTGTTGTATTTGTTTGTTACTTATTCGTTTTCTAATTCATTTGAAAACCCGACTATGTACGAATAAGCAGGGAAAATTTATTTAAAAGGTATGAACCGTAAAATTACTGAAACATACCCGATAAGGGCGGCTTTTTTATAGCTCAGTATAATATAAAAAAACGAATTTCTTCCGCTCTAACTAACTCAAGGTATGATGAAGCAAAGTAACAGAAAAATTTCCCTAATTAAAATAATTATCAGTCATTTCAAATATTTAATAATTTTGAAAACCAGAAAAGCAAAGCACTAAGTTTTGAAAAAAAAACTAAAAAATTTGCTTAGCGCAGGAATCGAAACTAGCACGATTTTTTTGGTTTTGCAAAAAAAATTCAAAAACTCAAAATTTTTCAGTAAAATTTTTGAAAAAATGTTTTTGAGTAACCAAAAAAATCTAAAAATCAGCCGCTTCATTAAACCGCCACTAATCCGCTTAATCTTTCGATTTTTTTAGCCAAAAATATTTTTTCCAAAATTCCTCGTCACAGAGCAACATCAAAGACATCCTCTCATCCGAATGCACTCCAATAAACACGACTGAACACAAGCAATCATCAACATTCCAAGACAGTATTAATAAAATCGTAAACAATAATGAAAGGGTGTCCAACATGATTACTATTATTATAAAACCACGCACCTGCGGCTGCGCATTGCCGTGCTGATACTGAAGTTGAGAAGAGGCCATCATTGTGGACACTTAAACGGCGCACTAATAACTGAGATTGCGTCTAGGAGGCTGTGGTGAGATGACGATCGAGATGTTTGGGGGCGGAGCTGCGCGTGATACTTGCGCGACAAGTGACCATCTCCAGCATCCCTCGATGCCCGAGGGTCCCTAGAGGGTGAAAGTCCTTTACTTGGCGAAAAGAACAAAAAAAGATAGACCAAGATCGTAGTAAAACTTAATCTCTGTTTCGATGATGCAGCTTTTTTGGGCTTTATTTGTTTACTGTATCCTTGACAACCAAATAAACAAAGAAAAAAAATCCACCCTTTTTATAATATTGATGAAATATACATAATTGCCAGGATGTGTACAAGCAATCTACAAAAAGTAACGAAAGAGTGTTATTATATTAGATATTCTAGAATCTAAAACACGAGTTAATAGATGAAGAATTAAGATAAAGTCCTTTAAACCACCCCCATACGTAATCCTCTGATCTTTTCATATTGAATGAAACGCGAGATATTGCAATTCTTTCTGTTAAAGATAATTTTAAAAGTATCTCTAGCGTGCCTTTCATGCTAACAGATTTTTTTGGTGAACTTTAAAAGTATCCTTGGGTCATTCTATTAAGTCTTTGCAAATTTTACTTCAGAGGATGGGGTGGAAGTTGTGGATTGTTACAATAATGAGTGATAGGTATAGTTATGTGTGTTTAAACAGCGAATTAGTTTCTGAATAGCAGGAAAATTGTTTCTGTTGGGATTCAACGAAGTTTTAAGAACTTGTTTGGAGATGAGACAGTCAAAACTGATGCCAATGGAATGGTGGATAAAAAATCTTCTAGCGGTGAAAAAGTTAAATGCATAGTGTCTTTTGAAAACACAATGATAAAACCGTTGTGAATTTTCTGGAATCAAAACTGAACATAATTATGCAGCTTGTTATGTGGAACCAAACAATCAAGAAGCTACAGAACCAGATTATCTGACATAAGCTAGACAAAAAAAAAAGATATATCTTCGCCAGTATGATAATCCAGTCTTACAAACTTGCAACGTGACCTTTTCAAAAAATTACGTTGCAAATTTGCTGGGTCTCTTAGTTACAACAGCCTTTTAGTCCTGGTTTGGCTTAATGAGACTTCTGTTGAATCTTTGGAAGTTTAGTATTGTTTTCAGTAGCTTATAGTCGAAAAAATAATTAATTTGGAACAATCCTTGCTCGAAGAACTGGTTTTGAATTGGCAGTATCAAAGCTAAGTGAGATTTCGATCAAATCCAAAAACTTCTGCCATTCTTTACGACATACCGTCAACACATTATTAAGACGTGCCAAGACCGATTTAACTCTTTGTCAACAAATTCCGGACGATAGCAAGTTGATATAATCTCAGTATAGTAAAAATGAACAATTAAATCCTGTCATAAAAAGGATTCCTGTAAGTTTCACGCCTATCAAAACACAACGGTGCGCCTGGGGGTAAGCTGCCGGACCTTTCATGGGGTCTCCCTCAGCTGATGGACCCAGTATGTCGCTAAATGTGCGGCATTGTCTAGTGGCGGTCGTCATCAGCCCCGCGGGTCATGATTTATGACTAGCTGGTCCGAACGGTCAGTACTAAAGTGATTTACAGCTCCTTGAGCCTTCCTTTGATCATTCTCGACCTTTTATGACCATACTGATGTGTTTGGTTTAAGGTTTTTAGTAGCTTTCAGAGTAGCCTCGCTAAATAACTATTGTTTCGTTATTGAAACAAGTATTATTGGTTGTTGCGTTAAAAAATCGAGAAGTAATAGTTTTCAAGACAGTGTGATGAAAACTTACATTACACAAAGTATTTTTTTGTAAGACTTGGAGTTCTACGCAAAGTTGGATGGATTCACAAGCAGTGCTCTATTTATGACCTGATATTAAAGTTTACACTCGATGAACCTAAAAGTTGGCCATAATTACATACAAAATTGATAATATACAACAAAATAGTTGAAAAATATTTCTTAAATTATTTTATGTAAATCGTGAAGAGACTTACTTATAATTATTACATCATGCTAAGAGCTTTATCAAATTTGGTTTGATGTATACCATAAATTTAAGCCATCATATCAGGTATGATCAGATAAGAAAATTGACAATATAAATTACACTATCTAGTTTTATAATTACTGAGTCAGAGAAAGTGAAAAAGTTTTATCAAGATGCTATCAGGAAATTCCATTACTGCCTAGATTTAGCCTGACGACTAGTTCTGCTTTAAAAGATTTATAAATGTTTAACACCGTATCGTTTATCGATTATTAAAAATCCGTGAGAAGTGATTTAGACACTTTTGTGTTCATTTAAAACACAGATTTTCAACTTCACAGTAAGTGCACTGCATTTAAGAATAAAATTCAATAGTTACTGTCTTACAAAAAATAAATTTATAGCACTAGCAGTTACCTAAGAAAACATTATTTATTATTTAGTAATGAGTCCTTCTACTGTTAGGTGTAGGACTGTTGAGCTGTGTTGTGCTGATTTTTTTTCATGTTTTTCTGTCTTGTGCTAGCCTTTGTATGTCTTTCCATTTGATTTTTATATCCTTTGCTTTGTTAACTGTGTCTTGCCAGGTTTTTCTCGCTCTACCCCTTTTGTTTTTTCCCTGTGATCTTGCTTCATATGCTTTTCTAGTTAACCTTTCTCCTTTCATCCTATAAATGTGAACCAACTATTCCAGCTGCCTTTGTTGTATTTTTGTTTCAACTGATTTCATCTGATTGTTCTGTATAAGTTTCGTTTCTGATTCTTTTTTGGTTTTTCCTTCGACTTTTCTTAGAAATCTCATTTCTGCTGCATTCACTCGGCTACTATTTTTATTTGTGAGTGTACACGTTTCACTTCCGTATAAAAATAAAGATTAGAGCTTTTATATCTGTCCTATTTTGTTTTAATGCGACACTATATTTTGCAATAATAAATAAACAATTTAGAGCATAATATCAGGAAAATATTCAAGTAGAAAGACCATTAGTTGCAGCCAATGTAAGAAAATTGCTTGAAGAAACCTGATCAATGTTCCGATTACTTAAATGATGCATGTAAATGTAATAAAAATTGGTTTCATTAAAATATTTTTAGTTTTTTATAAAAAACACCTTTGTCTAAAGGCTAGACCGGTTTCTAAACTCCCATATCTTCATCAGTAGCCTTGTTCATACACGTAAAGATACTTGATTTTTAACTAAACTTACTTATATTATATGTATAGAAATATATTTTTTTAAAACTGGACATTTTTGAATAAACTAAAGCAATATTTAGCTTCACATTCATTAGTTGTACCTGCGGTTTTTTTATTATATTATTATAAATGTGTGAAGAATATTTGAGAATCACATTTTTTGGAAATAGAGAAGTCCCAAAACGAACAAAAGTAGAAGTGGCCAAAAAAGGTTGTAACTCCTCCACTTTTATACGGAAGTGAAACGTGAACACTCACAAATAAAAATAATAGCCGAGTAAATGCAGCAGAAATGAGATTTCTAAGAAAAATCGAAGGAAAAACCAAAAAAGAATCAGAAACGAAACTTATACAGAACAATCAGATGAAATCAGTTGAAACAAAAATACAAGAGAGACAGCTTGGATGGAAGGGTCACATTTATAGGATGAAAGAAAAAAGGTTAACCAGAAAAGCCTATGAGAAAAACCTGGCAAGACGAAGTTAAAAAAGCAGCAATGGATATAAACATCAAATGGAAAGGCATAAAAAATCTTGCACAAGACAGAAAAACATGGAAAAAAGTCAGCACAACACAACCCAACGGTCCTACAACTAACGGTAGAAGGACTCATGTGTCATGACTAAATGAAATAATTGAAATGGTTTAGTATATTTTTTGTACTTCACTGTCATGTTATCTACATACATAAAGTATTGCAAACTATTTTCTTTAGCTTTCGTTTTTTAATGTTATCGGCAGTTTCTTTAAAAAAATTATGTGTTAAGTCGTCAATAACAGACGCTGGCGATTTTGAGTTTAACGACACTTCTAGTAAATCTAATTAACGTACAATAAAGGGTAGATGTGGCATGAACTAATTAGGGCTTATCTCAGTATGAATTTCCTTATTTGTGACATGAAACTGATAAGGCGACACTAAATCCTTTGTGCCCCAAGTGATCGAAGAAGTAACAAATGAACACCTCGACGGGGGTTCGTCCTTTACAAGAATTCCATATGGCTATGTACTGTTTGTACGCATCATCCCGAAATGCCGGTGACCTGCAGTCCCTAAACCGCTTAACTACACATTTCTTTAACGACATGGAAATTTGACAACCCTCTAGGAAATAAACTACGTTAAGGCAGTTAGCCAAAATGAGCTTTTTTTGCAGTTTGTTAGTACAAATCGATTTATTTTGTAAGACATTTAGTCAGTGGTTGAAGAAAATCGGGGTGAAAAGTTTTTGAACTGCTGGTTGCCCCAACCTGCCAAATCAGGTGCTCCTAAAACTCAAAAGGGCACGATAAAGCATGTTAAGTCCTTTCTCTGCTTGAAATTTGTAACTTTTATACCTACTTTGCGAAAAAAAATTCTTTTGATAACCATGGGAACAGACACTTGACATTTGATATTTCTTTGACGTAATGTTTTTTTGCCGCTATTTATACAGGGCTGTTAAAACGATTATAGAAATACTAATATTATAAAGTGTCAACATAATTCTGTCACATGTAATTTGTATAAAGCTTATTTATATAGGATGTTCTACGTTTGAAGGTGCATGACTGTATACATTGATAAAACAAAATCAATTAGTTTCAAATATAATAGGAACATTATTGAAATCTTATCTTAACTGTTATTCGCGTTCAGTTTGCGCAAACTACATTAAAGTAATTAATTACATCAACAAATTGTACGTGCGAAAATTAATTTTCATTAGGAATTATCATTCCTATTAAACAATATCGTTAAAACTTTATACACACGTTTTTATACCATAAATAATGATCAGTAACCTTCTAAGTGTCCAAATTATGATTAAACAATTTTCACATAGAAAGCAAAGTGCAGTTTCTTTCAAGAAAAACTCAAAAAATGTTTAAATTAAAGTAATTTGCCACAAACTCCATAGATACGTCATATTCAAAATAAATATTGATTATTAATCTTCAAATGGTTCAAATAATGATTGAAAAATGTTAATAGAAAGTGGAATATGTGGAAATACGGTGTAGTCTTAATACTTTTTTAAGAAAAAGTCAAAAAAAATTGAAACTGCATAGATACGTCATTTGCACAGTGAATTTTGATTATTAATCCTCAAGTGGTTCAAATTATCATTACAAAATGTAATTGAACAATAGAAAAATTATAAAAACTGCAGACTTATCAAAGAAAAATTGGAAAGTGTTTAAATTAAAACCAAAGCAATTGCCTTAAAAACTTGTGTATGCCATGAATAATCATTAATAACTTTTAGATGGCCCAAATTTTGATTAAAAAGTTGTTATGGCAATAGAAAAAGTACAAAGGCTACAGAAATTCATCCTTTGCTGCACTTTTTTAAGTAAAAACCGACAGATTTTGAACTTAAAGCAATTTGCTGAACGCTCCATACTTCATACACAGGTACCTAATCGTCTAAATACATTTAATTAGTTTAAATAAGTTTAAGAAAGTATCCGTTATAAACTGAAAAGTGTTGGAGCATTTAATAATTTAGAGTTATTAATATCGTGAGTAACTTCGTATGCAGTATTCTTTAAAACTTTTCATAAAAATTAAACAATTAAAAACCAATTTGTACAAGCAAAGTTATTGCCACTACAATCCCCAAAAGATGCAATAAAATTCAGCAAATTTCTAATTCATGTACAACTGCTAAAGTGTACTTAGTTTAAAGCTGATTGTCGGATGAAATGTTGAAATGGGCTCTAGGATAACACCATTAATAATTGGATTTTTGGGATTATAAGGGACATCTGTTTATTTTTACATAGATACGGCAAACCCTGACTGATTTTAACTCAAAGACTTTTGTTAATTTTCCAGAATTTATTTTTCTTATACAAGCGTTTGTTCGATACGAACATTTATAAATCATTTTTGATTTTTTTCAAACCTATTTTGCAATATATTTTCTATTGCTTCAAATATTTGTGCACTGAAAAAAGGTATATAAAATAACTAAAATGTTTCAAGTGCCACAAAACTTATTAAATATAATAATATACTAAGTACATCGATAATAATATAAACGATAGTTCCAGGGAAACTGCGAGTGAGGTTCTGTTTTTCTGTATTTTCAACAATAATTAGCTTAATACACCATGATTGCTTAATAAATGTACATCTCGACAGACGTAACTATAAATAATTTTCAAACTGCGGTGAATTTTCATTTGAATTTTACAGGAAACGTTTATCTAAAGTATCTTTACATGACAAAAATACTTTTGAATTTTTTCACTATTCTGTTTTTCCGTATTTTCAACAATTAGCTTAATACACCATGATTGTTTAATAAATGTACATCTCGAGAGACCTAACTATAAATAATTTTCAAACTGCTGTGAATTTTCATTTGAATTTTACATCCCTAAATGAAAAAAATACTGTTGCATTTTTTCACCATTCTGTTTTCTTGTAAAATATAAATTTACGAGCATACCTATTTTGAAAAGCGTATTAGTGTGAAACTCAATAAAAATTTTAGACTTGCTTTTGCCATCTAGTAGCGGTTACACTATCTTGCACCCATCTGAGAACAGAACCTAAGCTAACTTCAGAATGTTACATGATTTTTGACGTTTACCCCACCCCTCCTTTTAAAGTACTATAAACATATAGGGTGGTGTGTATTTAGCAAATGGGGCATGTATTATATAATAATACATGCTTAATCCCTAGAATAAGGTACTTCAACAATCTAGCAATATGGGTAAGTCACGATTAACTTCAAATTTGTAATCATTGCCGGTTCAGCAACGTGTTACATTAAAGTAAGGTTAAGTCAGTGTTACATAAACATGTTGTTTTAGGTTTCAAAAAGATCCTTCAGTGCTCCACCACCCCCACAGTCAATATTAATAGAAAAATGTCTAGAAGATCCAGTCATTGTAGTACCAGACACCAATCGAGTTGACATGATAGGCCCTCCTGATAAGATTTCCAATCTACGACCGATATTACGGCATCAACTACGGCATGAAACACCACTACAACAGCATTTACGAGAGCTCCAGGATGAAACCCAAGCATGGAACCATAAATTCTGGGCAGAACACAACACAAGATTCGTTAAAGTAAGTGTCGTATGTCGTTGCTGTACTTCATTTATTCAATAAATAATAATACAACGAAATTAATCACTTTTGTTTGTTTCAGGAGAAAAAGGAGTACGAAGCAGATCACCGACCTCCTAATAGTGACCAAACAGCATTGACAGCCGACGAAATGAGTGATTTTTACAAGTGTTTTTTAGACCAGAATTGGAAGACACACGTAAATTACAATTTTGAGTGGTACAAACGTAATTTAACACTTCTAGTGCTGGCTTTTAGGGCCTCCGTGGAAAACATAGCCAGAATTCATTAATAGGACGTTAGAATCGTATAAAAAATAGTGAATTTGCACATAAACCGATAAAATTGGAACATTGCGATCACCAATTTTAAAGAAGTACTTACGCAATGATGTTACAGCCACAAGTTGGGTTCCTGTCGCTTGATACACTTAAAAATTATTAAGTCATTTGTGTAAAGGCCTTAAAATTCCCTTATCACATATTTGTCCTTTTATATCATTTGTTAATCAACATTATGTTGTAAATTTGTTGACTTTGTTTATTTATTTGTTTATTTGGGATACATATAATATCTTTTTGCTTGAAATTTATTGTTGTTACTGTATATTTGTATAGTAATTATGAAAATTTGTTGTAACACTTCTGTAACCAGTATTTTTGTGTAAATAAATAATATTTTTATTATAGCTTTTTTATTATTTACTGCAGTGCTATGAACCAGATAAAGTTGTGATGTTATAATATAGGAATATTTGCTTTTTACTTGGTGATTTTTCAATGCAATGTATAAATAACATTCTATCTACACTATAATCAACTAAAAGATTTTTCTCGCAAATAAATAATTCATTACTTTACTTAATTTAAACTAATGAACCAATACCATGCCCTTAACATAAAATATTAAAGAAAAAGTCAATGATAATAGTAATGTAAATAGTTAATTTTTTACAAATCGTATTTTTATTTGCTATGTAGCAAAAATAATATTTGTGTGGAATCCGCTTGAAAAAGCCACTTATTATATTTATTGATAACAGGCGCCTACTTAACCCACTAAGTAGGTTGCGCCTAAATAGGTATGCAATGTGCTTAACAAAGCGCCTAGTTTCGGCATTTTCAGGCAACCTGCGTACCAACGACGTTAAATTATTTGCATATACATGTAGGCGTAATGTACAGTATGCAACCCACTAAACGTTGCGCCTATTGATAGGCAACCACGACACAAAACGCCTACATAGATATGCAACTAATGTCACACAACGGTTACGCAGGCTGTCTAAAAATGACAAAAGTAGGCGTTTTGTTCAGCACATTGCATACCCAGGTAGGCGCAACGTGTTAAGTGGGTTGCGTTCTGTAATTATGAATTACAATAAAAACTGAACAATATTGTTCTTATGACAAACAAAATTAATTTCTGAAGTATACAGTACCAAGATAATCGTGAACTTCAATAAAAATTAAAATAAATTGGGTTAAGATCAAGTTATTAAAGATTTGGTTTTTGACTAGAACTGTCAAAACAGATTTATCTGTAAAAATCCAATAAAAATTATATAATGCAATATCGATGTCTCAAATATGAGTTTATAAAGTACACTGCACTAACTCAATCGAAAAATAAAATAAATATCAAATTATATCTGGTAACGATTAAGTTATTAAAAATTTTGTTTCAGACCAGAACTGTCAAAACATAATTTATTAGTAAATATCCAATAAAAATTAAACGATGCAATATTTATGTCTCAAATATAAATTTATAAAGTATAGTGGACTTGGCCAGTTGGGAACTTGAATAGAAATAAAAATATTTGTGATACAGAATGAGTTATTAAAATATTGCTTTTGGATCGGTGCTGACGAGAGACACTTAGTAGTAAAAATCCAATAAAAATTAAACAAATTCATTTTGTAAAAAGTAACTGTGAAAAATCGTTTCCAAACTGACGTATAAAAGCAATAATTACATGTAGACCAAACTTTCACGCTTTTTTCGTTATTTCTAGACCAAATTTTGCATGTCGATTTGCATTTACCACCTTTAATAAACCTTGTAATTTTTAGTTGAGTATATTGCCGTGATTTTTGCTAACGTGGCGCCACCAATCGGGTTCACATTCAAAAAAGACTGGTGGTAAAATCAGCAACTAATTCAAGGTTGAATTGCGGTCAAACTTGGCCAAACTTGTAAACAATCCTCTGAACTTAAAGGTTTGAAGGTCATTCAAGGTGATTAAAACATAGCATACGAGGTTTCACCGAGAAATTCGGTGACATATTTGTGAATTAAAAATGACATACATGGTCTCGCCTAGAAATTCCGAGACAATTATTAAACTTATTGAATTATTTACATTACATGAAATAGTACCACTATGTGCAAATTATATGTTTCCATTTCGAAGGCAGAGGTGCAGTCAGGTGCAGTTGAACTGCTGCAATCCAGGTGTGTAAAACCTCTGTTAAACAAAGCTGTTAATGAAACAGTGAAGGGTGATTCTTATTCAGACAATCATTACGATGTAGCGTATTATTAGAGAAAGACTATAGCTTTGAATCCGGCAATAACAGTCAGTGTTATAACAATCTGTAAATGTTTTTATTTTAGTCGCAGCAGAATATTCTTTACGTTTAAAGGAATCCAAAACATCAACAGACGGTTCAAGATCTAGATGAAAAAATTCACAAACTGGGAGTAGTTTTTCACCTCCATGTAATGAAGACAACTTTTTAAACTGTAGCAGAAATTCTAGCTATAATTTCTACAAGCATAAGACTTTTATTAACTGTTGAAGATCGTAAGACGTTTGCGGGTAATAAACTATTTAGTTGGTACATTAAAACCATCTAAACGAAATTATATTTTAGAAATTAAAAAATTGCTTTTGGATCGTTGCTGTCGAGAGACATTTAGGAGTAAAAATCCAATGGAAATTAAACGAAGCTATATCTATGTCTCAAATATGAATTTATAAAGTATAGTGGACTTGATCAGTTGGGAACTTGCATAGAAATAAAAAAAATTGTGATACAGAATGAGTTATTAAAAAATTGCTTTTGGATCAGACCTGTCGAGAGACATTTAGAAGTAAAAATCCAATGGAAATTAAACGAAGCTATATCTAGACCTCAAATATGAATTTATAAAGTATAGCGGACTTGGTCAGTTGGGAACTTGCATAGAAATAAAAATATTTGTGATACAGAATGAGTTATTAAAAAATTTCTTTTGGATCGTCGCTGTCGAGAGACATTTAGTAGTAAAAATCCAATAAAAATTAAACGAAGCTATATTTAGGTGTGAAATATGAATTTATAAAGTATAGTGGACTTGGTCAGTTGGGAACTTGCATAGAAATAAAAAAATTTGTGATACAGAATGAGTTATTAAAAAATTGCTTTTGGATCGTCGCTGTCGAGAGACATTTAGTAGTAAAAATCCAATGGAAATTAAACGAAGCTATATCTAGGTGTGAAATATGGATTTATAAAGTATAGTGGACTTGGTCAGTTGGGAACTTGCATAGAAATAAAAATATTTGTGATACAGAATGAGTTATTAAAAAATTGCTTTTGGATCGTCGCTGTCGAGAGACATTTAGTAGTAAAAATCGAATAAAAATTAAACGAAGCTATATTTAGGTGTGAAATATGAATTTATAAAGTATAGTGGACTTGGTCAGTTGGGAACTTGCATAGAAATAAAAAAATTTGTGATATAGAATGAGTTATTAAAAAATTGCTTGTGCATCGTTGCTGTCGAGAGACATTTAGTAGTAAAAATCCAATAACAATTAAACGAATCTATATTTAGGTGTGAAATATGAATTTATAAAGTATAGTGGACTTGGTCAGTTGGGAACTTGCATAGAAATAAAAAAATTTGTGATACAGAATGAGTTATTAAAAAATTGCTTTTGGATCGTCGCTGTCGAGAGACATTTAGTAGTAAAAATCCAATAAAAATTAAACGAAGCTATATCTAGGCCTCAAATAGGAATTTATAAAGTATAGTGGACTTGGTCAGTTGGGAACTTGCATAGAAATAAAAAAATTTGTGATACAGAATGAGTTATTAAAAAATTGCTTTTGGATCGTTGCTGTCGAGAGACATTTAGTAGTAAAAATCCAATAAAAATTAAACGAATCTATATTTAGGTGTGAAATATGGATTTATAAAGTATAGTGGACTTGGTCAGTTGGGAACTTGCATAGAAATAAAAATTTTTGTGATACAGAATGAGTTATTAAAAAATTGCTTTTGGATCGTCGCTGTCGAGAGACATTTAATAGTAAAAATCCAATAAAAATTAAACGAAGCTATATTTAGGTGTGAAATATGAATTTATAAAGTATAGTGGACTTGGTCAGTTGAGAACTTGCATAGAAATAAAAAATGTTGTGATACAGAATGAGTTATTAAAAAATTGCTTTTGGATCGTTGCTGTCGAGAGACATTTAGTAGTAAAAATCCAATAAAAATTAAACGAAGCTATATTTAGGTGTGAAATATGAATTTATAAAGTATAGTGGACTTGGTCAGTTGGGAACTTGCATACAAATAAAAAATTTTGTGATACAGAATGAGTTATTAAAAAATTGCTTTTGGATCGTCGCTGTCGAGAGACATTTAGTAGTAAAAATCCAATAAAAATTAAACGAAGCTATATTTAGGTGTGAAATATGAATTTATAAAGTAGAGTGGACTTGGTCAGTTGGGAACTTGCATAAAAATAAAAAAATTTGTGATACAGAATGAGTTATTAAAAAATTGCTTTTGGATCGTTGCTGTCGAGAGACATTTAGTAGTAAAAATCCAATAAAAATTAAACGAAGCTATATTTAGGTGTGAAATATGAATTTATAAAGTATAGTGGACTTGGTCAGTTGGGAACTTGCATAAAAATAAAAAAATTTGTGATACAGAATGAGTTATTAAAAAATTGCTTTTGGATCGTTGCTGTCGAGAGACATTTAGTAGTAAAAATCCAATGGAAATTAAACGAAGCTATATCTAGGCCCCCAATATGAATTTATAAAGTATAGCGGACTTGGTCAGTTAGGAACTTGCATAGAAATAAAAATATTTGTGATACAGAATGAGTTATTAAAAAATTGCTTTTGGATCGTCGCTGTCGAGAGACATTTAATAGTAAAAATCCAATAAAAATTAAACGAAGCTATATTTAGGTGTGAAATATGAATTTATAAAGTATAGCGGACTTGGTCAGTTAGGAACTTGCATAGAAATAAAAATATTTGTGATACAGAATGAGTTATTAAAAAATTGCTTTTGGATCGGTGGCTATCGAGAGACATTTAGTAGTAAAAATCCAATAAAAATTAAACAAAGCTATATCTAGGCCTCAAATATGAATTTATAAAATATAGTGGACTTGGTCAGTTAGGAACTTGCATAGAAATAAAAATATTTGTGATACAGAATGAGTTATTAAAAAATTGCTTTTGGATCGGTGGCTATCGAGAGACATTTAGTAGTAAAAATCCAATTGAAATTAAACGAAGCTATATCTAGGCCCCAAATATGAATTTATAAAGTATAGCGGACTTGGTCAGTTAGGAACTTGCATAGAAATAAAAATATTTGTGATACAGAATGAGTTATTAAAAAATTGCTTTTGGATCGGTGGCTATCGAGAGACATTTAGTAGCAAAAATATACTGTGCTAAGTCAATTAAGAACTAGAATAAAATTTAAAATATTTAAGATAAAGAATAAGTTATTAAAAAATTAGTTTTAGGCCATTAAATATTTCAATAGAGAGTAATTGTTCACAAAAAATAAGTTCTGTATGCCACTGTTTAAAGGCATACGATTTTCCACCTAAACAAAAGAACTAAGTTTAAATGGGCACATCTGTAAATCGAGAATGTACTGATTAGGAAAATCCTAGAATTAATATTTCCACAAGAACTCAGTATCCAGTATTAGTAAAACGCAAAACAAACGCAAAACAAATGCAAAAAAACAAAAAATAACAAATTACAGTTCATTTATTGATTTATTTTACAAAAACAATTGGGGAAAATGGACGGCGACAGTTTTAAACCAAAAACTTCTAAAATAACACTAAAACTTAATGTAAATGATAACATTGTCATACGTTTTGAATCCTAAGCCCTATTGTATAAAATATAAAAAAATATCAAAGAACATTACATAATTGTACGACATATGTAATAAAATGGACATCCGTACATAGTGCAGATTGGTGTTAAATTTTTTGATATATGGAACTACAAACTTTCAAAAAATAAACATATACATTCAAAATATTCATGAAAAGCCCTTAACACTATATATACAAAAAGGCACCCCTTGAAGGCCTCCAGTAACCTTAAAATATATTTGTACACTAGCAAAATAAACCCTAGTTTCTCTACAATCAGTGGCGTTGGCAAGGGTTGGGGGGGGTCAAAACCCCCCCAATAGGTTCGCAATAAGTCGTCATAGAGTCGAAGAAATGTTAATTTTGTGCTAAAAAAGGGTCTTCGGCTCTTTTTACCATTTATTAACCCCCCCATGATAAAACAATCAAACATCCTGCAGCTAAAAAACTTAAAAAGACAGTGGTGACCTAAAAAAAATAGGTCCTCAGCTCTTTTTGCGTTTATTAACCCCCCCATGATAAAACAATGAAACATCCTGCAGCTAAAAAACTTAAAAAGACAGTGGTGACCTAAAAAAAATTGGTCCTCAGCTCTTTTTGCGTTTATCAACCCCTCCCCCCATGGAAGCATCCTGCCTATGCCACTGACTAAAATTGTTATTGAATAAAAAAAGGAGACATTTCTTGAAAAAAACGAGAGATAGGTCATGTAAAAATGTTGAATGAGATTCAATTATTTAGGGCGCAAGCACAAACAGTCTTAAATCATTTTTAACCTTACAGCAGCAGTTCCCAAACTTTTCTTATAATCTAGGGGAGATATCAGACCATTAACAACCTAACATTAGAATTAATAAAATCATATGGATTTTTTTTAAGCACCGTCAAGAAATAAAAAGTTCACAACTCTTCCGAGATTTAAAATATGGGTTTTCATGCTTTTTTATACATTTTAAATCCAACAGCTGCAGTTCCCAAACTTTGATTATCAACCATTAACAGTTTTGGTTACCATTTTTAAGCAGCGTCAAAAAATAAAAAATTTGCAACTTCTTGGCTCAAAAAGTTGGGCTTTTGTGCTTTAATCAGCAATCTCAACATTTTTTTTGGTACCACTGTAATAGAAAACGTTTAGGCACATAAGTTACATGCAACCAAGAAATTTGGGGAACTGTTGCTGATTTAAATATCATCTAATTACACTTTTGGGAATGTTAACAGTTAAAAAATCACATCAGATCGCTTGACCACAGTATAAAACGTTTAAAATTGGACGGATTACGGTATCCTTTGATTCAAAAAAATATTACTTGAACGCACAAGTATGAAACAGACTTCGCGCACCAGCATCAATAAAATTACGAGTATAAAAACTAATTATCGTTGTATCTACAGGAGTTTGTAAACGGCCATGAGATGTAGCCCCAAGACGAGCGACATGGGGATTTTTAGACACGTCGCCGTGCTGCCGATGCCGAAGTATCCGAAATCGAATATCTTAATGGTGTTCTCAGTTTCTTCCCAGGGATTCGTGCCATCGTCGAAATTCATCGGGCACTGATCACCTAAATTGATTAAATCGTAAATAAATTTTAACCAGCCAAAAAACAAAGAGGGAGACTAAGAAGAAAATGGATAGATCAAATAAGGAAAATAAAGGTTAAAAAAAAAGGAAAAACTGTAGGAGAAATGAAAACACTAGCAAAAGACAGAAGGGCATGGAGGAAATGGGCTCAGGACACGAAACCACCCTCCAACGCCTGAAAAGGCAAAAGGAGTCGAGAAAATAAAGAAGAAGAAACAGGAGACTACATTTAAAAAGCCATTTCCTCCCCTGTTTTTTAAGTCGTGGCATATGAAATGTAGCAGAAAAATGATGTGAAAGAATTTTAGAGGAGAGATAAAAATTTGGAAGATTTAGATGATCAGCCAATTCTTAAATGTTCTTAAATGTAGCAGAAAAATGATGTGAAAGAATTTTAGAAGAGAGGTAAAAATTTGGAAGATTTGGAAGATCAGCCAATTCTTACTTATATTTCAGAAAAGTGGGCTCTAACAAGACAGCAAAAACAAAGGATGCAGACGCAGAAGATGAGATTATAAGAAGAATAGAAGAATGTAGACTGACTTAAGATCAGTAACGAGAAAACCAGAAAAAGCCTAGGAGTAAACTAATTAAGATGGCTGGTACATCTATTACGCATGCCAGAAAGCAGGTTTGCAAAAATGGGATAGAAATCGAAGTTCGAGGGAAAAAGAAGCAGAGGAAGATCAAGAACAACATGGCACAATAAAATAGACTAGAAGAAAAGAGAGTCAGCTGGAGAGATGTGCCAAAGCTAGGCAATGAAAGATAGAGATGGAGAAAGATAATCAAGAACTAGGAAAACACCTCCACACCAAAAGCTATCAGAAGACACAATTAAAAAGAAGATAGTAAAGAACCATTTACTGGTGGACTTGATACCACAATTATTGGCAAAATTCGTCCAGATATGGGGGCTTTTCCCTTCAGATCAGTGGAAAAATAGATTTGGTTTAGATTTGGAAAAATAGATTTGGTTTAGATTTGAAAAAATAGATTTGGAAAAATGATTTGGAAAAATAGATTCGGTTTAGGTTTGGAAAAATAGATTTGGTTTAGATTTGGAAAAATATATTTGGTTTAGATTTGGAAAAATCGACTTAAAGCTGTATTACACTACACAATTTATTGTACAATTTCTTGTACAATTTGCTGTCAAAAAATTTTATACTAGATTGTACAGCTGTTGCCAAGTTACAATGTCGTCAATTGACATACGCGAAGTGTCAGTTTACGACCTAAGACGTGTTGTAACTTGGCAACAGCTGTACAATCTAGTATAAAAATTTTTGACAGCAAATTGTACAAGAAATTGTACAAGAAATTGTATAGTGTAATACAGCCATTAGTTTAGATTTGGAAAAATAGATTTGGTTTAGAAGTGGAAAAATCGATTTGGTTTAGATTAGGAAAAATATATTTGGTTTAGATTTGGAAAAATCGATTTGGTTTAGATTAGGAAAAATAGATTTGGTTTAAATATGGAAAAATTGATCTGGTTTAGATTTGGAAAAATCTATTTGGTTTAGATTTGTAAAAATAGATTTGGTTTAGATTTGGAAAAATAAATCGACGCCGATGTTCCTCATGGGGAAAAAAAAACCTAGAGGCAAAAGATTTTTGAAAACTTACGTTCTCTTTCGTACTCCTGCATTTCAACGGCCACGGCAGCTCCCTCCGTGTAATTCCAGGACGTTACATCTTGCTTCAAGTCGCAGTAAGGACCAATGGCTGAAATTCACACGAAAAATTAGGCAAAATTCGAACAAATCCCATCTTAATAATACCCTGAGACATCAACACCCGATTCAGATCGGCTCTTTGATACACCCAACATCTGTACTTCGAAAACGGGTCTAGTTCATCGTATGTGATCAGATACGACTTGAGATTTTCCTTCCAGTACCCTATGCACATCATTTTGTAGTCGGGATCGCCTGAAATTTAAACAGTATGGTTACAAGAGCCGGGCCAGAATATTTAGGTCATTACTGTAGATGTCCACGGGACGTCCAAGATGATCTACAGACAGACAGTAAGTTTCATCAATGGCGATTTCCTTTTGGTCTGTATCACACACGGAGAAGTCCGATATATTCTGCTTGCAGTAAATATTTGGGCGGGGACTTAAAGTGACACCTCCAAGAATCCTGAAACGGTAAAAAAAATTATGGGTCTAATTCAAACTGAAACAAAAATAACGGACCTTGTTTCGAATAAGACGTCCCCTTTCTGGGTGAAATTAAACTTGCCCGCAATGGGGCATCGGATCCCGACCGGATTCTTCCTCAAGAAGATATCGTACCTCCATTTCTCGTCATTCTGGAACTGCACCCACGAACAGACAGTATGGAAATCGTCTTTTATTACAGCGACACCTTTTCTGTAGCGAATTACGTTGTGGTGCTGTGGTACGAAATCGAAGCAGACGTAATCCTTTTGACTGGAAAGAAATTATTAATTAGGCCAATGTCTATTGCAAAATTTGGTGTGCCGCACCATCCATCGACCGTTAAACGAGCCATCATGATTCTGCTGTCTCGCTGTTCTCTGCACACGAATATAGTCCGGCGATATCGGCCTTCGTCGGGATAATACGTTTCAATTATGTGAGTTTCGTTGATGAATAAGTCGGCATCGATGTTGGCTGTGTTGATCCAATCGCCGGTGAAATTTTGGGGCAGTCGACATCCCGGTTCGACCACTTCAGCCTTGACTAAAAAATTTGGAAAATGCTTGACGAAGACCCCTCAAACGGTCAGCAGCAACTTACCTGGAGTAATCCGAAGTCTTTCGGGACTTTTCTCGACAGTTTTCAGCGTGTTGCATTCTGCTGTTATCGACACACCGATGTATAGATCGTCGTCTCTGTTTTTCAGGAAGCAACGATATTTTTCGTCTTTTCGGGACTCTTTCGTGTTGGCCACGGCGAAGTAATGGTTTTTGTCAACAAACCAATCCCCCAGGCAGCTGTACTCAACAACTAGAGAAGAAACAAATGAATAACATGAAACAAATGCTGATGCATCAGTTACTAAAACATGAAACAAATGCTGATGCATCAGTTACTAAAACATGAAACAAATGCTGCTGCATCAGTTACTGAAACATGAAACAAATGCTGATGCATCAGTTACTAAAACATGTAACACTTTAAGTAGGCCAAGTTATGAGAATTTCAACTTTAGAAAAACATTAATGTTATATTATGATGGTCATAACTTGTAGTACAATGTCAGTATTTGGGTTTTGTCTATCAACAAATGTGTTGAATTTGTACATCATAAAGAGAACACACTACTCATTCAAAATTATCTTAAAGCAAAAAATGGCAAGGATACAACTGCAATAAAAAAGGATGAGAACAGGATAACGTACCTCCATCAAAAGTCCCTGTCATGCCTTGACACTGCTTGTAAGTGATGTTGAACTTCTGATTCGTGATTAAAAACTGAGATCCTGCTGTCTGGCACGAACGAATCTGTGCATCAGGATTGTTGCACTCCCCAGTAAACTTGAAACGGTTTTGATATGCGAAATTCCATACACCTTCAAGCGAAGATCTGCAGTTCACAGGCACATAATTTTCAGAAAACAACGTAACCAAGTGTAGGTCTCGATTCAGTCCTCTGCAGATACGTTCTATCGTTGCTTCGGATTCGGGCACATTTTGACAAGGAGCTGAAATTCACAGAGATTTGGTTAAGGTTGTGAATCAGATATTTACAGCTGGTACTCACTTTCTATCTTCTCCAGGACGTTCACAGTTCGTACAAGAAACTTAACACAAGTAAAGCACCTATTTTCTCTAAAAAGTATGGTATAATTGACATGAAATTCTTCTTTTATGGCCACACATTCGCCTCTTTCTGTCATTGTTGTTGGATCGAGTTCCGTTAGGGTATTTCTGCCATTTTCCCAGGAAAACCATGCTCCTCTTAAAATTAGAGGAATAGTACATTCCGAGTTACATTCTTCAGCTGAAAAAAAATCCTAATTAGTAAACATGAATGGAATGGTGTATGACTAATAGTATTAACCTATCTTCCACAACAACACTAATTATTTCAACAAAACAAACCTTTACAAATTGAGAAGTTATAAAACTACTTACCTAGAATACTAAGCAACACTATACAAATTATGTTTCTGCAAAAACTATGCCCTAACACAAACAGTTTCATTTTAATAACATTAACAACAAACACACCTATTGGCACGCCCCAGTCTGGATTAAACGATCATCTGAGTTGTTAATTACGTCTCATAGGCGTCGTTACCATACACAGAACGACAACGAAATTAGCTGAGGTTGTATTCTCGGATAAGAGCTTTCCACAGCGGACCAGATTAGAAGCTTTTTTTTAAGTAATCCAGATAAAGCGTCAACACGAAATTTTACAAAAGTTGGAAAATAACAGCAAAAGCATAAAATTACTGTTTTTGTATATTCTAAAATAACAGCAATTACTTTCTTTAGTATAATTTGTTGTAAGGGCATTAGAGAACATAAATGACCAACAATGTATCAGTTTAAATAAAATATTTAAGGAAATCTTCCATTAATCCCTAAATCTAAACACTGCTACTTTAAAGTAATTGGGCCGCCAGTTAAAATTAGCCTGGGTTTTCTATATTGCTTACGCATGCTGCATCCAGCATACAAGCATTTTTCCCCTTTTTTTTCCTTCTAGAATGCAAAATCAAACCGCAATTACAAAGAAATATTTCTTAAATGCATTTTACATCTTTATTTTATTGACTTAGAACAATTAGCACAACTCAAAAAACAAATTATTTCAAACGAAACTGCACATGGTTCCGAAGAACTATTAATATAAAGAAAAATTCCAAGAAACCAGCAATGCAGAGTGGAAGTTTCCACAAGTACAAACTAGAGTAACTATAATAGATAGAAAAATCAGCAATATGATTTTCAATCAGCGCAGATCCTTTAAGAACAACAGTGGTCTTGCCAATAAAACTGAAACTAGTTGAAGTTATTTCATTTTTCGTCCTGTTAAATCCAAGAGGAATATCAACTTTACTTATCAGAGCTCCTTCTGGGAGCCTGATTTTAACTGTGGCCTCTTCGATAACGCAATCATTGATAACTTGATCAATAGCACGCATCGACAAACGAAAATTTTCTTTACCATTTGATCTTAAGTATTCGTGAGTGGGAACTGTGTACTGTAAAACGTAAGGAATTTTCCATCCACCTAATAGTGGAAAACGTAACTGGAATATATGCGTTTTATGAGTGTTCAAATCCATCACCATCGTTTTCCTGTATATGCAGCCTATTGAATCGAAATATTTTACCCTTTCTGCAGACGCTGGTAAATGCGTGTACAAAAAATCGGTTCGATCCTGAAGTATTGGTTCATACGGCCCTACAAATCTAGGTCCTGCAATGAACAAGGGTGTTAGATGTACCTATTTCCCCAGGGGGTTCCCCTTGGCTTAAGTTATTTTGGCCGCGCTGTTTGTATATTAAAAACAATTTCAAAAATATATATTTACCTGCATTTTGCAACATAAGACTGTCTTCAACAAGAATCTTCCCATAATGTGATATATCAATGGTTCTTTGTAATTCTCTCACAACTATAATGGGATTATCATTTTCAAAACCCAAATCAAGTTCCTCAAAGCTGTATGGTGCTACATTTTTGTGATTAAATTTAAAACCATTCTTTTTATTTCCATCAATAGGCTCAAAAATTGCTCCATCTTTTCTACTTTCGGCAGAGAGAAATCCGTTTTTCAATAATATTGTTGTAGTTAACGATCGCGTTACGTAAGGCGAATAGAAAAAGAAATTTCCCCTGTGCCCCAGTATCTGTTTTTCGTGCATTTTCCTACGTTTAATCCTAGGAACTATTTGATCAATGTAAATGACTTCAATTTTAATGTTGCAAGTTTCGTTAGGTTTTAAATAATTGTCGAGATATACTTTATAACTGGAAAAAGCTTCCTCATTTTTACTATCTTTAAAATTGTCCTGCATGTAGAATAATTTCTTGTCATTTACATTGTAAAATTGGATGTACAACTTCGTAATGTTGGGTTCTATTAAATATATGAAGTAATCGATATTACGTGATCCAATATTTTTAATTGTAACACTGCTATTGATTTTTGCAAGTTGAGTTTGAAGATCAATTTTACGACTCACATTCTCGTTAATTAATTCACAATTAATGGAATGTAAATAGCAAATTATGGACACTAACACAAACTTTGGTGTGCACATTTTGACAAAATTGTTAACTCAAGTAGAAGCAACTTATAATGACTTTTGAGCAAATTTTTGTTTAACAAAGCACAGCCGGCTTCTGTATTAATCACAATAAGGTGTGGTAACTTATTTAGGAATATTACACAATTAATCAAATATTAGTACAACATGGCAGTATCGTAGAAGACCGTGTTTTGGGGATTGTCAATAACAACCCATCTTACAGACTAAGACAAATCTTGCTTGAATTAGGTGTCTCTCAGTTGAAAACATTTAAAAAAATCAAAAATGAATTTGTTAAGTTTACAGTACTGGGGCAATTATGAACTTGAATAAAAGTCTTTAATAACTTAGTCGTTACAAGATATATTTTTATTTTTATTTCATTTTTCGATTAAGTTAGTGCAGTATACATTATAAATTCATATTTGGGAGCTAAATATAGCATAATATCAGTTTTATTGGATATCTACTGATACATGTGTTATTTTAAAGTTGAAAATAGCACGTATTTGGTAATGCTAAAGTTCTGTCAATTTGGGTTTTGCATTTTGCATTTATTGAACGCTTATTCGAGTTGAATAGGCATGTATTGTTTAATTTTACCCTAAATGTTGTTATTAAGGCTAAAATTGAACTTTTAATAAATATATGACGCCATTTGTTGTGATTTAGTTACTGTCACTTCAATGCGTTACGCTACATCTTTTGTACGGCATAGACTTATTAGGTAAAAGGAGATAGATACATTTTGGGATGTGTCTTTTTTTGACCAATTCTGACGTATTAATAAAAAAGACGCGTACGTGCTATGCTAAAAGGAGATAGATACATTAAGATATGTGGCTTTTTTTTGGTAATCTTTTCTAAATTAAAATCGCGTACTTGCAATGCTTTACTCTTGTTTTATACGTTACATAAACACTTAGCTCCCATTGTACGTATATTTTATAAGTTCATACGTTCATTTCAAAACAGAGAAACTTAAAAGTACAGCTACGAGAGGGCAACCTGTTTGTTTTCGAGTTATTTATTAAGTATTTGTATGAACATGATATGAGAGGCAAAAGGATTTTCAATGAAATTAGAACTGTTTTCTACCGAAAATGTTTCTAAACGTCATAATGGTGCATGTGAATTGATTATAGTTAATACAACACTTTAATTAGCTGTGAAGAATGTTGCACAATTTTTGTTTATTAAAAATTATACCTAAAATCAGAGTTACAGTGAAAAACTAAAACTATTTTCGAAGTCCTATCTATTGGCATAATTAAATTTAATAAAGGTTTACGTTTCTGAACATATATTATCAATTACCTTAAATTTCAAATGGACCAATAATTTTGTTATTAAAAATTCTAGCCCTAATATTAACTTTTTGAGGATACTTAGGTAGTTCTCGTGGAATATTAATTGTAGGATTTTCCTGATATTGAATGTTTTGAACATTTGGTTCGTTATACAACGTGAAAGTGCATTCGTCTGTGAAACAAAATTGATGAAATACATTTAATTTGTTTTTTAATTAGACATACAATTTTTATTAAAACTTGACCATTGATGAAATATTTTGATTTTTTAAAACATAATACAATGGATTATTTAAATATCGGTTTAATCAGGGCATACATGCATTTCTATCAACATTTTTTGGTTCAGTTCTCTATTACGATAAATAACTGTATCATGTTAATCAAACAACAAATCCATTTCTAGTTTTAAAACCCGTTTGATGCCTACAACATCCCAATTAATCACAATAAATTCTAGTGCAGTTATCAACATTTTCATTGTTTCATTTTAAATGCAGCTTTTCATGTTTTTGGTGTTAATAGGGGCAATCAGCTTAGCTTTAAATACAAATCAAACCTATCACATCGCCAGAACCTGTCATTATAGATAAAAATCGCAATTTATGGGACATTGGAAGCCCTAAAATTGCAGTTATCGTCATAAACAGTTCATAAAATGCTGCACGAGTCGAGATAATGTGAAATAATAGTACATTTCGGTAAAGACTAAGGGTAGAACGTTTGAATTATGATTTAATACGAAAAGAAAAACGTGTTTTTAATACACCGAGAGAAAAATTACTGGTACTTTTGCAAGGCAAGGCGCTTGTATTGATTGACTATGCTCTGGATTTAAAAAAAGGGCCAGTACTAAGGCAGAACCGTTCCTTTACGAAGCAATCTTAAAATCAAGCCAAGATAATAATATCCGCGATTAAAAAAGTACATTTATCCTAATTAAACAGTTCGAGTGATTGGATTGAAATCCTTTAGGATGCAACTTGAAAGGATTTGCTGAAGACCGACCCAGACAGACTGTGTCATTTGTTTCTGGTTGGAGCATCTTTGATCTCCGTTGGCAATGAAGACTTCAAAATCAGTTTTACTACCTATACATATAAGTCTAACTTTAAGCTATGTTCTTTATGAATTGAATATTTCACGTAAAGCAGAAAGTCGCGGGACCAATAATTTTAATGTCGCAAGAAACTTTGGTTGGCGCAAAATCCGCAAGAAGACGTGTTTGTAATTAAATTAAATTAGTAAATGTAGAAAACGATGAAGGAAATCAATAATTTTGCATGATTTTCATATAACTTTCTAGGTAAAACCATAATATTCGCTATCTGTCATTGTTTTTAGCAAATTTGAATAGGAAAGGTAGTTTTTTTTTACACTCTCCTGGCATAATTACAGCGCTGTGCATGTATATTCAGTGGCATACTTTATTATAGTATGTAGAATGAGACAAGGGTGCTTGACTTTATGCCTCCTTATGACACAAAAAGGGCTTTTCTAAAGATAAATGTTTTTTCATCTCAGTCAGAGTTCAAGACAGTATAAGGTAGAACTTCAGAATACTCGTTAGATTATGTCAGCACTGTTCTCTTTATACGGTGCACAACTTTCACAGCTTTTTAATCTATAAAAGTACACATAAAAAATTGATCACAAATTACAGTCTGCAAAAATGAAAAAAAAATATTGTTACATACAAAAAATGTTTGTTATTGTACTTTCATTTGACTTGAACCTTCTTATCTTTCGGTGTAAGCTAGAAAACGGATTGCAAGAATTTATTTTGGTAAAGACAGGTGAAAGTTAGGGTTAGGAGAAACATAGCAAGTGCGAAAAATCCTGAAAATAGGCAATAAGAACTAGACCGTAGTCAGAAAAAAATATTTGGAAGTAATGAATAATAAAAATTGATTAAAATGAAGAAAGGTGTTTATCGATAATGGTCTAGTATAGGAATATGGATCACAACAATTGGACAAAGCAGCATAACAGGTGTAGCAAGTAATGTGGACATCAGTAAGAATATGATTGTACGAAAAGACAAAAAAGCAGGTATATGAACGAAAAAAGCAAATCAAACATCATAGATAAAGAAGAAAACCGAAAAACAGAATAAATAAAGCAAAGAAAACTGCAAAAGAAAGAAATAATATTTTTGGATCAGTTTTAATTATTACTCCAATAAACGTATAATTAGTAAATCAGAATATAGTTGAATTAATCACTAACAAAAACATACCATTTTCAAATTGGTATTTTTTAAAAAGTTACGATATAAATTAAATTTTCAGTACTCACAGTAAAAGCTGCATGATAGGTTCATGAGCCAAAGAATGGGGTTTACATTGTTAAATTGTAAAAGGTATTAAAAAACAAATAAAAATAAAAATAGATTACCACAATTACAGCAAAATTTCCATTGAGTTATTTAGGTGATTTACCTTATATATCTGGCACTATAATCTCACATAAACAATAACAACCTTGGATCTAATTTGCTTTAATATTAGCAGATGAAACTAAATATGTTTAGTCAAGTTTCGCATCGATAGAGAATTGGTCAAATTTGTATTCTGGATGCAGAATATTTAACATAGCTGTGGTTTTAATTCAAAACTGTAAGTAGCTTTTTTAATATTATTTGTTTTAAAAGTTTGTTAACAGTTTATAAATGTTTCTAGAAAATTATTCATCAAAAACTAAATAAGATTCACAAAATTTGAATGTAAAAGACAATATTTAACAAATATTCTCTAGGTTAATGTAAAATTTTCTTAATTTTCGTACGTACTTATAAACGTTTAGTTGGGTGTTTTGTTGTTTTATTGATACATTTAATTAGTAACATAAGTAATTAAAACTTAAAACCGGTTGAGTTTAATAACGCATTTCAGTATAATTTTCATAGTATATAAATTATTGCAACAATATTATTCATTGCAAGTTTAATACCATGTATATTTAAAAGTACTAAGTAATAAACTTTGTTTATTATTTGAGTCCCACTGACAAAATAAAAGCTTCTGTATGTTGTCCATAGAACGTATTGTTCTAATTTCAAAAGCAATTAGCCATTTACGTCATTTTTAAGGGCTATTAAAAGGAAGTGGTACTCTGTTTTTGAGGTAGTATGAGCTATTGTTCCTAAAATCAAATGGAATGGACTAAAGTGGATATGATAATGGCATTTTAATGACATTATATAATAAGGACTTCTAATTGTGTCCTATACTCATTTATTTCTATTTATTATCAATTCACACTTGGTAAACGTTAATTACAAAAACTTAACAATGAATTTGGAGAAGGTTTTGCTTGGTATTAGATAGTTTTTATTCAGAAGTTTTCTATGCGAACAATTATAGGGATAACATTAATTGAATAAAAGAATATTACGTCAAATTACACTACAGCAAATAATTTTTGTAATACAGTATGAACTATATAGACACGAGTAGGTAGTGAAGATGAAAATCTTAACCGAAGGGAGCTCCAGAAAATATTATCTTCATTGCGTACTTTACTTAATTTAAAAAAAGTGAATAATAAGAGGTAATTTGGGCTTCACGAGTAATCAGGAAATTTTAAATCAATAACGCACGCAATAACTGACCTTAGGTTTCCTATGTAATTCAGTTGTTGTGTATGTCTACAATTAGGTATTTTCGTTTACGTTTTAACACGTCAACAAAATTAATGTAATGTACCGATTTTTTTTTATACCGTGAACACAACAAACTGTGCAAATCATGATAGGAATTTCCATTGATGTGATTGCAAAGAAAAAAGAGATTTGGGGTCAAACACTCACGTGACAGAGTTGTTTGTTGAAGCTAGTGTTTAAAAAAAGAGATTTGGTTCTTCACCTCAATCGGGATCTCTTGTACCTATCTTTTGGTGTCGACGTATGTCTTCGTAAGTCTTAATTATGTTTCTTCATCTACCGTTGGCTAACTGTAGCACATCATTCAAGCTGACTCCTTTTTCTTCTAGTCTATGTCTCATTTTCTTCTTGGTCTTCCTCTACTTCTTAGAATTCGTTTTCCATCCCATTTTTGCGAACCTGCTTTCTGGCATACGTAGTAGATGTCCCAGCCATCTTTATTGGTTTGTCCCCCATCATTTTCTTCATCTCTTTTACTTCTAGGCTTTTTCTGATTTTATCATTGTCAATCTTATCAATTAGTCTACATCCTTCTATTATTCTCAAAAATCCCATATATTGCGTCTGCATTCTTTGTTTTTGCTGGGCTTTCTTTGTATTTTATTTTATTACCATCGAAACCTAATTTTGTTTGAGTTTGAATGGTATAAACCAGGGGTTCACAACCTTTTGCAATGTTGTACCACTTAAATAAACTGCTAAAAATGCATGTACTACCTTGTGCATTCTTCACAATTCGGATTTTGTACAGTAATGAGTATGGGTGAAAGATCAGAGCAGAGCAGAGAGTAATAAAAATAATCTTGTCATAAAAAACTTACCAGGGAAGGTCACGATATGTTGTCGCTGGAATCTGATCAAGGCTGTGTTTATTGCATCAAGAACATAAAAACTAAATGGTTTGCAGAGTTACACGTGCCACTGGCCGTTTCCTTCGGAAAAATAGGGGGAATACTGAACAGTTGAATAATAAAGGTAATTTTTGCGATCGCGTTGGCTATGAAATCCTGGGAGATAAAATCGAAATTCTTCTATTTACAACATATCGTGACCGTCCCTTGTTAGTAGCAATTCAGGAGTCCAAGGAGTAAAGTTTGCATTTGAAGCAACTTCTTTAAATTTAGCATAACACCATCATGCCTACCCGCCATTGCATGTGCACCATTAGAACATAAGTCTACGCAGTTTTTCAAAATAATATCATGACCGGTGACAAATTCATAGAGTTTCTTGAAAAATTCATTTGCTGTGATATTATTTGGAAGCGGTTCGCAGATTAAAAATTCTTCGTCTACGAGTTGTTCTATTTCGCATCGTATCTAATTGTAAGCCATTAACTGTTCAAAATTTGATAAATCAGTACTTTCATCTATCTGAATTATAAAAAATCTGCTGTGTTTTATATTCTGAACTAGTGTTTCTTTTACTTGAGCTGCCGTTTCATTATCTTCAAGAAACTGTGTCGTTTGATAGAGAAAGAACATTTAATTTTGTTGCTGCTGCTGGGCCATTACAATATCTTGTGCTGCAGGTAGGATTAAAGTTTTCCCAATAGCGTGAGGTTTCCCAGTTTGAACGATTCTCTCTAACTAAATATGATGCTTCAACGGCTTGTGTGTTAGTTGCAGTAAACAAATGAACTGATTTTTTTATATTTTTTAGTTCAATTCAAAAAATTGAGAGTGTAACAGGTACCTCATTGCTCGCAAGCGTGAGAATTAAGCCAAAACTAAAATAACCAATAACTTAAGTTGACATTTGTAACTCATTTCGTCTAATTACAACCTTTGTTCATATAAAAATTTAAAATTTAATATAATCAAATGTATTATGTACTAAGTCTCTGTGTACCACCTGAAACAACTTAATGTACCACCAGTGGTACATGAACCACATGTTGAGAACCCCTGGTATAAACTATTTCTGCTCATTTTCGTAATATTTAGTAAGATAGTCAAATATTTATCAAGCTCTCTAGAATACCGTACAACGAGTGTATTTCAGTAATTAACTTCGTCTATGTACCTGAACGCAATTAACATTTATGTACATCACATTCGCTACAAAATAACTGCAGAGTAATGTATGCAAACTGATGGAAATCAAATGTCTTCGGCCACATTTAAAGCCGAGTCGAGGCTCCTCGCTGTTTCAATTTTCTCTGAGTTTACATGTAAAAGCCACTTTTAATAAGCCCCTAATTTTCGATGTTTACACCCAGTCTCGTAACTTTAAAAGTGTGAATTATTCAAAACGACATAACAACGATTAAGTCATACTTTACTCTACTTTGAGGTTATTTTTAATGCATTCGAGGTAATTTTGCAAGTGTACAACCACTGACCAGGCTTTTGGTTTGGTTTAAATATTCATGGGTTTTGTAGGGTAAGGCTGTAGAAAGATCTATACCGCACTTACTTGCATTATTTAGCGGTGTCTTTCACGTACTTATTCTGTTTTGTTTGCCTTCCTTAAGGTTGACGAGAATACTAGAAGGGTAACGCGGGGCTAGATTTATATGGAAGAGGTAATGGGTTCCATAGTATTAAAATTCTCAAATTGCACAAATCATTACAATAATTTTATAATCATATGTAAATTTAATTTATGTATAAATCGGTTCTATGGCGTCTGTCGGCGCTGTCCGATCCTCAGACTGTTTCTCCATCCCTTCCTATCCTGCCACTGCACTGGTCCTCTCACAAATTTCTTTCGCTCATAGCTCTCTGAATATCCTCGTTCCATGTCTTCTTGGGTCTGCCTCGTTTTCTCCTTTCAGGAGGGATCCAGTCAAGTATTATTTTTGGCAGTCGATGGTCTGCCTTTCTTTTTACATGTCCGTACCAAATTAGTTGTCGTCTTTTTGCCTCTTGTGTTATAGTTTTCCTCAATCTCATGATTTCTTTATTTGTTTTGTTCGGTACTCTATCTAGTCTAGACAGTCTACACGATCTTCTCAGGGCCTCCATTTCCAGAGCTTCCAGCGTTCTTTTATCTGCTTCTGGCCACCTCCATGCTTCTGCTCCATACAAGGCTATACTTTTAATAACTGTGTTGTATGTAGGTATTGTGTTTTCTCTTTCGTTGCCTCCTCTTCATTGTCCTGGTCGTTGTCGAATTTCTTTTTCATCGTTTCCATCATCTTGAATTTACACCCACGTATCGGTGGCCATTGCATTTAGATATTTTTTCTCCTCTGTCTAATTCTAGGTCACCGGATTATCCCCCCAATACAAAAGTATTTAGTTTTTTCCATGTTCATTGAAAGTTCCGCTTATTCGTATTCTTCTTTAATTTTCCTTGTCATGTATTGGAGGTCATCCTTATCTTGAGCTATAAGCACCTGGTCGTCCGCAAATTTCAATATATGTATAGCGTCTCCTATATTTATCCCCATGCCCTTGCATTTTTTCCATGTTCTCAAGGAGTGTTCAATGTATATTTTAAATATTTTGTTTAATAGGGTACTCTTCTGCCATTCTAGATTAATTTAATGATGATAAGGCAACATTAAGAATCTTATAACAAAAACTGTCATTGCCTATCGCTTTGTTTGTCTTCTAAAAGTATTTGAAGGAAAAAGCTCATCTAATTGGGCTTTTAATATTATTTTAATCCAAAATAATTATTATATTAACTTATCCAAAGTGTTTAATAAGACCAAAGAAGGAAAGGATAGGTTTATAATCGTTTTTGTTTCCTTTTTACAATGAATATATTCGTTTTAGACTGTGATCGTGTTTGCTTCCCTGGGCAATTTATCCTGGGTAACGAACAACTCACTTTGCAGTTTCGGGACATAAATAAATTAGTAAGAAAATTGCACTGCTTTTTGCAGCTGCGAAAGCATCTCGTCAGGATTTTTATAAGCCCCAACGCTGGACTCTTTTTCTTTTTCCGTTAGTTCGATTTTAATTACCAGCTGCTTTTAAATTATGAGTAGTTTTCAGCTCGCGAAGGATTAGGTTCGGGATCACGCGAAAAGGGATTCAATAAAGCGAAGGAAGAAAAATGTCTTCTTTTAATTAAAGACAGCTAATAATAAAAAACAAATGCAGGGCTCTAAAACAAGTCTGGCTAGGAGGCCTGGGAGTGCTGAATCGATCGAACAGCAGCGTAACAGCTCATCCAGAGTCACACGCTCTCACAGAGTAGGCTATGAGAGCGGGCCACTTTACGAAACGATGTAGATATTGGCATATGCGTGCAAATGAAATTTTAGGCATAACGTGCTTTTAAACTTTGTTCTAAACAACTGAACAGATAAGCATTTTTCGCTGGGTCGCGGCCATATATGTCGGAAGTTTTTTAAAATATGTGTACTCGCGGGATTCTGCTCCGGAAAATGCCGCGTTAGCTGTGGGATATATATATTTTTTATACAATAAGAGATACATGAACCAAAAAGTTTCTCTTAAATGGCATACCATGCATAAATTGGTTTTAACGATTTAAAAAATTTTCCCTATAGGTATTGTTCATTTTTAATTTAAATTTATTTCGAATTACTGCAAAATAGAAGTGAGTTTATTTCAAATTTTGAATTAAAAAAAAAACATTTCTTTGCATAATAGCATCCTTATAGGGCCGCATTAACCATAAGTCGCATTAGAAGCAAACTGGACAATCAACTTCGAACTCCTAATAGTCCCTTACGAGGTAAAATAAATACACAACAAGTGCCATAGAATTTTGATATTATTGGTGACATTTGTTTTATAATGAAGATGTAATTTTACCATTTTCACGTTTAGAGCAAAATTTCTGAAATTATTCACATATTTATTTATTATGCCAGTGTAATGAAACAATAACTAAATCCTAAAACTATTTTTTCGGACTGAAGTTAATTGTCTTCTTCTCCTTAATCGGTTCCTCTTGTACCTTTCGGTGTTGAGGTATGCTTTTCTAGTCCTGTGTTGTTTCTCCACTCCTGCCTATCGTTAGCTAATTGTGGCACATCTCTCCAGTTGTCATTTTTCTTCTCGTCTCTGCCTCACTTCTTTTTCCCATTTTATTCTTGGTCTTCCTTTAATTCTTTTCTGCGTTTTTCACCCTATTTTCGCGTATCTACTCTCTGGCATGCGTAGTGGATGTTCAAGCCATCTTAATTGATTCGTCTCTATCTCTTTCTTAATATCTGTTACTCCTAGGTTAATTCGAATTTTTTCCTTACTGATTTTATCGATCAGTCTACAACTCACAAATTAATTTCCATTTTAATTAATCGCAAAAGAATAGTTTTCTCCTAATTTTCTGTAAAATTAGATGTAAAAGATTTTTACACAGTTGTAACAGAACCTCCAAACCTGTAATTTATAAAACAGCTTTCAGATTTATACAGTCATAATTATTATTTGTGCCATAGAGCAGCATTAAAAAAAAACAAATCTTTCAGTCTCTTGTTATTCCATTTCGCAAATACTAAACTCTTCATGTAGGTACGTATAATTCATAAAACACTTAAACGCTACATATGAAATGCAAGAAATTAATTATGTATTGAAAATATGAAAACTGTTTTGTTCCTACGTTATAATTTTAGAGTAATAAAATTTGGTTATATTCATTAAACATTATTATTTAGTTTGAGACTTATAAGAATCTTTTAAAATGAGTTTAAGAATTTCTGCAATATAACTTTTGTAGTACAGTAGGGTTTTACTTCATACTTTAATTTAATAAAAACTTTGATTGGTTTACCATACTTCCTCAATGTTGTTGACTTGTAAATAAGTTTCATATTTATAAGTTCAAGCACTTTAAATCAACATCGTTGGAAGAGAATTCCATTTCTGGGACTTCATGTAATAAATTAGATTTTTGCTACTTTACTAAGTTTCAAAAACTAGAGCTAAGCAAAAAGCATCGGGATTTCGCTGCGAAAGGAAATTTTATTTGTCTCTGTAAGTGCAAATACGTTGTGTTGCACGATATAGAAATTGCTGAGCGTGGTTCAATTCTTTATTTTCAATTTTCGTCGATGGAGGCACTGATAATCCAATTTTTTTTCAAATCCAATATATCTTTCAACTAAAAGCAATTACTCGAAGCATTACGGACAATCTATACTTTAAGCGAATTATATCTAACAATTTATATTGTAATGGATTGCCGGCGTCCACAATGTTTGACACAAAAAACCTTAAGGGTTTAATATTGCGCGAAAATGGCAAAAAGAATTTAGTTAATCGATGGTAAAAGAAAACTTTACGTTAACTGCAATAGACAAGTGTTTTAATAATTGTTTTTGTGGAGTAGTACTTACCTTTCCTGTATTCTGAAGTCTTTTTGCATTACGTTACTTTTTTTCTTCTCTTTATTTAAATATTGTTTCTAGTCTAGGAATTTTTATTCTAACACAGATCTCTGTGTAAATGGTCATTCCGATAGTACCATGGAGCATCGGCAAAACCTAGAAGCATTCTATTTTGAAAGACCTGAACCTTATCTATGTTGCTTTTGGCTGCAAATCCCCAGAGTTGAACCTCATAAGTCCAGACTGGCTTAAGGATCTGTTTGAGCAGTTGTAACTTATTACGCACAGACAATTGTGATTTTCTTTTAAGAAGAAAGTACATTTTTTTTGTATTTAAGGTCAAGTTCTTTTTTACAGCAATTATAAAATAGGTCCCAAAACTCCTGCATTTATATTTCTCGTTCGAGTACTCTCTCTCTTGCTTGACACTAAACACTCGATCGGATATGTAAGATATGTAACACTTTAAATACCTAAACAAAATTAGGGTCTGAAGTTTAACAAACTTCCCAAATCTCCTATGTAGACTTTTGTAAAGAGGTTATACTATAATGACGTTTAGAAATATATAAGGATAGAAAGACTTCTTGAATAACTTTCTATTGGTGTTTCAAAATAAAAAATGAACTTCCTTAGGATATATGTATGTTAAAAATTGTGCAGGAAGTGATAGATAATAAAACTTGAGAAATCTCACGAGAAAAAGGTGGAAATTTTAGGGTATGGTTTAAAATTGTACTTCCATGAGTGTTTTAAGACTTTTATCGTTGTCTGCTCATTTTCGTAATGAACAGAGTATTCTATAACAGGATTATAGCATTAGAAGTATGTAATACAAGTTTTGATTTGATAGTGCCATTAAAAGTGGTATAATTTATGAAAATTTCAAACCGCTGCTATCAATATGTAGTAAATATTACCTTTTTACGTTTTTATAGCGGCTTAAAATTTTTATAGACTATAAAATTTACTTGAAGCACTTTACATTATGATTTCACCGGTGTTTCCACACCTAGACTCTAAAAATTATAATAATATCCCCAAGATCAGCGATATTAGCGCGATAGGATAATATGGAGTTGTAGTAAAACATAATGTGTTCTTTAGCGTTTCTTAAAAAAGGATTAAACTGCTTTGTAAGCTAAGTTTTCGTTGTCCATACTGTCTAGAGTAGATTGTTAATCAATAGTATTTTATACTACAAATGCCTTGAATGAAATACATTGGCTATTCATGCAACTAAACGTAAAAAATCAAAAGTTTTAAGTAATCGTCACAGTTTCACACAGCTTTTCTCCAACAATAAGAAGCGTTTTAAAAACAAAAATTATTATTTAACTACGTTACCATTGAAATAATAAAGATTTGTTACAAAATTCTTCTTTGATACTTGCAGAGAGATTAATTGCAATGAGGGTAGACTTTTCATTTATCAGCCTTCTCGCTCCCCCGCAATGCAATACCTTCTTTAGAAAGGTTTAGGTTGGTTCTCGATTGAGATAAATCAAGTACAATGTGCCCTTTCTTTGTGACAAATAATCAACAAGGTTTAAGACTTGTAAAAGTACAGTTTAGCTCTCAAGTTTTGGAATTACTTACATCTTAGTACCTAGCGCGTTTAAAGCAAGGGAATTATTAGGTAATCCTTGTAAAGGATTACATTTTACAGTTACAGACAGACAGATGGTCCTTGTACAGGATAAAATATAGAAGTTACTCACAGATAGATAAGGATAAGACGATAATAATAAAAAAGTGCTTGTATTTCATCTTGGCTCGTCGGAAGTAAACTCAGGACTTGTTCTGAACTGCATACGGGCACTCACCGTGCTAGGAAGCAGGAATAATGTTACTGGTATGGTGCCCAGGGCACACTAATATACCAGGAAGATAAGGAAGATCGCCTAGACAAAATTGGCAGCGAGACACCTTTCTTCGGACCAGAACCCGCAGTTGGTACATCCTATGGAAGAGCCAAGTGTGTTAATGACATATTAATACAAGGGCATAATGCTCATTGGAAAAAAGTTGCAGGACAAGCCCATTCTAATGCTATTCTGTCAATGGTCTGTAAAGAAAAGACGGAAGAAATGCTCAGGATCAGAGCAGCCACAGGACTCGTGGGCTAAACAAACACTTCTACATAAAAGGCTCTCAGAGACCGATATATGCAGAGAATGTGGTGAAGAAGAAGAAACTCCTCTTCACGTAACATGCCAGTGTGAAGGATTCACACCCTATCGACGTAGACTTCTGGAGATGGAAAAAGCCAACCAAGAAGAGTTAAGAAAAACACCCTTAAAGAAAATCTGGAGCTTTTTAAAATCACAGGACTCCTTCAAGGACCAATAGACCAATATGTAGCAGTGCAGGTACCCGAAAGGGGACCACTTCCGCGGAAATAATTTTAAAAAAATTCATCTTACTATCATTTGCACCAATAAAAAACATAGTTGCATAGGAATCTACGTTAAAATATCCCAACGTATTTAATTGTTTATTAAAAAGCTGCAATTTTCTTTGTGTGGAGCTTCCTGATTTGGTTGGAAGGAATTAAATGCATACAGGACGATTTAGTGTAAGCAAAACCTGCTATTGGGCTGTTTCCATCAAACATTAAGAATTAAAATTGTTCAAAATTGTAAAGGACGATTGCCCTTGACCCAAGAACGCTATAATAATTTTTAAAACCTTTTCACGAATTCTGCGCTATAAGAAACTAATTTTGTGGCTAACATTAAAAATCATTTTGTATTCTCAAACCGCGTTATCTGTCTTTGCAAACAAAACTTTTGCTCTATGCTTTAATAACATGAAAGCTTCTTATGAGATTGAAAGTTTGTCGAGCTGTAATTTATTTACAAGCAACGAGAGCTTTTGCATATTGCGTTTAAACATATTGTGCTCGGATAAATAACGTAAAGCAATACAATTCTAATGAGCTAAGAAGTAATTGATGTGGGTTTGGTACTCGTTTCAAAGCTCATTATAAGTTAAAATATTTGAAAGGCAAGAGTATCGATGAAATATTATACGAATCAGTAAGTTACGTTCGGCAAAATCACTTTTACGTCTGTAAAATTATTTGATACAAGTCCTTTCAAAACATAAATAATTTGTAAGTACTTTTGCAGCGACAATTTTCTTTTGATGTTCACTATTTAGCTTTCAAAATCGAGGTTTGCTCAATTTAAAATTGATCACATAACGAAATATGCGTAAAAAAATCTCTAATAGGAGCGTGACTTAAATTAGGTTGTCCTTAGGATATTTAGTGAGGCATTTTCAACCTATATTTTTGTGTGAAAAATGTTCAAGCTCTTAAAGATAAAAACTGTTAATAAAAAGCTCATAAACAAAGAAACTAGTTCACAATTCTCTAACATTTCATGTTACACAAAACCGTAAAGAAGAGATTTCTTGTAATATAAATTTCAAATAATGCACGAGCATAAATTTCTTAAACAAAAATAAAGTGAAGAGGATGTAGCTGCCCTGAGCTTTGTATGGTTTAAGTTATCTGCCGTTTTCCAACGTTGAGAAGTGAATTATACTACATCCTACTACAAAGGATGAAATATATTTCCGAATCTTACGAAAAAATAAAACTCTAGCTACCATGCAAGCAACTGACATAATTAAATTTAATGAAAACCAATCAATCTGCCAAAAGGCCAGTTTACTTCATATATTTTCGGTTAATTTAACATGCAACTGATATTTTTTTTTTATAAAAACATAAGTAACAAAATTGTAGTATTTATTTAATTTTGAATGTGTTTCGTGATTCTCAACTTCTCATAATTTGGATTTTGCTGTTTTTATTAAAGGATTATACAGGGTGAGTCACGACTGACGCGTCGGAGTTTTATGGCCAAACGTTATATATTTTCCAATTTCTGTCGCTGTTAGATTATGTAAGTCAATAAGGGTTACATTTTAAAAATATTTTCAAATATACAGGGTGCTCCGAAAAAGTGTGGCATATCAAAGTTATACTTTTTCTTATGGAACACCCTGTATATTTTTACATTTTTGGATTCCTTTTTAAATTTACTTCAAAAAATGTATAAGGTTATACGGGTCTAAAGTCAACTGTTTTCGTGAAAATTGCATTTTCATGAAAATACAGTACTTTCAAAAATGTTCAACATTTAAAAACTTTAGAAAGTCTGAATAAAATTGCTTGGAGATAAGATTGACAATAGATTATGTAACACTTTGCACCACCTACATTTTTAAAATATTATACAGGGCGTTTTTTACGCTTGGTCAAACTTGTGAAAGTTTAAACATCGATAACTCATTTTTTTTAAATACAACACCCTATATTTTTTTACACCGTCTTATAGAAAATTTAATTCTCTTTCGAAAACATTAGGGCTGTTTTTTACCTAAAATTGATATTTTCCGAGATATCGCGATTTTATTGTTAATTATTAGGGCAAAGTAATATTTTCGAGTAGGCTATGAAGGTAGACAGCAGTAATTTGAAAAAATTGAAAGAAAAAACAAGAAACTTATAATTTTATCGTTTGCCTACACACTTTTAACATATTTTTATAGGAAAGTTGTAGTTTTACCATACTTACGTTTAAATAGAGATTTTTTTAAATTATTTATGCATTTATTTATTGGACCAGTGTTATAAGATAATTACTAAATCCTATAAACCATTTTTTGTCTGTTTACTATACGACACTACGACACTCGACCGAAAACAGTACCAACCATGTTTTTTTTTTAAATGTAAAATTAGACAAGTCAGTATTACTTTTTTTTTAAATCAGCGTTCCGTTCGCGTACCTAATACATTATCAATCGGTTTTTAGGACTTGGCAAACGATCAAACTCAATTATAAGAAAAATATTGTGGCCCTGATCAGAAACCTCTATTTAAACGTAAAAATGGTAAAACTACAACTTTCTTATAAAAAAAATGTCAAAAATGTGTAGGCAAACGATAAAATTAGAAGTTTCTTGTTTTTTCTTTCAATTGTTCCAAATTACCGCTGTCTACCTTCATGGCCTACTTGAAGATATTACTTTGCCCTAATAAATAACAATAAAATCGCGATATCTCGGAAAATATCAATTTTAGGTGAAAAACAGCCTCAATGTTTTCGAAAGAGAATTACATTTTCTATAAGACGGTGTAAAAAAATATAGGGTGTTGTATTTAAAAAAAATGAGTTATCGATGTTTAAAATTTCACAAGTTTGACCAAGCGTAAAAAACGCCCTGTATAATATTTTAAAAATGTAGGTGGTGCAAAGTGTTACATAATCTATTGTCAATCTTATCTCCAAGTGAATTTCTTCAGACTTGTCAAATTTTTCAAATGTTGAAAATTTTTGAAAATACTGTATTTTCATGAAAATGCAATTTTCACGAGAACGGTTGACTTTAGACCCATATAACCTCATACATTTTTTGAAGTAAATTTAAAGAGGAATTTAGAAATATAAAAATATACAGGGTGTTCCATAAGAAAAAGTATAACTTTGATATGCCACTCTTTTTTGGAGCACCCTGTATATTTGAAAATATTTTTAAAATGTAGCCCTTATTGACTTACATAATCTAAAAGCGACAGAAATTAGAAAATATAAACCGTTTCGCAATAAAACTCCGACGCGTCCGTCGTGACTCACCCTGTATACGAATTTAATGGACATGTATATTTCATTTTACTCCAAATGTTGTTATTAAGGCTATAATTTAAGTTTTTGAACATAATATTACGTCATATGTTTTGATTGGCATAATGTAATTATGCCCCGCTTAAGAGCATCAAATTTACAGTACATAAGTACAACTTAAAAGGAGATAGATTTATGACCAGGCGTCTAAACTTGTTTACCAATGAAGTTGTCAGAGTCTTGTCAGTTTGACGTCCATTTTGCTTACTCCAGGACATGCGCCAACTATTATCCTTGTTTAATGCATTACTTAAAATAGTCGCATCTTTAATACGTACATTCATTGAAGTGTTTGAATCATATTGTATATTCTTAATAAACACAAGTCAATGGGTATCTTTTACTAACACATAATGTAGTATCAATCTCTCCTTCCATAATACGTATGTAGAGGAACCCCACTCATTAGACATGAGCTTCTGCCTATGATAATACAAGTAGAAAATATACCCAACATATATATATAATTATAAATTTGGCAACGCGCTCACAAGTATGACCATTATTTGAAAGGACCTTCTTCAGACGGCCGTGGATGATATCAAAAAGTGTTTTATTTGCGCTTTCTTTAGCTTTGTAACGGAGTTATGAATTTTTTTGTAGACCGAGATGTTTTTATTTTCCGCGCGAACTCGGTATATTGGCGGGTTCCCGTTTTTCGCGCTTTTCTCAGAGACCGTTGTAGATAATTCCAAAAACTTTGCACAGCCCTACTCGCAAAGGATGCGTGCATCAGAAAATAACAAACTTTGATTTTTTCACAACACAATCTCATAGCCAACGCGATCACAGATTACAATACAAGTGTGGCCATTTAAAAGGACCTTTTTCGGACCTTAATCGGTACATCTTTTAAAGAATCATCTTAATAATTTAAGAAGCTACCAATATGAGCTAACTAAACAACAAATCAAAATTTTAGAATTTAACTTTTAATCGTCTCACAACTGCCCTTTTGATTGCAAAGACGTAACAAACAAAACGAATTTTCAGATTAGAATTATACATTAACGTTTTTCAATTGAGTTGTACAAGTTCATTTCTGTATCACGAAATTCTATTAAAGCAAGTGTTATAAACGAACAGGCAGCAAAAACGACATGAAATCCCCAGCAGAATCATGGTCTCCAGGTTTTCGAAAGGATAAACATCCTCTGTCCTTTTACGGTTTAATCTTTTGGAAGTAAACGCGTGATAAAGGATAAAGACTCACGAGTCACCAAGCTAAAACGATCTTATCTAACAGGACGACTTTAATACCACTGAAAAATGTTATGTCGTTTTTTACAGGCAATCGTATTTTGTAATATAACAGAGTATATTACAGAAGTCGTGCAAAGGGGATGAGTGTCTGGTCTGGAGTGTATTACTCGCAATGAATAATAACTGGGAGCATTTTATTTATACAAATACTGGAACTTTGTTCTTTAATTTGCTTGCTCTAGGTAGCCTCATTGAGTTCTAAGGACAGGGCCGGCCTTCTCTATAAAGGGGCCCGGGTGCAAGAAACTTCTTGGGGCCCTAGAATATTTTTTATATTAAAATGTGAAGGATTTGTTTTAAATATTTCAGCAGTTGGATGGTTCATTTAAAACTTTATTTTTTAGCTGTTCAGAAGTAATTGCTGAAGCCAAACATGAAATACTTGCAAATTATTCTCGCCGCCATACTTTTTGCTGTTTGTATAACGGGAGATTCATTACAAGAGATGCCCAGAAAGCATACAGGTAAAAAAAAATCATAGAAGGCCCAGTTCGTCGTGGAATTATCTTAAAATGGTGAAATGAGAAAAAGTATTTTGAAAAACATGACTAATTTATGACAGAAATAGTCTTATGTTGAACTTAAAATGATTTTGAGATGATTGTAAAATCGTATAGATACTTTCCATTAAATATAGCAGGTTTTATACCAAGGGTACTAATTAAAATTTTGAAAACTGTGTTTTAGAAGTTTTATATAACCTACCACAAAGAGGACTGGTGTGTTACAGAAGAACTTGCGATACTTATTGCAGAATAAAAGGAAGAAGACGTGGAGTTTGTAGATTTGGTAGATGTCGATGCTGTTATTATTAGTTGAATGATAACATAATATCTAATATCATATGAAAAATTTACATGTTAATTCAATTGTTTAAATAAATTTTTAGAAAACTTCTGAGGACTCCATAAGTTTTGCTGTATGCTCTAGTTTAAGATTTCGTTTCGCAAATCGACAGTTGAATAAAAGCAAATGAAATTTGCAAGCCAAATTGGACGACTTGATTGACAACGTCTGACACTGACAGTGCAAAAACACTGCAATTTAAAATTGCTTCTTTGAACGTATCGTGATTGTGAATCGGTGGTGACAGTTGACAGAACTTATACGTCACACATCCATAAACAACAAATGATAATTTTTTATAAAATCAAACCATATTCACGTATATTTTTTTAAGCATTTTTTCATGAATAAAGTATAGTATTAATAGTAGTAGTATTATTATTTTTAATTTAGTCTTCATTATATGTATAGTAAATAAAATATATACATATTTCCAAATAAATACCTATTTAAAAAAACTTAACAATTTTCCATGCACTTTAAAACATAACAGGCATAAGTAAAATATATTTTTACTAATAAACTTGGCAATTTTCCTTAAACTTTAAAACATAAAAATATATCTAAAAATATTTTTGCTAAACTCATGGCATTAAATTAAAAAAAAAATTAGAAGTAGAAACATTTAATTTCAGTGTTCTGTAAGATTAAGTCTCGTCTCGAGTCTTGAACTAAATGTCCCGGGACTCGAGACTAAGAAAGTCCCGGGAATTCCCGGGACTTTCGTCCCGGGACAGAATCCCTAATGTATACGCAACCAAATCGTAGCATATTTTAATACAAGTCCCCGGCGGTATAGAACGCAAAGAATTCGCAATTATTACTTCTGTGTGGCACGAGTCTCCGTCGGTCTCGGTAGGTACAGCCGATGGGCAGTAACTTGTCATGTACAGACGATTCTCGGCTATTTTACCTATTAGAAATGCACTTAAAAAAAGATCGATTTAATCCTTTAACTGGCAAATTAATTTATCATAGTTGTCACCAAAAAAATACATTTTTATAATGCAATAAACTTGTAAATTTATATATATATTATTATTTCATATTTTATCTTAAAAACTTTGATTTAAATTTTACAGGAAATGTTTATCTGATGTATCTTTACATGAAAACAATGTTTTCACATATGTCAATCTGTGTGTTTGTATTTTCAATAATGAGCCCAAAACTCTACCTATACTTAATACATATGCTTAACTCGAGCGGTCATATCTGCAAATAATTTCTAAACCACTTTGAATTTTTATTTGAATTTTACAGAAATTGTTTATCTCGAGTATCGTTACATGAAAATAATGTTTTCACATACATATGTCAATCTGTGTGTTTGTATTTTGAGTAATGAGCCCAAAACTCTACCTGTAGTTAATACATATGCTTAAGTCGAGCGGTTATATCTGCAAATAATTTCAAAACCACTTTGAATTTTGATTTGAATTTTACAGAAATTGTTTATCTGAAGTATCATTACATGAAAATACTATTTTCACATACATATGTCAACCTGTGTGTTTGTATTTGCAATAATGAGCCCAAAACTCTACCTGTAGTTAATACATATTATGCTTAACTCGAGCGGTTATATCTGCAAATAATTTCAAAACCACTTTGAATTTTTATTTGAATTTTACAGAAATTGTTTATCTGAAGTATCTTTACATGAAAATAATGTTTTCACATACATATGTCAATCTGTGTGTTTGTATTTTCAGTAATGAGCCCAAAACTCTACCTGTAGTTAATACATATGCTTAACTCGAGCGGTTATATCTGCAAATAATTTCAAAACCACTTTGAATTTTGATTTGAATTTTACAGGAATTTTGAATCTGATGTAGCATTACATGAAAATACTATTTTCACATACATATGTCAACCTGTGTGTTTGTATTTGCAATAATGAGCCCAAAACTCTACCTGTAGTTAATACATACGCTTAACTCGAGTGGTTATATCTGCAAATAATTTCTAAACCACTTTGAATTTTTATTTGAATTTTACAGAAATTGTTTATCTGAAGTATCTTTACATGAAAATAATGTTTTCACATACATATGTCAATCTGTGTGTTTGTATTTTTAATAATGAGCCTAAAACTCTACCTATAGTTAATACATATGCTTAACTCGAGCGGCTATATCTGCAAATAATTTCTAAACCACTTTAAATTTTGATTTGAATTTTACAGAAATTGTTTATCTGATGTATCTTTACATGAAAATGCTATTTTTACATACATATGTCAATCTGTATGTTTGTATTTTCAATAATGAGCCCAAAACTCTACCTATAGTTAATACATATGCTTAACTCGAGCGGCTATATCTGCAAATAATTTCTAAACCACTTTGAATTTTGATTTGAATTTTACAGGAATTGTTTATTTGATGTATCTTTACATGAAAGTAGTGTTTTCACATACATATGTCAATCTAACAAAGCACGCCAGCACAAGGCTAGCACAACCTTCTACATTTAAAAAAAAAGTTACATTTCAAGTGTGGGGGGGGGCAGGACATGGACCTGTTAAGAGAAACTATTTAATGGAAAAAAAAATTAATCATGTTTGTGCTATTAATAAGAAACAAAACACATCAGGTTTTTAGTTTTTGCTTCTAACTTGCGATCACACTCAAAATATTTTATTTTAAATATTGGGGCACTTTTTTGCGTAGATTTGAATGTGCCAATAAATTTTACCTATCTTTATTTGTTTTTGTTATTTTAATAGCAGCCGTATTTAAAAAAGTTAAAAAGTTGATGTAAAAAAAGAAAAACATATGAAGATAGGTAAAATTTGTTGACACATTTCAAATCTACGCAAAAAAGTGTCCCAATGACGTTGAAAAATGTTTTAAGTGTGATTTTAAATAAGCAAGTTATACCTTAGCAACAATTAAAAACCTAATGTGTTTTTTTTATCAATAGCGCAAAAATGATTAATTTTTTTCAAGAATTTTTGTAGAAATGTTGTTAAATCTAAGATCATTTTGAACCATTTAACCAATTCTATATCTCTTACGGTTTACGAGATCCCCATCCTAATAAAATAGCCGTTTAATTTTTTAAATACCAACTCAGGAGTCGGGAGTCGGTTATTTTTTTTGCCGACTCTCCATCCCTGGTAACTACATAACAGAAAAATAAACATTTACATACTAGCTTTCATTATTTCCTTTATTGTTATTGTTTATTTCTGAATACGTAGGAAACTTCACTATTTCAACTTTATCATTCACTTTAAAACTGGGAAACAGTCCTTGTTGATTTGTTCTACGATTTCTACCTATACTGTAACCATTGCAATGGTGTTCTGCAATGTCGATTAAATCCCCAGGTAATATATTTATTTCACCCGATATTTGATTTTCGTGAGGTAATACTGCAAGTGCAACTTGTTTGTGATTATTTGGACCACCACAAAAATAAACTGCGTCCAGTGACCGAAACTTAGATGATGCATCAGAAAAATAATTTTGCATAATTTCATATGCTAACCTACATACCTGAAACAATAGAACATAATTAATAATGAATGATTTTGTATTTGTATTTAAAACAGCGCTGCTAAAACTTTTATTATTTGATTTTCAATTTTTTTTTTTGCGCACCAACATACCGGGTGTCACACGTTCATGGTACACCCCCTTTTTTTTCTTTAGTTTTGATTTTAAATAAATGAAATTTTAGACATATGATATACGCAAAAAACCGGGCTTTTTGAGCCGTTGCACACATTTGTAACACTTCCGGTTTCGCCGGAAATGACCCTAACTTTGTTATTTTAAATGAAACACCCTGTATATTTTTACATTTTTGGAAAGAGGAAGTGATTTTTGACACAACTGCACTATTTTCGTTAATATTTATAACCTCAAAATTTTTTTAAAACAAAATTTAGTTTTTTATTAAGGGTGCCGTGGCGTGCACAAATTGATTTTTATTATGTCAACAATTGTCCAAAAAACGTTTTTGTAAATTTAAAATGACATTTGGGTTACTTTAATCGGCTTTGAAGGTTGAGGAATCGGTTTTTTGACAAAAAGTCAATTTTTTTAAATGAAACCATGCTGGTACTAGCGGTTATTTAAATGGATCATCTTCTAACGAATCCATCGATACCAATAACTTGTATTTTTATTAAAAATCTACTTCAAAAATTTCAAATTATTGTGAAAATTTATTAGGAAATCCTCTTAATCGCGGTAATCTAATTATGTAAAAATGATTAGGAAAATTTTTAGACTGTCTAATTAAATGACTATAGTAGTTAAACATAAAACAACGATCATTTGTTTTGTTGTAGTTATGCACAGTGTACTGCGATTAACAGGATCTCTTAATAAATTTTCACAAAAATAGTGCAGTTGTATCAAAAATCACTTCCTCTTTCCAAAAATGTAAAAATATACAGGGTGTTTAATTTAAAATAACAAAGTTGGGGTCATTTCCGGCGAAACCGGAAGTGAAACAAATATGTGCATATGCTCAAAAAGCCCGTTTTTTTTGCACATATCATATGTCTAAAATCTCATTTATTTAAAATCAAAACTAAAGAAAAAAAAGGGGGTGTACCATGAACGTGTGACACCCGGTATACAAGGTGTTCAATAAATAAATGACAGTATACATATTCTCCCAAAGTAAAGGCTAACATGGGAATCTCACTAATCTTTAAAGAAACGAAATTAATAAAATTTCTATATAAAAGTTTTATCTTTTAACCCTTTCGCTACGGGGCGCGATTTTAAGAGGCGTGCCCTGTGAACGGAGCTCGCTCGCTGTGTGCGTATTCATACAGTCTTCGTATATGAATTACGTCTCTGCGTAAATTTACGTTGTTGATATTTTATTATTTATAGTTCATATACCAAATAATAGTTATTTATTTAATCAGTGGCATAAAGGCATCATTAAACATACGAGTGCGTGGTTTGCCCGACGAGCGCGTTAGCCCGAGTCGGGTAAAAGCACGAGTATGTTTAAAGCCTTTATTACACGTATTAAATACAACTTTTTATCTACGTCTGCCCAAAATTGAAAAAATATATATTATTTTGTAAGATAAAGTACCTATATTCTGTTAAACGTCATAATTTTTTAATTTACAATTGAGTAGTTTGGTATTCAATCGCATAGCAACCAGACAGTTTGGCATTTGACAACATAGCAACCAGGCAATTTGTCTGTCAAAAATATTACAGTTTTTGTAATTTCTCTCTTCGTGGTGAAAATTTTGGGATAAAACATGTAAATATCATCACGACCGTATAAATAATTGTAATAATTGTAAAGTTTTCGTCAGAAATTGTCCTATCAAAATGAGTTGTATAATGATTTCTTATCCCACTCAGTGCGGTAAGAAGCTTCATTATCTAACGCAAATGAATGTTATAATAGCTTCTTATCGTAGCAGTTGTAGATAAAAATTATTTATCTACAACTTGTTTTTGAGCTCTCTAAACAATGTTTTCGAATCGTTGCACGTAAATACTCATACAGAAATAATAATTAATATACAGTATTCGCAGGCGAACCAACTATACACCGCTACTTTTAGTAAACATGTCAAAACATTAATTGGATTCGCTTTGTATATACAGTAATACAGTTTATGTTACAGGCAGACTATGTATTAGTGTATTAGTCCATTCAACGCATTCTTACGATGTCCGCTTGTAAAATACAGCTTTGCCAAATACATAACGTCTTCGCTCATGGGGTACAAAAACTTAAACTGTATCGATACGGTTTTCGGAGCGAAAGCGATAGCTTATGTTACATACTACGTATTAAATCCATTTTACGCATCCGTACGATGTCCGCTTGTAAAATACAGCTTGATAAATACATACGGTTTTCGCTCATGGGACACAAAAATTTAAACCGCATGAATACGGTTTTCGAAGCGAAAGGGTTAATTAAAGTAATTCTTACTATTAACCAAAACCAAACACTAAAACGAATTTGCCTTAAACGTATAGTTATTCTGTTATTCATGTGTGTTTTGCGTAACTTTAAATTAACATCAACTTACGTTTGATGAAAACGTACAAACTAAATAGTCGCTCATGGACAACATATGGATGTCAAGTATTATTCCCTGCAAAGAAGTGTCAGAATATCTTGTTGATAGATCGGCAGTCTTGGATATAGTCGGATCTCCTAATATTTCATAATGTTGATATTTGTTTCTAGCCTCTGCTATAACTTTAGGATCATCTGTAGCTAAATAAATCCGTCTTTTATTAATATGCTCTTTTAACTCCAGCTGATTATAATATTCTTCTACCACGTTCATGTATTCTTCTATTTCATGAGATGATGCTTCTAAAATAAGCTTGTCTGTTCGGCGAACATGTACCCTAAAATAAATTACTTTAAAAGTTCTGCCTCTATAGGGTAGACCATATACAGGGTGTAGACTCGGATCACGCAACATAGCAATTTCAATGGTAAAATTTTAAAAGTCGAATTCTTGCTCCGCTAATTATTTTAGAAAAAAAGTGCAAATACGTTTTTTGTAGAGAAAAAAATTCTGTATCCATAAATGTAATCAATATTACTTTTTCGTTTTCCAAAAACAGAAAAATAAGCAAATTAAAAAACGCGTATTCGCGAAAATCTGTAGTGCCTTGCAATTATGCTACGACAACTGCCCATCTTACTAACACTTACTGTCACTTTGACGTTTGAAGTTTATTCTTAATTATCATTTTTATTATATCTTGCAATGAAAACATAACTAATTGTGTAAAATAAATGTTTGATAAAATATAAAGGATAATTAAGAATGAATTTCGCGTCAAAGTGACAGTATAAGTGACATTAGGCTGGGCAGTTGTCATAGCATAATTCCAAGGCAGTACAGATTTTTGTCAAAACGCGTTTTTGTAATTGCTTAATTTTTAGTTATTGGAAAATGAAAAAGTAATATTGATTACATTTATGGATACAGAATTTTTTTTCTACAAAAAACGTATTTGCACTTTTTTTCTAAAATAATTAGCGGAGCAAGAATTCGACTTTTAAAATTTTACCATTGAAATCGCTATGTTGCGTGATCCGAGTCTACACCCTGTATATCTAATAAACATATATTGCTAGTAGTTCAAATTTTGCGTAACATAGTCAACGGTACAGATATACATCCTCTCTTTTTAATGCGGCGATTGGACCATTGACAGCTAATATACATCGGGTTGCACAACGTGAGAAGCGCGCGTAATGTACACCCATATATATACCGGGTGTTAACCACCAGCCGTGAACATAGGGAATTAACATTGGTTTTAACTTTTTTTCGGATTCCTGCTCCCCAATTGAATTTATATTAAAATCAATGGTAACAATAGAAAGATAAAATTATTATGCATCATTTGAGGCCATTAATAAGCTTAAATGTTTAATATTTAGTTTATAATTAATATTTTAAAATTGGATTAATTTTACTAATATAAGTAGCCATGACTGTCGATCTGACATTTGTTTTCATTAATTTTTGTTATTATCTGTCAATTTTTAAATCAGCGAGTTATTTCTTTAACGGTTTTGATTAAAATGGAAAAAAAAAACTATAATAGAGGGAGAGTTTTAATGGTGAAAACTTTTTACAGCATTATAGTGGCGCATCTTTGTGGACATTAATTACAAAAGTCGACACTATTATCACTTAAATTTCAACTTAAAATTAAAAACAATAACAAAAAATATAAAAGAATAAATTTTACCATAAATATTCAAAAAGCCCCCCATTGCCCCATTACTACATAAATGATACCCAACTCTATTATAAAAACCGTTTCTCACAGAGGCTAGCTGTCTGTTATTAATTAAAACACATTCTGCTACTATTGCATTCCTCAAAGAATTAATATTTGGGTGACGTTTTTTATAAATTTTACTTTTAAGGTGGCCCCACAGAAAGAAATCACAAGGTGCTAAATCAGGGGATTTGGTTGGCCAATTTATTGTTCCACCTCTATCAATACAGCGATTGGGAAAACAATCGTTTAAAAAGTTTCTAACATCTAAACTTTAATGAGCTGGACAGCCGTCATGTTGGAACCAGGGTCCTGTTTCTCGAAACTTACAAGCCTTGTAATACAAGTCCGTAGCTTAGCTACACGTGTAGTTTTCGTGTGGTTTCCATGGAAACTACACGTGTAGCTAAGCTAACGGACTTGTATTATAAGGCTTGTAAGTTTCGAGAAACAGGACCCAGATCTCCTGATTTTCTCTTGCAACTTCTTCCAGCGCAGGACCTACCTTGGTTATTAAAAGGTCTAAATATTTTCAATGCTAATTTCGTCATAGTGTATGTTTACGTTTAGCAAACAAAACTTTTTAGGTAAAAACAACATTATATTATTGTTGAATTACATTTTATGGCATAAAAAACATAGCTGAATAGTTTTTGTCTTTGCTCGGTTACTACTGTGGAAAAATAGAGATCTGATTACTTTTGGATAAAAGCACTTGTAAAAAACAACATACAATTCAGTGATGATACAAAAAGATAATAAACAAGATAAACATTTTTCAGTGGTTTCATTGATATTTAACAATAATAACATCCTTTCATTAAAGCAAAAAAATCGCACATTCACATCAAAATCATTATCAATACAAAGAATATAAAAAAAAATTCACTTACCCAACTATAGGCCTTTTAAAGCCCAAATTTGTAATAGCATTTTGTATTAAACTTGTTGTATTATCCTGTGGTCGTAACACATATTTAAACAATTGTCCTACCCACCAAACAAATGGATTCCCATGTAAACGAGTAAGTCGTGGAGCTAAGTCTTCAGGAATTGCTAGAGGTAAATACGGTGATCGAGGAGACAGCGGATTGTCAATTCGCAAGGTTAATACTTGCGTATCAGCATTTCCTACAACATAAAAAAAATTTGGTATCAATTACTATAGGTGGGTTACAACACATCCATTTTTTTATTACCTGGCCAATTGCTAGCTTTTTCGTCTGAAGGATCTAAACAAGTTTCACTTAGAGGTTTAAAAATCTCTTCCCATCCTTCTTTGTTGTAGCGCCATCCCTTAGATTTTAATACTAATGTTCTTTGTCTACCATATGCTACCATAAAACAATAAACGACATGGTGCACCATGCAACCATACCCACAGTCCTGAAAAAAAAATCATTTATCAAATGATTGTGCTGTAATATTAAAAGTAAAAATAACAAGATGAATTGTTCAAAATTTTATCATATAATAAAAACAATTGAACCAGAGGTTATATTTTCATTTTCTTTATACCGGGCAAAAATTTTTAATATTTAAAAAATGTACTTACGTATTGAGTTAAATCACAAACTATTTTTTTAGCCTTATTACAATCTGGAGGATTTTGAAGATAATGAAACCTTTTTTGCACTAAATTACTCAAGTCGTTTGATTCCTTTTCCCTCCATGTCGAATAACCATCACCATCAGCTAATTTGTCTAAATCGTGTAAAAGTGATCTAAAAATAATTGTTAAAAATGGTGACATCTACATTTCTACATAATCAGTTTTACCTCTTGTGCTCAATTCCTAAATTTAAAATGTGATGTAAAGGTTTTACTAATTCTGGTGCAGTATCATTTGCTTTTTTTTGTACTTTTACTATTTCTGCATTAATAAAATACCATAATTCTTGTATATTTGATGTTATTCTACGACGCAAAATTTCATACTGTGAATTGGGTTCCTCTTTTTGTGTTACAAACCCAGCATCTTGATTGTAAATAGTATGTTCGGCTTTTGTTAAACGGTCTTGGAAATTTTTTAGTGCTTCTTTTTGATCGGATTTTAGGTCACTACAATCAGAACAATCACTCAAACAGTTGTTAGTTTAATTTGATTTTGTACTTACGATATATTAATGTGTCTCAAAATGTGTTTTAATTGAATATTTTGCTGTCTAAGAGAGTCTAAATCAAGGATGGCTCTCGTTAATTGTTCTGAAACTTTTGTGTCCTCTGAAGATGTTTGCGTGGTTATAATAGGAAAAACGGTAAAAAATAATACCATTAACCCAATAACAAGTACACAAGCTAATGTCCGAATCCATGTTAAGGCATTTATTTGTCTTAAAACCACCCCCATTATTATCCAACTTTGTTGATTAAATAATGTAAGTTAGTAATCGATTGACTTTCATTGAGTGTGGAAGTGCTGAGTGAAATAGTGTCTACGCCAGTGATTACGTGCGAATAATGTTTTGATATCCTTGGACGCGAGTGACAAGCTATCGTTTAAAAATGACGACACCTAATAGAACACGTGCATACCGTGTGTCCTACATGCAACCGTTGCAGAAGCGCCACAACGGAATGCAACACCCGCAAATACAATAAACACGGAACCAATTGAGGTCACTATGCTGAAACAGCAGCTCAAGATTGCCCGAGATGAGATAAACGAATTAAAAAAAATTATAGAAACAGCCCAGTTAAAAATTAATCATAGTCCGGCAAATTCTGATGAGGAAGAAGAATTTATAGCCAAAGAAACAGAATGGCTACTACCTAAAAATAAAAAAATAAAAGCTACAGCCTCGCCCGAAAAAAGCGAACTTTGAATATCTCAACCCATAAATTAACAACACTGATGTGACCACTCTGTTATGCGTAGTTCACACGGTGACATTTGATATCGCGACATCAAAAGTCGACTTTTGATATCGCAACATTAAATGTCACCGTGTGAACTACCCAAATTGAAAGTCGCGACTTCAAAATAAAATTGGCCGCTCTTGTAACTGCAGCAACGAGTGTTGTAGAGCAACTAATTATTTTGAAGTCGCTATATTCGGGAATAGATTTGTCCCATAAACAAGGATATTGTTGATAATGCTCTAAAATCGTTGGAACATCTATTGGGGACATGATAAATTGGAAATCGATGACAAACAAATATATATTATTTGTCTGTTATGTCAAAATATAAAAATATGGTAGGCTTGCGTCAAATGCCGAACTGTCAATATCGATGTCGCGACATTAAATGTCACTGTGTGAACTACCCTATATTCTTCTATCTGATTACTTGTTTTTCTCAATTTTACTTCCAAGTCGTGCAGTACTATTTTTATAATTGAAGCTTAATCAAAAAGTTTCGGTTCTCGACAGACATAACAACTGCCAACGACAGGTGAGGATCCGCGATTACCATGAGGTACTTGAGGACATGCTACCACTGGTGCTACCACAATCCGTCGTCCAAGCACCATTTCTACTGCACATCGAAGGAAATGGTGTCTCATCGACATCCAGTTTGTACCACGAGCTTCGATTGCAGGCACATAACTGATTGGCCAAATCTTTCAGGAACTTTCTTCGTTGATCGTTGACCCTGAGCCGTGGATTGTTTTCTCTGTAGATGATACAGGATTCTAACACAATGACGTCAATCATGTTATAGAAAAATGCTAGAGGCCAACGCAATGTTCTTCGTTTCACAGTGTACTCGCCTAACATTTTGTCCATAACATTAACTCCGCCTTTGGAATCGTTGTAATAGTTTATCATCTCTGGCTTAGGTGTCTCATCGACCTCCCGTAATTTGAGTAGCAATCTTTCAAAACGCAGTATTTGACTCAAGTACTGAAATTGAGCAAAATATGGTATCATATGCATAGAATGCACCTGAACTCGAGCGGTTATATCTGCAAATAATTGCTAAACCACTTTGAATTTTGATTTGATTTTTACAGGAATTGTTTATCTGATGTATCTTTACATGAAAATAATGTTTTCACATACATATGTCAATCTGTGTGTTTGTATTTTCAATAATGAGCCCAAATCTCTACCTATAGTTAATACATATGCTTAACTCGAGCGGCTATATCTGCAAATAATTTCTAAATCACTTTGAATTTTACAGGAAATGTTTATCTGATGTATCTTTACATGAAAATGCTATTTTCACATACATATGTCAATCTGTGTGTTTGTATTTTCAATAATAATCCCAAAACTCTTCCTATAGTTAATACATGCTTAACTCGAGCGGTTATATCTGCAAATAATTTCTAAACCACTTTGAATTTCGATTTAAATTTTACAGGAATTGTTTATCTGATGTCTCTTAACATGAAAATAATATTTTCACATACATATATCAATCTGTGTGTTTGTATTTTCAATAATAAGCCCAAAACTCTTCCTATAGTTAATACATGCTTAACTCGAGCGGTTATATCTGCAAATAATTTCTAAACCACTTTGAATTTTGATTTGAATTATACAGGATATGTTTATCTGATGTATCTTTACATGAAAATAATGTTTTCACATACATATGTCAATCTGTGTGTTCGTATTTTCAATATTGAGCCCAAAACTCTACCTATAGTTAATACATAATTGTGCAGATTTGTATATCCTCATGAAATTACTCCCTTCCTACAATGTTAGATAAAATCAAAACGGCGCTAATGTCTTAACAATTTTCGCATTCGTACGAAGTTTTCCCCACGGCAGAACCAGTTCAAAATTTATTTTCAAAGACCTAATGGCCTACCTGATAGGTGTGTAAAATATGAAAGTGAAAGAAGTTTTCGTTTTCTCAAAAAAAAAAATTGTAACAGCTAAGAGGGTGTTTTGTATGTATGTATTAAAAGATTTTGAATTACAGTGAAACATTTTTATCCCCGCAAAATATTTTGTTTTTATTTGTTACGATTCACAGTGATGAGACACATCAATTCACTACTTGCATAAACATTGTGATATAGCCGATTTAAGTGCACTTTTAATGGTTTTAAAATCATGTTATCTGGTCCACCGTAATATGGGTTATCCGAGAACAGACCACAATCAAAATCCCAAGATAACTTCAACGACATTATTTTGAATACTGTCATCATTTAAAAACAAATTAAAATATTTTTTTTTCCAAATTTAACACATTTGAAAAATTAATTACAGTATAATAAATAATTAAATTTTAAGATGAGCGTTTGGTTCATGATCGTCTTGGGGCCCCCTCAATCGTAGGACCAGGGCCCATTGCACCCTTCGCACCTCCTAGAAGTCCGGCCCTGCCTACGGAAAAAAACTTGAATAAGTTACTGGTTCTGAACGATAAATCGCCGTACAAAGGAGAATATTTTTCGTTCTTATAACCAATGGTTTTGTAATATCATTTGAGGGTGTATTGTAAAATACTTTAAACGTTCCTAATTAAACAGAATTTTTATACGTACCAAACATTCATTAAATATACATACTTAAAATAGGAACAAAAATTACTCAAGTTGTTCCATAGTTTGAGGAGATGCGTAACGACTCAATAACCAACCAACGTAGATTTTTTTTCGCCAAGAAAGGAAATAATTTCTGGGTATCGTGGTCTCGTCACGACAATGCAAATCTAACGCCGTTTTTCATTCCTTTCCATCTCGTCTGATCATAAAACCTTACGCTCTGTTATTCGACTTTCACTGGTTTTTCACAACAGTCACATCCAGAAGACAATGTTTCGATGATGCGTGCTTTTTCGCGAGACAGCGTAAATGCCCTTCAGGGAATATTTCAATTCGACGACGAATGTTCCGATCTCAACGACTATGCGTTATTTTGAGTACAAATTTTTTGTTCGGAACGTTGAACCCGAGAATACACACATATTTATTTACGTTTGTAGTTCCGTAGAATCATATTACGTCTGGATAGCTTTTTATTTGCGTAAAGATCAGGACTGCATTGTTATAATTAATTTTCTGGTTTTATTTAGTAATGTTTATAAGTCGAGTTCAAATATTTAATGTGATCACATGAGCAATACACCAGGAAATATTTTATGATTATTTTCGGTCTAGCGTAATCTAGCAAATCAAACAAAAAGTAAGCGTAAGTGTTTTTATAAACAATATGCGTAACAGATGTTTGTTTATACAATTTAAATTAACTGCAGATAATGAAATACGTAATAACCGAGTAGGAATGTTCCATAATTAAAAATATAGTTTATAACTAATATTTTTCTTCGTTTCAATCGTCTCAATCAATTCTTTCGATGTCAAGGTATGTATTCCTAGTTCTTGATTAGGTTCATCCACCTCTGTCTATCATTGACTAACAGGGACACATCTCTCCAGCTTACTCATTTTTTTTTCTTCTAGTCTATGTCTTTCTCCGTTTTCTTATTTTGTTGTTGATCTTCCTCTACTTCCAGCTAAACTTGTAACTGGAGAATATGTTTGTTTAAGACTCCATTTAAAATACTAACAAGGGAGGGTCACTACATGTTGTCGCTAGAATCTGATCAAGGCTGTGTTTATTGCATCAAGAACATCAAAACTGGCCATTACCGTCTGAAAAATAGGGGAAAACTGAAAAATTGGTATAAAAAGGTGATTTTTGCGATCGCGTTGGCCATGAAACCGTCAGAGATAAAATCGAAATTCTTCTATTTACCAATGGGCGCATCCTTTGCAAGTAAAATTGTACAAAGTTTTTGAAAAAATCTTCAACCGTGCCGGAGAAAAATGTCCAAAACGAAACAACTGCAAAAGCGCTATGATTTGAGAAGTTGTGATATATTTATGTGTTTTATCTAAATCTATGCGCCTTGCATCGGCGTTTAACATGGAGAAAACTGTTTTTACAAGTTCTTCGTTTTTCGCGCTTTTCTCCGGAACCGATCAAGATTTTTTCAAAAACTTTGCACCATTTTACTTGCAAAGGATGCGCCCATTGGGAAATAGGATAATTTCGATTTTATATCTGACGGTTTCATGGCCAACGCGATCGCAAAAATTACTTTTATTATTCAACTTTTCAGTTTTCTCCCTAATTTTCCGAAGGAAATGGCCAGTGGCACGTATAACACTGCAAAACTAGTTTTGTTGTTTTTGATGCAATAAACACACCCTTGATCAGATTCTAGCGACAACATATCGTGACCTTCCCTGGTAAGCAATTAATCAATTCAAATATCGTTTTGATTAATTAAAAAATATATATTAGACTACTTAAGACTTAAATTTTTCGGCAGATATTTTATTAAAATGTGAAGGATTTGTTTTAAATATTTCAGCAGTTGGATGGTTCATTTAAAACTTTATTTTTTAGCTGTTCAGAAGTAATTGCTGAAGCCAAACATGAAATACTTGCAAATTATTCTCGCCGCCATACTTTTTGCTGTTTGTATAACGGGAGATTCATTACAAGAGATGCCCAGAAAGCATACAGGTAAAAAAAAATCATAGAAGGCCCAGTTCGTCGTGGAATTATCTTAAAATGGTGAAATGAGAAAAAGTATTTTGAAAAACATAACTAATTTATGACAGAAATAGTCTTATGTTCAACTTAAAATGATTTTGAGATGATTGTAAAATCGTATAGATACTTTCCATTAAATATAGCAGGTTTTATACCAAGGGTACTAATTAAAATTTTGAAAACTGTGTTTTAGAAGTTTTATATAACCTACCACAAAGAGGACTGGTGTGTTACAGAAGAACCTGCGATACTTATTGCAGAATAAGAGGAAGAAGACGTGGAGTTTGTAGATTTGGTAGATGTCGTTGCTGTTATTATTAGTTGAATGATAACATATATAATATTATATTAAAAATGTACATGTTAATTAAATTATTTAAATAAATTTTTAGAAATCAAACTATGATAATTATTTTCTGTATCCAAACATTAATTATTAATGGTGTTGAATACAGTGTCCATGTTGAGGTCCCGATGTATGTCACTATTTCTGCAATACCAAGGTGCATCAACGATGTTTCTTAGTGTTTTGTTCTGGAATCTCTGGATGATCTAAATATTACTCTGTTTGGTGCACCCCCATAGCTGTATCCCACATGTCCATACAGGCTTTAAAATTTGCTTGTATAGCAAAAGTTTATTATGTAGGGACATTGAGGAATTCCTCCCGATTAGTCAGTAAATTTTTTTATATTTGATTTTTTTTTTCCTTTTTTTCTTGACATGAGCCTTCCAGCGTATCTTAGCGTCCAGTGTAATAGTATTTTGCTGTGTTAAAGTATGGAATTTGCTTATTATTTAAGTTGATTGGTACATGTTAATCTCTTGTTGGTATAATTGACATGTACTGACTTAGTTTCATTTAACTTTATACGCCATGTTTTTTGTCCAGTGTTGATCTGATTGGTCGTTGCTTGTAATATCTTGGATGATTCTATATTGTTTCTTCCTACTGCTAAAATAGCCGTGTCGTCGGCAAAGGCCGCTATGGTATTGTTTTTTTAACTTTGGAATATCACCAACCAACAGCATTAAGAACTTTGCCAAGAGCCACGAAGAAAGGTTCCATCAACATGTAAATGTCGAGGCGATCCAGCTCCTGGACACTACAGGATTAATAAGAAGACTTAAAAGGGTTAAACTTTTGAGTTAGTTCAAGCAAAGGTTAAAAAGCAGAGACTGTAGAATAAAAACAAATGAAATTTGCAAGCCAAATTGGACGACTTGATTGACGTCTGGCACTGACAGCGCAAAAACACTGCAATTTAAGTGACATACTGTATAAATGAAGTGCTGTAAATTAAATTTGAGTTTTTAAAACGTTTAAAATCAATTGGGAAATTTTGCTCATAAAACTTCGTTTTTATTATAAAAATAGTTTTCATAGATAAACTAACGAAATGAAGTAAAAACTAAAATGATAAAATGCCTTTTTGCATATCAATGAGTTTTTTAATGTTGAATGGAAAGCGCGCATTATAAGCGCGATAATTTTTTTTAACTCTTATTATATGCTCGCTCAACAGTTTTTTTGTTGTATTGAAACGTGTGCTTTATCAAACTGTGAAATTTTAATGATACCTAAAATAAACATTCGATTAAGGAATGACACAAAAATGTTTTATCAATTTTTTGCGTTTTACGAAATTTTAAATATATTAAAAGGTTTTTCTTTATCAAAATATTTTTACTTAGTGGCTAGGGTAATGACATTATTTTTAATTAGTGATTAAGTTAAAACGTCGAAATTTTACTTAATTGTTTCGCCTATAAAAGGCATTCAAAAGATACTTAAGCTGCATTTAGAAGCAACAGACGATATTTCTGGTAAGAACTTAAGTTTTTTAAACTGAAGTACTTTTAATATTATTTTGTTATTATTCGCAATAGCAATTTTGCTACATCGAGTTGGATAAATTCTGTATCATCTCCAAAATGAAACTCTTTGTGGTACTTTTTGCTATTATTTTCACCGTTTTTATGTTGACCGAGCCAACAGAGGCGCAAGATGAAAAGGCCATTAATCCTGTCCCAATACCACCACCTCCACCACCACCACCGTACAATCCATGTAAGAACTATTAATATGCAATGTAACATTAGGGTTCGTTTGTGTAATATATTGTATATTTTTTTTTACAGATGTTATTATAAATCAATGCGACATGAAAGACTGCAATATTCTTTGTCAAAAGGCAGGATACCAATATGGTCAATGTATTGATAAATGCTGTTGTGCATGTTATAAATATAAAGGACCGCCTTACGAGTCTCCAATAAAAGTACCCTTAATGTTGTAGTCTACCTAATGATTATTGTAACTATGAGCATGGCTTATTTGAACCATGTCTCTAAAAATAATATGTGAATACATAATATTTGACCAGAAAACATGAAATTTATTAGTATCTTTCCAAAAATTTTTTAGTACAAGCTCCTTTTCAAATCCATTACCTAATCTGGCAAATTTATTTCATGCTTCCAATAAGAATATAAAAGATAAGTTTCAAATTACCGAGTGTATAAATTTGGATACATTTTCAACACAGTCTTGCTGTTGGCGTAATTTTATGTAATATTTTTTTACTAAAATATTGACTGAATAAAAAAGAAGTCTGAAAAATAACTAAAATGATTGTATACCGTACAATATACAAACCGATCTTGACATTTGGGTGCGAGTCATGGACATTAACATCGAGCCAAAAAAGTAAAATTCAAGTGGCCGAAATGAAGTTTTTAAGAAGAGTAAGAGGGTAACAAGAACGGACAGAATAAGAAACGAACAGATTAGAAATGAATTAGAAGCAGAATCTATCTTGGAATTCATAGAAACTAGACAACTGAGTTGGTGGGGCATCTACAGAGGATTGGCACAAGAAGACAGGGAAAGAGAGTGTGGGAAGCAAGAATACAAACAGGGAGGAAAAGAGGAAGACCGAGAAAAACATGGGAAAAAGCGGTATCAATCTTGGAGAAGAAAGGAAAATCATGGCGCGAAGAGAAAGAAATGGCACAGAACAAAAAACAATGGCGCAAGTTCATGTATAATACACAGATATGCACATATCCCTACACCTACGGGTAGAAGGAAATTTGATTATATACCTATATAATGTTGGCTGAAGGCAGTTAGCCATCGATAAGTTATTTAAGGAAGAAATGATAAAAATAAATAAGCAATTCTTAATAAAACTTTACTTTCATTATGAAAATAATTTACTCAGAAGGAAGGTTCACGATATGTTGTCGCTAGAAGCTGATCAAGGCTGTGTTCATTGCATCAAGAACCTCAAAGCTAAATGTTTTGAGGAGTTATACGTGCCACTGACCATATCCTTCGAAAAAATAGGGGAACAACTAAAAAGTTGATTAGTAAAGGTAATTTTGAGATCGCGTTGGTCAGGGATAAAATCAAAATTCTTCTATTTACCAATGCGCGCATCATTTACAAGTAAAATGGTGGAAAGTTTTTCAAAATATCTTGAACGGTTCGGGAGAAAATTACTAATTTAATTAATTATATTAAAATGTGCGCTTTACCGAAAAGCTGTATTTTAATGAGCCTCTAAAAAAACAAACTATTAAGTAATGCTACAAGACTGTTTTATCAATTCGTTGCTTTTCATGAACTTTTAATTATACTTCAAGGTTCTTTCTTTATCAAAAATTCTTCAGTAAGTGTTTGATAATTAAAATATTTTTTAAATAGTGATAAAGTTTACACTTTGAAATTTTACTGAATTGTTTCGCCTATAAAAGGCATTAAAAAGTTAGTAAAGTTGCATTTATTAGCAACATACGACTTTACTGGTAAGATCTTAAGTTTTCTAAACTGAAGTACTGTTAATATTAATTTTGGAATGTTTAGTATAGAAATTTGAGCAGTTTGAGCTGAAGCATTACTATATTATTCCAAAAATGAATTTTCTCGTGGTATTTTTCGCTATTGTCTTTGCAATTTTTATGTTGACGGAGTCAATAGAGGCGCAAGAAGAACGACCAGCACCAGCACCAGCCCCAGTACCATGTAATAACATTTTATACAATATTTAATGTAACATTAAGGTTCGTTTGTGTAATTTATTGTAAAAACCTTGTTTTTGCAGGGGTCATGTTAAGATGTTTTGAAAAAGATTGTTACAATCGCTGCAGAAGCGCAGGATTCCAAAATAGTCAATGTTCTGGTTGTTGCTGTGCATGTTCTGGAAAAATTATAAGAGAATTACCAGTAGAAATAGACAAGATGGTGTAACCTTCCTTATCGTTGTTGTAACTATAAGCGTATAAGCATAAAATATATGAACTATGAAACTGAAAATTATATGTGAATATATAGGGACTATTTGACCGGAGAAGATGATTTTTATTTCTAACTTTCCGATTATTTTATAAGTACAACTTCTTTTTTTTAATTTCAATGCCTAACCCTGCAAATTAATTTCGTACCTCCAGAAGGTACAAAAAAAAAATTACTACATTACAGACAGTAAACATATAAATTGGTGGAATATTTTGGGGAGGCAATTATGTTTGTGAGTAAAAAAGCTTTTTACAAATATATTGGCTGAAGGATAGTCAGCCACTGAAAGCTCAATTAAGGATGATTGTACTAAAATAGTTTGTAGCTAGCAGTCACAAGCAAGAAAATTTAAGCAAACCGTTAAATTGCATATACCAAGCTTCAAAACCCAATATACTTTAAATGATCATAAAAAACTATAATGATTAAGAAATACCGATATCATTTTGCAATTTTTTTAATATTCCGCAAATATTTTAAATACGTACAAATCGTTTCTTTATCAAATACTGAACAATGGCTTGCACCCATAATTATCTGTTATTAAAATTTTTTAGTCGTTGATAAATCAAACACGTCACAATTATTTCATGCATAAAAGGCACAGAAATCAAACAAAAATAAAGTTGTTAAAATATATACCTTAGGTAAGTGAACTAAAGTATATTTAGATTAGTAGGTATTGTAAATCAATAAAAATAAAATTGTACTTGATCTTTAGATAAATTGACAGGAGAAACATAACAAACAAAATGAAATTCTTGCTGGTGATGTTAGCTATTTTCTTTGCCGTTTACATGTTGGCTGAACCAGCAGAGGCACAAAAGTCAAGTAAGAATTTACAAAATTCTTTACTCACTTTGAGGTCGTTAAATATTTCCCCCTACCCTTATTATTTTACAGGAAGATTGTGTGTAGGCTTTTTAAAGAGGGATACAAGAAGAGTCCGTGTTAGTTATTTCAGCATTTTTTCGTTACATCAGATCAATAACATTTTAAGGAACTTGTTGTTTTACAGTGACGTTATTGAATTTTGTTGTAAATTTGAAGGGGAACCAATTTTTGAACTGTTTAAAATTAACTTGAGATATTGCGTTCGTTGGCCAATACAATGTATTTACAGTGTTGTTTTTTGCAGTAACTATTAACCTATGCAACTCTGGACAGTGTCAGGCTATGTGCAGACAAAGAGGCTTCCGATTTGGTAGTTGCGACGGGTGTTGTTGTGTTTGCTCTGGAAGGTATTTTGAGCAACAGCAAGATCAACAACTAGGAACTCCAGAACCATAACGACCACAGGAAAAAAAATAATAAAGTATAAACTTCTGTAGGATGTATTAATAATGCAAGCGATGAACATAAATTGATACCTAAGAACTATTGGAAATTTTATTGTTATATTAACAAACAGAGTTCATGTAATTGTTATTTTGTGTAAAAATAACTTGTATATAAAGGTTTAAGATAATGGCATTAGATACAATTTTGTTTTGAAGAGCGTTAATGAATTTTTTAGAGGAATAATGTAAAATTAAACTGATAACAGTTTAAAAAAATTATAATCAACGCATATTGCAATGTTTAATTTGCAGTGAATCTTATAATACACAAAGGATTATTATTTTATCAAGTAATGTATTATGCACAGGTTCTTTTAAATGTTTTTGTCAGATTAAAATGTGCGCTTTACCAAAAGCTGTATTTTAATGAGCCTTAAAAAACCCAAACTATTAAGTAATGACACAGGAATGTTTTATCAATTCGTTGATTATCATAAAATTTTAAAAGTACTAAAAGGTTTTTACTTTATCAAACAAAATTCACTTTAAGATAATTGAGTTATTTCTAATTACTG